>JAJEJO010049121.1:570912-1093550 GCA_020662805.1 Glaucomys volans
CCCCCCCCCCCCGCTTTATGCATCATCATTTGTTTATCAGAGAGACCATTCGGCCTTTGGAGTTTTGGGATTGGCTGATCTCACTCAGCATAACAGTCTCCAACATCATCCATTTACCTACAAATGCCATAATTTTATTCTTCTTTATGGCTGAGTAATATTCCATTGTGTATGTATACCACAGTTTCTTTAGTCATTCGTCTATTGAAGGGCATCTAGGTTGGTTCCACAATCTAGCTATTGTGAATTGAGCAGCTATGAACACTGATGTGGCTGCATCACTGTAGTAATCTGATTTGAAGTCCTTTGGGTATAGGCCAAGGAGTGGGATAGCTGGGTCAAATGGTGGATCCATTCCAAGTTTTCTAAGGAATCTCCACACTGCTTTCCAGAGTGGCTGCACCAACTTGCACTCCCACCAGCAATGTATGAGTGTACGCTTTTCCCCACATCCTTGCCAACACCTGTTGTTGCCTGTATTCTTAATAAAAGACATTCTAATTGGGGTAAGATGAAATCTTAAGGTGGTTTTGATTTGCATTTCTCTTATAACAAGGAATGTTGAACATTTTTTCATAAATCTGCAGTCTTAATTCCTGAATTCTTTGGAAGAAGAAAATGGGAAAGGAACAGGACAAGAGTATAGGGATTGTGGTACTTCTTGAAAGCACAAATCATCATTGAAACTGCCTAGATATTGGTTACAATTCCAGAGATCATCCTTCATGATCTCTGATCCTCAGCTTCCACTTCTGGGCAGACAGCAGCCTGGCACACTCCAAAGCATCCTGTGCATATCCCTGTCATTGTGCTTAGTCCACTGTGCCATCACTGTCTTGCATTATCCAACTCATAACAGATGTTCAGAATGGGTTTTGAATGATTGAATAAACTAAAGACGGATTATGCTAATCAATTATTGTTGAAAGCAAGAATCCTTTTGGGTTTAGAAACAACTAGTTTAGGACTGAACAAAATTGGAAAGCTAAAAGAAAGACTAAAATGGTGAAGGGAACTGATTTTTTTCAAATATTTTAAAACATACACTTTAGGGTGACATATTTTAACTTATGGGTCTGGTAGTGAAGGAAGGTGCACACATCTCTCTGAAACTGAAGTGAGGTTTTTTCCTGCTTATTATATATGACTTCCACTGTCATTCTTAGATTATTGTAAAGTATTTAAAATCATATTTGATATCCTCTTCAACAAATGCTGCTGGCAAAACTGGAAATCCATATGCAGTAAAATGAAATTAAACCCCTACCTCTCACCCTGCGCAAAACTCAATTCAAGATGAATAAAGGGTCTAGGAATTAGACTGGGGACCCTTCACCAAATAGAAGAAAAAGTAGGCCTGAATCTTCATCATGTGGGCTTAGAATCAGACTTCCTTAACAAGACTCCCAAAGCACAAGAAATCAAAGCAAGGATCAATAAATGGAATGGATTCAAACTAAGAAGCGTTTTCTCTCAGCAAAGGAAACAGTCAATAATGTAAAAAGAGAGCCTACTGAGTGGGAGAAAATCCTTTCCACACACACTTCAGACAGAGCACTGATCTCCAAAATTTATAAAGAACTTAAAAAACTTTACGCCCAAAATACAAAGAACCCAATCAATAAATGGGTTAAGGAACTGGGTAGATACTTCACAGAAGAAGATATACAGGTGATCAACAAGTATATGAAAAAGTGCTCATCATCTCTAGTAATTAGAGAAATGAAAATCAAAATCACCCTAAGATTTCATCTAATCCCAATTAGAATGGCTGTTATCAAGAACACAAGCAATGATAAGTGTTGGTATGGACATGTGGAAAAAGGCACACTCATACATGGCTGGTGGAGTTGCAAATTGCTGCAACCTCTCTGGGAAGTGTTATGGAGATTCCTCAGAAAACGTGGAATGGACCCACCATTTGACCCAGTTATTCCGCTCCTTGGTTTCTACCCAATGGACTTAAAATCAGCATACTACAGTAAAGCAGCCACATCAATGTTCATAGCCACTCAATTCACAATAGCTAAATTGTAGAATGCCCTTCAATTGATGAATGGATAAATGATGAATGTGGTATACATACAAAATAGAATACTACTCAGTCATAAAGAAGAATAAAATTATGGCATTTGCTGGTAAATGAATGGAGTTGGAGAATATCATGCTAAGTGAAATAGGCTAATCCCAAAAAGTCAAAGATGGAATGTTTTCTCTGATAAGTGGATGATGATACATAACCAGGGGCAGGGGTGGTGGAAGGGGTAAGAGAAGAATGGAGGCACTTTGGATTGTGTAGGGGGAAATAGGGTGAAGGGGATGCGGGAAGGCAAGGTAGTGGAGTGACACAGACATTATTAACCTATGTACATGTATGATTACACAAATGTTGCGAATCTACACTGTGTACAACCATAGAAATGAAAAGTTGTACCCCATTTGTATACCATGAATCAAAATGAAGTCTGTAAAAGTAAAAATTAAAAAAAAGTAAGCCACTCCCCCAAAAAATTAGAATGAGAGAACCCCAAAAGCATCTTTCTCGAGATGGCCTGCATTCTCCCTTGAATGTGTGTCTCTACGTTTCTAATAAATTTATCTCTAACTGAAAAAAAAATATATATATATAAAATTATATTTGATATCTTAGGGTTCATCACATCAATCTCCATTATTTTTTGGAAAAATAAATGAAATTTTGATTACTGAGAACATTTAGAGCACTGCTGGTATTAAAAGTCAGGTCTCCCAGGCCAGTTTTACTACTATGTAATGTTAACTTTCTCAGATTGCTTTTGTGTAGCTAGAGTTTAGATAAATACTTGTTTTAAATTTTCTTTTTGAATGATACTATTAAATGAATTTATCGTATTTATTCAGATATCTATACTACGCCAATGAAGACTTAAAAATAACATTAAAACTTTTGCTTACAGATTAGAAATATGAGGTTCAGGAAGGATTAAAAAAATTTACCCAAGATAATAGAGTTAATCAGAGGGAGAGCCTTGCACTTGGGAAGGGTTTTCCTATATAATATTATGTGTAAACAGAGAATGATTTGAGTAGCAGAGCAACCTATTCCACTGAAGGGTAATAATAGTTCTAAGGGAGGTAGTATGAACAATGGAAGGAACACAGTGTTAAAGTCAGAAGACCTGGCACTTTAGGAGTTTTGGATAATAGCACATTATTTTTTCTCTAGCATTCTCAGCTTTTACCCATTATTAACATAGGGGCTGAGTTATGATAAGGTTTGAAAACTACCTTAAGATTTCATCTTACCCCAATTAGAATGTCTTTTATTAAGAATACAGGCAACAACAGGTGTTGGCGAGGATGTGGGGAAAAGGGTACACTCATACATTGCTGGTGGGAATGCAAGTTGGTGCAGCCACTCTGGAAAGTAGTGTGGAGGTTTCTTAGAAAACTTGGAATGGATCCACCATTTGACCCAGCTATCCCACTCCTTGGCCTTGGCCTATACCCAAAGGATTTAAAATCAGATTACTACAGTGATGCAGCCACATCAATGTTCATAGCTGCTCAATTTACAATAGCTAGATTGTGGAACCAACCTAGATGTCCTTCAATAGATGAATGGATAAAGAAACTGTGGTATATATATACACAATGGAATATTATTCAGTCATAAAGAAGAATAAAATTATGGCATTCGTAGGTAAATGGATGATGTTGGAGCCTATTATGCTAAGTGAGATTAGCCAATCCCCAAAATCCAAGGGCCGAATGGTCTCTCTGATAAGTGAATGATGATGCATAATGTGGGGTGGAATGATGGCAAGAATGGAGAAAGGATAGAGAGCATAGAGGGAAGGGGGGGTTGAGGTGGGGGGGTAAGAATAATAACAGTATGTGTGACAGACATCATTGCCCTGTGTGCATGTATGAATGCACAGATGGGGTGACTCTACTTTGTGTACAACCAGAAAAACAATTGCTGTACTCCATTTGTGTTCAATGAATCAAAAAATTAAATAAAAAGAAAAAAGAAAACTAGTGGCCTGCAGAGATAGAGAATTTGACCACTAAGATGTTTTAAAAATTTTTTAAATTTTGATAAAGTTCTGGATTTTTACCTTCTCTTTTCTTCCTTCCTTTCCTTCCTTTTTTTTTTTTTTTAAACCAGGAATTGAACCCAGGGCACTTAACCACTGAGCCATATTTCCAGTCCTTTTTGTTTTCAATTTTGAGACAGGATCTCACTAAGTTGAGGAGACTGACTTTGAACTTGTGATCCTCCTCCTCAGCTTCCTTAGCTGCTGGGATTGCAGGCTTATACCACTGCACCTGGTTTACCTTTTCTTAAAAAATGAGAAGTCTCCTATTTTAAAAAATGAATTAAAAAGTCAAACCTATGTTATAGTCATTCCATAAAATAAAATGGCATTTTCATATAGACTTAAATATACTCTTATCCTATTACCTTTCAATTCTAGTCCTGGGTATGTTCATGCAAGAAACTGTATGAAAATATTTTTAGAAGTTTTCTTCATAAATTACCAAAAAAAAAAAAACTGAAAAAAAGTCTCAGGTGTCCCTGAAGGAGTGAATAATAACCAAGCTATGATATAAGCATATAATAGAATACTACTCACCCCAAAATGGAACTCTAGTGGGCAATAACTTAGCTCACTTTCAAAGGCTTATACCGGATAAAAGGTTCTACATCATGTGATTCCATTTATCTGACATTATTGAAAAAAACAAAATTCTAGTGATGGAGATCAGATCAGTGATGGCCAAAGGTTATGGATAGGGAACAAGGTAGCAAGCCCCAAAAAGCACAGGGAGTTTCCTGGGATTAATGAAAATGTACTTAATTCCAATTGCAATAGTGGTTAGGTAAATCTATGCCTGCGTTAGCATGGAACTATGTGATAAAAAAAGAAAAGTTCACCATGTGTTAATTGAAAACATCCAATTAGGAGAGAAGATAATCCTGTTTGTATCCCCAGACCTTCTTCAGTTCATGTCACACTGCCTGATTTTTAGCAGTACTTGGCATCATTGGCCAAGTTCTTCCATCTTTCTTTAGATTGCCTTTCAGGAAATCACATTCTCCAGGTTTTCTTCATACTTTTCCTGTACATTTCAGCCTTTCCTGACCCTCTGTCATATTCTAGTTTCGAGGTGCTGAGATTCCAGTTTTCTGTCCATCCCTCCAGATGCCCTCCCTTCGTAGGTGATCCCATTCTTGCTCATGGTCTAAGCACTACCATTCTGACTTGTCCTTTATGAACCTCCAGATTATTCTACCTAGTTAGAACATGGGCAGAAACTGCCCCCTTGTTAGATCTATTTGGCCTTTCAAAATTTACCCAGTGAAGACAGAACTCATGATTTCCAAGTATATCCCATCCCACTGTCCCAAACTGTTCTTCCACTGAACTCCACATTTTGGAAGTAGTAATTCCCATTCACCTCTTTCCTGAAGTCCCAAACCAAGGATCTTCGTTGACTCCTTTTTTCTTCACATTGACATCAGCAATACTCAACTTTACTGAAAACATAAGTCTCAAATCTGTCCTTGCCCTCTCCACTACTACTTCCTCAATTCAGTTCCTCATCATAGCTGTATTAGATGATTAAAACAGAACTTTTACACACATACACCCAAGGTCAACTCACTGCAGTACAGTCACACTATTGGTCCATTGTAATTGTACACGATAGTGTGATTCATTGTGATATGTTTGTACATACATATAACATCATTTGGTCAATTTCATTCCCTACTACATTTCCTTTCCTTTTCCTCCTTTGCCCCCTGATACTCTCCCTCTGCTCTACTGTTATCCCTTTTATTTTCCGGAGTTCCCTTTTATCTCCAGTTTCTACATATTAGAGAAAACATATGACCCTTGACTTTCTGAGACTGGTTTGTTTTACTTAATATGAAGTTTTCCAACTCCATCCATTTTCCTGCAAGCAACATAATTTCTTTTTTCTTTATGTCTAAAGTCACACTGCCCTTTTTGTAAAAAATTAATATCATAGCATCTTACTGCTTATTCAAAATCACCCAATGCCTTCTCATCCCATTTAGAATAAAGTCCTAACTTTTGCTAACTTTTGTCCTGATTTAATGGCTTGTATGATGTGCCTCTTCCCTCTCCCTGCCTTCTACTCTGATTTCATTGCTTATTTATCCCCTTATTCACCATTCTAGCCCAGACTGGCTTCTGACTAGTTTCCCGAATACATCAAGCTCAGACCTACCTTAGAGTCTTAGTTCTTACTGTTGTCTCTTCTTGGATTTTCTTTTCATTACAAACAGACTGAATATCCCTTATCTGAAATGTGTGGGACCAAAATGTCTTCCATTTTTAACTTTTTTTCAGCTTTTAGAATATATGCTTATACATAATGAGATATCTTGTAGATGAGGCACAAGTTTCAACATGAAAATCATTGGTTTTCATGTTGGACTGAAGGAAATTTTTCTGCAATATTTTTAGTGCACCTGTGTTTTGATTACATCCCACCACATGAGGTCAGGTGTGGAATTTTCCACTGTACCATCAAGTCAGGACTCAGAAAGTTCATATTTTGGAGCACTTGAGAATAAGAAAGAGTCAACCTATACTATCAATATGTGACGTGACAGTACATATTTATTTGATGGCTCTTACATTTTCTATCTCTTCTGTATGAATTTATGTTCCACAAAGGCAAGAATCTTGTCTGACTGGTTATTGTCATGTCCCTAGGTTGAGAACTATGTCTGGCACGTGGTGGGTGTTCACCAAGCACTTGGTTAGTGAGTCAGTGAATCCAGGAACATTGACAGGAGTGTTTCCTCCTTCTGGGCAACACTTAGTAGCAAGTAAGCAGTAAGTGTCCTCTTTAGTAACAGAATTCCCTCTCCAGTCAACAGAGTGCCCACAGCTCTTATTTCCTTATACTCAGCCTTCTTTAAACATTTCTATTTAGTGCCTGTCTTGTGTTGGTGTTAAGAGGTTTGATCCCTGGAGTAGATTATGTTTAAAATACCAGAACCTGCAATACATTTTCCAATATGTCTCAGAATTTCAGGGGGGATATCAGTAAAAGTATCCATCTGAAGAATTGCATGTGGACTCCTTTCATTCTAGCTGGTTTCCTCTGATATTGCATAAGCACAGTTCTGTGTCTGCTGGTAGCAATTTAAATTTCAAATTAATGATAGTGTAGTAACCTCTTTAAAAAATACATGGGACGAAGCCAGGCATGGTGATGCACATCAGTAATTCCAGCTACTTGGGAGGTTGAGGCAGGAGGATTGCAGCCTAGATAACTTAGTGAGATTCTGCCTCAAAATAAAAAAAATTAAAGGTCTAGAGATGTGACTTTGTGGTAGACCACCCCTGGGTTCAATCCTCAGTGCTGAAAAAAATATGTATGTGTGCATACACACACACACACACATACACATACACACATATATATGTGTATATATGTATACATAATGATTATGCGTGTGTATATATATGCATATCTGCATATGTATATATACAAATGTTTTATATGTATATATGAGTCTACATATATATGTATATGTGTATATATATTTATCTATATGACTAAAACAAGTTCAAACTCATATCTACAGCTGCCTACCAGAAGTAATTGACATTTTGCGTTCTTGATCCAGATGACAAATAATGACTAAATATCATACTTTAAAAAAAATCATACTTAAAAAATGATCCTCACAAATTCCCATTGGTATCAAATACATTATTTGCAATAAGTATGCATGGAACTTAAGTTAAACTGTATTATGTACTCATTTGAAGGAAGTCTTATCTAACATGCTATGTCTGGAACTTTCCAACTTTCCAACTTCTAATAATTGCAATTAGTAGAGCTACTTCCTACAGTGTGAAGATTAATGGTTATAATATGAAATGTTTTGAGACCTTCTCTGAAGAAATTACATCAATATAAAACACTGTTTTCTAGGCAAAAGGTAAAGCAAGTCTCCTAAAATACACTTGTTAGATGATGGGCAATAATTCATTGTTAAATATTACTATGCTTGGAAAAGATTTATTCTACCTACAGGTTTTGAAATACCTCATAATACAAGTTTCCACCAAGAAGGGCTTATGTGTCAGTAAATGCTGAGGTCTGGTGATGACTGCAGAAAGAACTTAGCCAAAGAGTCACATAAGGGAAATAAAAATAAAAATATATTTCTACTAAACGTATTCAACTCTAGGGCAAATTGCTTTCCCAAGTAAATTCTACAGAAAGCCTGTAACTCATAAATCATTACCAATAATGACCCCCTCTTTCATGATAACTGAGAATGCACCACTCAGATTGCAAAAGGTTTATTTCATACATTTGTAAATGTATTCGTCCCCTAAAACTGTGTCCATATTTAAAAACCAAATATTAATAATAAAGGAAAAACCCATCAACATTTTTTCTGTTCCTGAAAGGATTCCTTAGGGCATTCAGGGAAAGACTGACTTTAGAAGTTGTATCTTAATTAGCAGTCATTTTTTTTCTGCCATTTTATTTAGTTTGTTCTTTAAAAGGCAAATATCACCGTAGCAAAAACTTCAGTCTACAAACACTAGAAATATGCCAGAAGACTTGAAGACTACACTGGCAAACTCAGAAACAGAACTTTATGCAGAGGAGACTAATGAATTCAGGGACCTTAATAATGTCTCTTCATGAGGAAGCTCAGTTTAAAATGCTAAAATACGTTTTCTATTTATCACTGCAGTATCTATCCCTCTTAGTTGGGTTAACAACAACAAGGAGACATATAATGTATGTAAGGAGATGATGAGGTTGAAAGGGAAGTATATACAGAATTGAAAGACTCTAGTTCCATTCCAAATTCTGTCACTTGCTGATTTTGTGTCATGGATTTCTGGCTTTAGAGTTGAATGGACAGTTTGCTAACATGGAAAGAAATGAGAAGACAATCTTTAGGACTTAGACTTGTAATCAGCAGTTTGGTTAGGCTCTATCAATTTTGATAAGATATGAAGATATTGAGTAATATAGTTATATTCACATGTAGTTAAAACAAGAGAGATGTTGGAAACACAAATTTGACAGCGAAGTAGAATACAGTTGGAGAGAAAAGCTAGGAAAGTATATTACCACACATGAGAAAAGAGAAATTTAAGAAGACTGAAGGTAGTCCACTGTGTTTAAAGATGCTGAGAGGCAAAAGAGAACAAAACCATAGAAACTACCATTTAATCTGACAACATGGAGGTCACGGCTGACCATGGAGGGGTGGAGATGGAATCCTGACTAGCATGGGCTATAAGATGAGAAAAAGGAGACACTGATTATAGTCATGAAAATTTTTTCTCTGAAAGTTCTAATGGGATGTGGGCCCATGTGAACATACTTTAAAGATAGAAAACACTTAACCGTGGTTCTATGTTGATGAGAACATTCCAGAAGGCAGAAGTGGCTATTCAGAAAAGGGGGGGTGGATAATTGCAAAAGCAAAGATATGGATATGTTGAGAGATAATGGAATCCAAAACACAATGGAGAAGATGGCCTTTGAGAGTAATTGGGCCAACACTTTCATACTAATAGAAATGAAGGCTTTCCATGTGATTCTAGGGAAGACTTTGTGAGATTGCCTACATTTTTGGATGAGGTCAGAGATAAGATGGATAAAGGCAAACGTATGGAGAGATGGTAAAAATGATTTGGAAGAAAAAAGAAGGTAAAAATGATATAACCTGGTAGTATAGATTGGTCCAGCCTTGTTGCTTAATCATTTGAGAATTTTAGCACAGAATTTAAAGTGAAACCAGTTATTATGGCTGTGCTTTCAACACAGCAAAACTCACCTTCTAGGGTACAGATTTGAACTAAAGAAAGAAGGGAAGAGGCCATTGAGAGAAGGTAGGATCTGAAGATGAAAAATTTTATTGCTGATGTACCAAAACCACGTAAGAAGTGGAGATGAAGAAATCTTCCATAAGCAAGAGAACAACTTCTGTCATTTGAAAAAGAGGGTGGGCAGAAGTAGAGATGAATAAGGATGGGAAATCCTGAGGAAGAAAACTTGAGGAATTTGTATCAGATAGTTCTAAGCTAAGGAAAATAGGAAATGTATTCATCCATAGATGAAATGTGTTCATCCACAGTAGGGAAGGTACAGCAACCATGGACAGCTCAGCATACTAACATTGTAGCATACGCCTAATAAGGGGCATATTAAACTGTAACTGGGCTTAGATAAGGAATAAGCTAAGGTCAGGGGACATGGATCAGATTTGTTTGAAGAGGTAGAGGGATGAGTGAGACTGATTGAAGGGAAAGCAGGATGAGCTGCTTAAAGAGGCAAGCAGTGGGAATGGGGGAAGGAGCAGAAGGGCCAGGGTGGAAGTCAGGCATCTGGGCATCCACTGAGTTGGGCATGATATTGCAACCTAGAATTTCTCCTTCCACAGAGGGTTCTTTCACTCCTAGTTCCTTTTCCTTGAGTGTTACATTGAGTTTTGTAGTGTTTAATAAAGGCCACATGGCAGCAGTGATAAAGGAGGCAGATGCTTCACAAGAAGAGCCCAAGAGTCCTAAGTCAGAATGCCTGAGGCTTAGTTCTTGCCAGCCACATGGCAGATCATTTCACCAACCATTTTCATCTGACTCTGAGCCCCTGTTTCTTTACCTGCAAAATGAAAGGGGTTGGACTTCTCATCCTTCACCCCCATCCTACCCCAGGAGGAAATTCTCAGAAGAGTCTTCTTTGGCAAAATAAGCAGTGTTGTTCTTCTGTTTTTTGCATTTGTTTAAATACCAGTCAAATGTACCCATTTCCTGTGCAGCAATTGTGGCCACTTACTGTAACACTGCTGTCCATCAGCTCCCAGCTCAAAGCCAGGATGGCAGGCGCAAGTGAAAGACCCCACAGAGTTCACACAGCGATGACCACAGTGAGCAAGGCCTTCTGTGCACTCATTTATATCTGTAGAGAGAGACACACCAGCCATGTCTTAGCAGCTCTAATTAAGATTTCTTTGTAAACTATAAAAATGAATTACCTCTCTCCATCCATTTAACCCCTAGCATTAAATGATGGGGTAAATACCATATGGGTTCCATATTCTTAGTGTGAAGAGGGCATTTGTAAATAAACCAACTGCTCCTGACATTACTCCTACAGTTGGTCTTATGCTCATAAACATATCTGTCTATTAGAACCTACAGTTATCTATTAATTGGAAAAGCAGAAAAGAAAAAAAAACAGGTCACTTAATGCAAATAGAAGTTATTGAAATTTGTCTTTAGGAATAAATGTTGCACTGTTAATCAAAAATAGCACTGTGTTCTGATTTAAATTAGACAATATGTGTGGCCACTGGCAAGGCAGGTTTGGGGCCTTTATATATAGCAATCCATGGTTTGTGTTGGGCAAGGGAACGTTACAAGGCAGGACAGGTAAAAGCTGGTCCCCTCTCTCTCTTCTGGTGTTGACCATGAATTTGATTCTTGTGACTTCAGTTTTGAGGCCCAGGTAATCTCTGCTTCTTCCTTTAAAATGTCAAGTCTTATCCTAATATTTTTTACTATTATTTCCTCTTTCCACTGTTCTGCATGTCTCAAACTAGGGCTCAGAAGAGAAATACTCCTTCTTCTAATGGGTTTATTCTAATAGGTTTATAAAACTCTAAACAGGCAGTAGTTTTAGGGATAGATTTTATGGAAACAATGTATCAGATCTTTAAAGTTTGAAAAAGATAGTAGGGATATGTATGTATGTATGTATGAGTGCGTGTATAAATGTGTACATTTATATGAAATCTGTCTGCCTACTCATATTTGTTAGTTTTCAACTATTTAATAAGACCCTATTCTGTTCCAGGTGCACATATGGGGAAAGAGAGGCCTAAAGCAAAATCTGTTCTCCTTAGCATAGTAGACTAACAGAATCCATAAAAACATTTTATCTTAGTTTTGGCTTAAAGGAATAAAGCAAATTTAACACTAATTTTTGTCTAATTATTTTTCACTTTCTCAAAATGTTTATCAGTTCCTTGAGTCAGGAAACATTTCTGTATTTTCATAATTAATCTAAATAAGCTGTTTCTCATTACATGAAAATGTCATGATAAAAATGAAGGATTCTGTGATTTCTCAGAAGTTATTGAAACAAAGACAGTCCCACAGGAATGATTTCCTTTATCTGTCCTGGTCATGGAATAATTTATCACTTTTATCTTTGAATTGAAGTATGACTGTTTTGCTATTTCTGTGAAACAGAAATGTGTAACCTTGTATTTACAGAGTTTCTTTCTTTTTTATTTTAATTATTCCTACCCTCTGAGAACATTCATTTGCACACACTTGCTTTTCAAAGGTTATCCCTACCTTCTGCAGTTTATAATAAAAATCTCCCAGTGTGGTTATGGAAGGTTTTGAAATATTAATTCTAGAAGTCACTTCAGAATGAAAAAACAGAAAACAAAAAGCATTAATTCTGAAGTTACACAAGGTCTTTTTTTTAAAATTGTAACTAAGAATTTCACTTAGTTTTATAGCATTATAAAAATACCTTTCAGAGTCATCAAATAGAAATTTAAATGTTCCTTTTTACACAGAAATGAAAACACCTTTGCTCCTAGCTGTTCTGCCTATTCAAAACTGAACTACCACAAAATTTCGAACAATTACACAATTAAGTCATCAGCTTCAGCTTCCTACCTGCACAGGCCTTTTTGTCTTCCGACAGCTGGTACCCTGGGTGGCAGGCACACCTGGCCACGCCATTCTCACTCTGACACATGTGAGCACATCCATTTCCACCTATGCAGGGGTCCTTCTCTGAAAGCAATTAAGTGGTGAGAGTTTACAATTCATTCAGTTTAGAAAGATGAGCAGAGCGGAAGGACAAAGAAGAACCAAGCAGGCATGGAGCCCTGGATTTCCCACAGAAAGATAGAAAGGACTCCACAAAGTCCTTTCCCACTTTCCTATGGAACTTGTTCAACAAAAGCTCTTCCATTTTATGACCTGAACCTCAAACGCAGACTAAGCTAAATGTAGATCAAGGCCAAGGAATAATTAATTTATTGTCACCCTTCCTGCCTCCTGCTCCCTGGTACCTAAATTGAAGTGAAGAACCAGCAGAAACTCCTTCAGATACCTCTTCACCTTTCCTCCTGCTCTCTCCACCTTTTCTGCTTCTGTGAGTAAGCAGGATCATCCTTAGATAAAGCCTATTTCTTCCACTAGCTCCGCTCTGCCTTTGAACCACCAGTCATGGTGTCAGGAGAAGGCAGTCTGGGGAGATGGAGATTCCCAGCTACAGAAGGTATACTGATGGTACTAAAGAAGTTCAAATGTCACCACTGGAATTAAATCAGCTGGCCTCCTTCTCCGCTTCACTTGATCCTGTTTCAATCATTCTTAGTCATATTATCTGGAAATTCAAAGCAATGGGAAACCATAGGACCTCTCAGGAGAACCTCCACACAGAGCTTATTTGTCAGTTTTTAAGTTAAGTGATTCTGGCCTGACCCTATGAACACAGCCTCCTGGAACAGGACCGTAGAATATCCACTCCTACCCTTGTCTGCTCCATATAAAGTCAAGGCTTTATGAAAATATAAATAATGATACAGAACAATATACACTGTGCTGCTTCTTGCTCTTTGGATATAGAGGTATTGAGGTGAAATGTAGATGAACTCAGGGAGTATTACCATTTGAACATCTTCTGAAATATGGACATGTTTTTCCTTTTTTTTAGACCTTCAATTTATTTCAACATTTCATAGCTTTCAATATACTTATTTGTACTTCTTTTGTTAAATTTGTTCCTATGTGTCTTATTATTTTTGATGCTCTTGTAAATGGATTTTTTTAATTTCATGTCTATATTGTTCATTGATAGTACATGGAAATTCAATTTATTTATTTTAATGTGTCAATCTGGTATTCTGCAACTATATTGAATTCTATTTTCAGTTTTAATAGGATTTTAAATTGTAATTCTCAAGATTTTCTTTTTAAAAAACTTTCTATTTATTTCTTATTTAATTATTTAATTTTCTCCAGAGAATGTAATATCATGCTATGTGGAAAAAACTAATTTACTTCTTCTTTCCCAAACTGGATGCCTCTTATTTTATGTTCTTACCTTATTGCTTTGGCTGGAACCTGCAGGACACATGCAGAATAGACATACTGTCTGAATGAGCTGACACCCTTGTCTTAATCCTGAACTGAAGGAAAGTTTTTGCTATTTCACAATTACAAAATAAGTATGATGATGTCATCTATGATTTTTGTCAATACACTTCATTTACTGGATTGAGGAAATTCCATTCTATCTAAAATTTGTTGGGTGATTATATCATGAAACGAAACTAAATTTTTAAATGCTTTTTCCCCTCATTATTGAGATGATAATGGGATTTTTGTCTATTACTCATGTGCTTTATTATATTAATTTTTAGATATTCTATTAATCTATATTCCTGAGATGAATATCACTTGGGTCTACTACATAACACTTCTATATGTTGTTGGATTTCATTTCTTAGTATTTTGTTGAGGATTTACACATCTACATTCATAAAAGATATTCATCTATAATTTCTTTCTTGCAATATCTTTGGGTTTCGTATCAAGGTAATACTGTCCTCAAGGTATGAATGTGAAGTGTCCCCTCCTATTTTTTGGACAAAATCATGATTAATTTGTATTAGTTTTTATTTAAAGGTGTACTTTCTTTCACCAATGAAATATCTTGCCTAGGACTTTTCTTATGGGAAACTTAAAAACCTCTTTACTTATTATGTGTCTAATCAGATTTTCTATTTCTTCAGAAGTCAATTTCAGTAATTCATGTTATTCTGGGAATTTGTCTATTTCATCTAACTTTGTCCTTATAAAGTTGTTCATAACACTCCTTTATTCTATTTATTTCTGTGGGGTCAGTAAGCAGGATCTATCTTTCATTCTTGGTTTTAGTTTTCCTTCATCTGACTAGCTAGGAGTTTGTCAATTTTATTGATCTTTTCAAAGAAACAATTTTGCTTTCATTGGTTTTCTCTGTTGCTTTCCTGTTCTCTATTTCATTAATTTATGCATTAATCTTTATTACTGTCTTCCTTTTTACTTGCTTTGGATTTAGTTTGTTCTTGTTC
The DNA here is from genome assembly GCA_020662805.1 of Glaucomys volans. Classification (NCBI taxonomy): domain Eukaryota; kingdom Metazoa; phylum Chordata; class Mammalia; order Rodentia; family Sciuridae; genus Glaucomys; species Glaucomys volans. The sequence continues at coordinate 586,064 of JAJEJO010049121.1, forward strand.
CTCCAATATTTTAAAGTGGGGAGTTAGGTTATTGGTTTAGAATCTCTCTTTTTTTTTATTGCAGGCACTGATAGCTATAAATTTCCCTCTAACACTACCCTTAGCTACATCCCAAAGGTTTTGTTAAGGTGTGTATTTATTTTGACTCATTTGTAAGTATTAGCTAATTTTCCTCATGATTTCCACCCGCCCCCCCATACACTGGTTATTTAGGTATGTACAACTTGCCTTAAAATTTTTCTTATGAGTTAGGATCACAGTGAAATTGAGAGAGAAGTACAGAGATTTTCCATATGCCCTGCTACAGTTCAGAGCTGAAGTGTCTCCCAAAGGAGCATGTATAAAGCATGTATGGTCCCCAGTCAGTGGCACTCTTGTGAAGTGGTAGAATCTTTAAGAGGTGGGGCCTAGTTGGAGGAAGTTACAGGTGTGGCCTTGAAGAGGGGATATTGGGAACCTGACCCATTCCTCTCCCTTTGGCTTCCCAGCCACCCTGAGGTATGCAGCCTCCTCAGCCAAATGCTCCTACCATGATATGCTGCCTTGCCACATGCCAAAGGCAACAGGACCAACAGGACTGGAACCTTTTGTGAGCCAAAGCAAGCATTTCTTCTTTTTTAAGTTGATTTATCTCAGGTATTTATCACAGCAACTGGAAGCTAACACATACCATCTGTCCCTACACATGCATAGTCTTCCCCCTGTTACAATACTCTACCAGAGTGAAACATTTTTTCCAAATTGGTAAATTTTCATTAACACCTCATAAGCACTTAAAGTCTGTAGTTTAGCATTTACTTTTGGCAATACACACTCTATGGGTTGGAAATGTAGAATAGTATATATCTACCATTATAATATTATACAGAGTGTTTTCACTGCTATACAAATTATTTTCTGTTGCTTACTCATTGCTCTCCTCACAACAATTCCTGTCAACCACTGATCTTTTTATTATCTCCACAATTCTGTCTTTTGAAAATGTAATGTAGCTTGAATCATATATTATGTAGCTGTTTCATAGTTTTTTCTTTGTATTAATTATTATAATTAACAATATTAATTGTGGGATTCCTTGTCATATTTCCATGCATGCATACATCATGCATTGATCATGTCAAGCCACCCTTTCTCTATGCTCATTCTTAACCTTTTATAACATTCTTCCCATTTCAAAGTAATCCCTCTAGTTCTTTTAGGTAATTTTTGTATTCAGTATCCACATAGGGTAAAGAGCATGTCTTTCATGATACTTGTCTTTCTGTGTCTTCTTTTCTTTTTAAATTTTTTTTATTAACTGTTAATGAACCTTTATTTATTCAGATGTGGTGCTGAGGATCAAGCCCAGTGCCTCACACATGCTAGGCAAGTGCTCTACCCTTAGCCCCTGACTTATTTTCTTGTCATATCCTCCAGTTCCTTCCATTTTGTTACAAGTGAAAGGATTTCATTCTTCTTTATGGCCGCATAATACAGCAGTTTGTGTATGTGTGTGTGTGTGTGTGTGTATACACATAGATAATTATATATATACATATATATGATATATAATATAATATACATATATAGTTTTATTTATCTGTCCATCTGGTGACAGGCACCTCAGCTGATTCCTTAGCTATAGTGAATAAAGCCTAATAAAATAGGCACGCACTTCTTTTGTAAGCTGACTTCCTTTCCTTCAGGTATATACCCAGGTATGGAATAGCTGCATTATCTATTTTGAGTTTTTGTTTTTTTTTTTTTTTTTTGAGGAATCTACATGTGACTTCCATAGTATTGCACTAATTTAAATTCTCATCAACAATATACAAGGGTTTTTCTTTCTTTTTTTTTTTCTCCACATCCTTGCTGACATAAAAGCATCCTAATTGGAGTGAGATGGTACCTCACTGTAGTTTTGATTTGCATTTCCCTGATTGCTTATGATATTGAACATTTTTCACACTTTAATTGGCTATTCATCTTACTTCTTTTGAGAAGTATCTATTCAGGTCATTTGCTCATTTTAATATTTTTGTTTGGAATTGAACTCAGGGCCTGTATCACATGCTAGGCAACTATCCTACCACTGAGGTACATCTCCAATTTTTGCTTCTGTTTCTTCTATTTTGAAATCCTATCTAAAAAATTATTATTTGTTCCAATGTCTTGAAGTGTTTCCTGTATATTTTTATTAAGTAGTTTAAGGTCTTACATGAAGATCCTTGATCCATTTTAGTTGCATTTTGTACAACAACAAAGTGAGAGGTAGGAGGTTTTTTCGATCTGTGGATATCCAGTTTAAGAAGTTGTCTTTTGTCCCCTGGAATGTTTTTGGCAGCTTTGTTGAGAATCAGTTGGATGGAGTTTTGTGGATTTATTTCTGGGTTCTCTATTCTGTTCCTTCAGTCCATGTGTTCATTTTTATGCCAATACCATGCTGATTTTGTTACTATGGCTCTGTAGTATGTCTAGAACAGGTATTGTGATGCCTCTGGCTTTGCTCTTTTTGCTCAAGATTGCTTTGATTATTTGGAGTCTTTTGGGCTTCCACATGAATTTTAGGATTATTCCTAGTTCTGTGAAGAGTATCATTGGTATTTTCATAGGTATTGCATTGAATCTGTAGATTGCTTTTGGTAGTATGGCCAATTTAATGATATTAATTTTTGCAATCCATGAACACAGGAGGTCTTTCCACCTTTTAGTGTCTTTCAATTTCTTTCTTCAATGATTTGTAATATTTATTATAGATGTTTTTCACTGTCTTGGTTAAGTTTATTCCTGTTTATTTTTTGTGGCTATTGTGAATAGGATTGCTTTTACTATTTCTTTCTCAGCAAATGCATTATTGCCATTAGAAAAACTACTCGCTTTACATATTGATTTTATGTCCTGCTAATTTACTGAATTCATTTATTCTAGAAGTCTTTTGGTGAAGTTTTTGTGTATGTGTATGTGTGCGTATGTATGTGTGTGTATAGAATCATATCATTTACAAACAGGGATACTTTGACTGCTTCCTTTGCTATTTGGATGCATTTTATTTTGTTTTCTTGCCTAATTGCTCTAGCTAAAATTTCTAGCATTATTTTGAATAGGAGACATGAGAATGCACACTCTTATGTTATTTGTAATCTTAAAGAAACTGCTTTCAGTTCTGCCCTTTTCACCATGATGTTGGCTATGGGTTTGTTATATATAGCTTTTGGTATATTGAGGTATGGTTTTTCTACACCTAATTTGAATTTATCCAATCGTTTTTCTGCTTCTGTTGAAATTATCACATGATTTTTATCCTTTGTTATTTTTATGTCATGTATTATATGCATTCATTTGCGTAAATTGACTCATCCTTGAATCCCTGAAATGAAATAAACTTGATCAAATTGCATGATCTTTTTGATTTGCTGTTAAATTTGATTTACTAGCATTTTTTTCAGGATTTCTGCAAGTATGTTCATCAAGGATATTGGTTTATAGTTTTATTTTTTGTATCTCTGTATCAGGTTTTAATAACAGGGTATTACTAACCTCAAGAATGAGTTTGGGATGCCTTCTAGTCCCCTTTCAATTCTATGGAATAGTTTAGGAAATATTGGTGTTAGTTCTTCTTTAAATGTTTGGTAAAATTTAGCAGTGACATCATCTACTCCTGGGCTTTTCTTTATTGGGAGACTTTTGTTACTGATTCAATCTGATTACTTTTGTTTGTTGATTCAGATTTTGTTTACATCCTCTCAATTCAATTATGCTAGGTCACATGTACCCAGAAATTTGTCAAGTTCCTCCAAATTTTCCATTTTGTTATACAAAATTTTTCAAAATAATTCCCTATGACCTTTGAATTTCTGTGGTATTAGTAGTAATGTATCATTTTTCTTCTCTAATTTTATCTATTTGAGTCCTCTCTCTCTCTCTAAAGATTTGTCAGTTTTGCTTATCTTTCCAAAAAGCAAACTCTATTTCATTTTTCCTTTGTATCATTTTTAGACTCTTCATTTATTTCTGCTCTGATCTTTATTATTTATTTCCATTTACTAGTTTGATTTTCTTTCCTTTTACAACTTTATTCTTGATTTCCTAACACCTTAAGATGAATCACTATGTTTTTTATTTGAGACCTTTGTCTTTGTCTTTTTTTCTGCATTTCACAGGTTTTGGTATGCTTTGTTTTTGTTTTCATTTGCTTCAAGAAATCTTTAAACTTCCATTATGATTTCCTCAGTGATCCACTGTTCATTCAAAATTGTGTTGATCAGTCTCCACATATTTGTATAACTTTCTAAAGTTTCTCTTGCTGTTGATTTCTAGTTTCATTCCACTGTGATCAAAAAAGATACAGGATATATTTATAATTTTTTAAAATTTGTTAAGGCTTGATTTGTGAATTAACGACTTTCTAAAGTAAGTTCCATGTGCTAATGAAAAGAATGTGTATTCTATAGCTTTCAGACAAAATATTCTCTAGATATAGGGTAGTTTAACTCTGATGTTTCTTTGTTGATTTCTTCTTTGGAAGATCTATCCATTGGTGAGAGTGGGGTATTGAAATCTCCCAATTTTATTGTATCAGAACCTATCTCTTCCTTAGGTCTAAGAGTGTTCAATTTGTAAAATTGGATGCTCCAATATTAGGTCCATGTTGAATTATAATTGTTAATTCTTCTTGATACATTAATTCCTTGTTCATCATATGGTGGCTTCTTTGTCTCTTCATACTATTTTTGTCTTAAAGTCTATTTTGTCATGCATAAATGTAGGTATTCCTGGTTGGTTTTCCTGGAACTCATGTGAAATCACACATGACTTGTTGTGTCCCTAGTCTCATAGGGCAAGTTTCCTCATACCCTGGTTTTTGGAGGCAGCAATCTCCATCATCCTCCACACTGAAGCATCCATTCCCCACTGTGCAGAATTATCAGTGGGTTTGTATTAAACTACTCCCCCCAACACCTAGTCAAGCCTGGATTATGAGTTAGCTACCCACTGAACCAATGCAGCATAATGTTTGTAGGGTCCCAGATATGGGAATACGCAGGGGTTTCTGATTGCTACATCAGTTCAAACTCAGTTATCTCAAGGTGGCTTCTGGCTGCAGCACACTAGGGGCAGAGGTTACTGGAAGACAAAGTGAATTCCTTTCTCAAAGAGACTGGATTTTTTTCACTTAGCAATATGTATTTGCATTTCCTCTGTATTTTTCAGAACTTGATAGACCATTTACTTTTAGTACTAAATAACCTATTGTTTGGATGCAGCAGAGTTTATATTCACCTACTGAAAGAGGTCATGGTTGCTTCCAAGCTTTGACAATTATGATTAAAGCTGCTATAAACATCCCTGTGCCAGTTTTTGTAGGAATATAAATTTCTTTGGGCAAATTCTAATAAGCTTTCTTGTGGGACTGTGTGGTAAAAATGTTTCTTTTTGTAAGAAGCTGCCATTTTTCTTCAAAAGTGTCTGTACTATTTTGTATAAGAAATCTGGATTCCTGTGGCTCTACCTCTTCATCAATTTTTGGTGTTATTAGCATTCTTGATTTTGACAATTTTAATTAGCATGTAATGGTATTTCCTTGACACTTTAACTTGAATTTACCTAATGACACCTGGTGTGGAACATGTTTTCATGTACTCATTTTCTGTCTGTATATTTTCTTTGGTCAAATGCTTCTTAAGGTTTTTGGACTACTTATTTATTTATTTTTATAGGTTTTTATGGATATTTATTTATTTATATACTTATATGCAGTGCTGAGGATTGAACCCAGTGCCTCACACATCCTAGGCAAATGCTCTACCACTGAGTCACAACCCCAGTCCCTGGACCAGTTATTTTAATTGTGTGTGTGTTTATTGTTGAGTTTTAAGAGTTCTTTTCATATTTTGAGTAATAGTCCATTATCACATATATCTTTTTGCAAATTTTTTCTCCTAGTTTGTGAGTTATCTTCTCATGAACTTGACATTGTCTTTAATACAGAAGAAAATCTTGATTGTGATAAAATCCAATTTATTAATTATTTCTTTAAAGGAGCATGTATTTGGTATTCAATCTAAGGATTGACTAACAAACTGAGATCATCTAGATATCTACATTTTCTCCTATGTTTTCATATAGGAGTTTCAATTTGTGTGTGTGTGTGTGTGTGTGTGTGTGTGTTGCAGGGGATGAAACCCAGATTTTTTTTTAGCCAATTGATGTGATGAATTACATTAATTGATTTTTAAATTTTTTCTATTTGTTTTAATTACCTTAATCGATTTTTAAATATTGAATCAATCTTTAAAAATCTGAGTTAAATCCCACTTGGTCTTAATATCTAATTCTTGTATTCACTGTTGAATTTGATTTGTTATTATCTTGTAGAGGATTTTGTTTTTGAGAAATAATGGTTTTGTCTAATTTTCTTTTCTGGTAATGTCTTTTTCTTTATCTGGTTTTGGTATTAGGGTAATTCTGGTTTTGTAAAATGAATTAGGAAGTATTTCCTCTGATTCTACCTTCTGAAAGTTACCAGATCTTTGTTTAATTTCTTACTTATATGTTTGTTTGAGTCTACTAGTGAAGTTATCTTGTTTAGTTCTTTCTGTTTTGGAAAATTATTAAGTATTGATTCAATTTCTTTATTTGATATAAGACTTCAGATTCTATATTTCTTCTTGTATGAGTTTTGGCAGACTGTGTCTTTCAAGGAATTGAACAATTTCATCTCAGTTATGAGGAGAAGTATACAAACTCACAGAAAAAGTTGGACATTCCAAAAATCCTCTAATTAGCAAAAAAGTGGCATAATAATGATAAGCATATAGGCATAGCTTAAATAACTGTAAATTAATTGATATTAAATTAAACTTGAATTTATGGCAATGTTAGTCAACAATTGCAGAACATACATTTTCAAGTGCAAAAGGAACATTGAACAAGAGAAAACCATATTCTGAGTCAAAAATAAAATTCTAACAAATAAAGAGTATTATAGTTGTAGACAATATATTCTGTTAAAAATGGAATTTAATTAGGATATAAAATCAAAATCACATCTGAAAATTCCCCCAATACTAGGAAATTCAACAACAGTATTCTGTTATCCATGACTCAATCTTTCCAGGGAAAATTAGGAAATATTTTTAAGAAAAGAAATACTTATCAAAATGCACAGTGGAGGGGCTGGGGCAGTAGCTCAGAGGCAGAGCATTTGCCTAGCATATGTGAAGCACTGGATTCAATCCTCAGCACCACATAAAAATAAGTAAATAAAATAAAAGTGTTTTGTCCACCTATAGCATATTCCCGTTCCCCTGCAGCACAGGGGAAAAATAGTGTTAGAGAACTGTGTCAGTTAAGTACTTACATAAGAACAGAAATAAAGTTGAAACTTAGAAACTACAGATAAAGAAACAAACTAACTCAAAATTAATAAAAAGTAATAAATATGAGTGAAATCAGTGAAATAAAAATAAACACTAATATCAAATAAAATCAAGGTTATTTTCAAAAGCATCAATGAAATTGTCAAATATTTAGTTAAACTGATAAAACTATAATATTATGAATAATTTTACATGATTTGTATGAATATTTAGATAAAATAAGCAAATACCTTTCAAAGAACAATTTAATACCATTTATCAAAACTGAATCAAGAAGTAATGAAACCATTTTAAAAAAGCTTTATTTCCTTTTTTAAAATTGAATTCCAAAATGATTTTTTCCCAAGAAAAATACTTGATCATAATGTCTTCATTGGTGAATTGCCTCAGACACTTAAAAAATTATTCCAATCCCACACACACTCTTACAGAAAATAGTTGGGAGACAGTGCTTCTCAAGTTGCTTTATTCAGCCTGCTGATACTAAACCAGATACACATTGCAAAAAATAAAATCATAGAAAAAATGATCTGAATCAGCGGAGATGCAGAAATTCCGCATAACACCTTGACTAATAATTCTAAGCTTTTACAGTGGGATTGAGCTCCTGGAACCCTCATAGACTAGGAGAAAATTTAAAGTTGGTTATCTCTAGAAGACAATTTGACATTATTGTAAGGATAAACACATATGTACCATATATTCTACTCTTGCTTGTGTACTCTAATAAAATGTTCCTTAGTAATAAAATGTTGGACTACTAACATGTGCAGAAACCTAGATGAATCTAGAAAAAAACTTCGGCTGAGAAAAAAAAACCAGACACAAATAGTTACATACAGAGTTATACTATGTAATTACATAGAGTTATGCTATGTAATTACATAGAGTTATACAGACACTCTAGAATACACACATCTAATCTATAGTGATACACAGCAGATCAATGGTTGCCAGTATTGACAGTAGAAAGATTGTATGAAAAAGGTCATAAAGTAAACTTCTGAGGTGATAGATATGTTCATCTTTATTGTGGTGATAGCTACATGGCGTATACTTTAAATATGTAAAATTAAAAATTATTTACTGAATATAAATTATACTAGTAAAAGGTTGAATCTAAAAGGTAAACAACAATAATAAAAAATAAGGGCTATTTTTGTGTAATTGCCTGTGATTACATTAAAGACAGAGAAATTGATATCATTCTTTCCACATGTTCCAGTGAATTTGGGGGCCCTATTCAGAGAGCAAGTACCATGTCTTATTTATTTTTCTATTCCAAAGCCATTCAAACATATTTAATAAGTGAATGATAATGTTTTAAATGACAATGTGAATAACTGACATGCTTCTTTAATTTATTTCTTAATTTATTCTCCTTGCTGCTTAGTCATTGTCCTGACTATCTGACTGACTAAAATCTATTCTTTTTCCAAGACTCAATTCTAGCCATGACATCCCCCAGGACACCTTTCCCCCTTGTTCTCAGTGACCACTCTCATGATTGAAAGGAACCTGCTTTTCTCAAATTGGATCCCTTCCAATAGTACTTTTGGGGGATATTAGTAAATAGTATGTGATAAAAGTTCAAACATCCAAAAAGTTTGTGAATGAGAAAAAAACTGTTCTTTGTGAATGTCTCAGAATCTGCAACATGCAATGCATTATAGTCACCCAAAAGTGATATTAACTTTGCCACACACATATATGACCATGATAACTTTTATTATAAACTATCCAATTGATAAATCTTTCATGGAGCAAATATGAAAAATGATGGTTGATGACATACATTTAATATTTATACTGTACTACCTTAAACTTTATGAGAGCAATTATAGGGCACATTTTGTACTTTTGAATAGTGTCTCCTTAAAGGCAGAGGCAAAATTCATTCATATACCCTGGTATACCCATATAGTTCAACCTGTAGAGAAGATGCATGATATCCTGGTTTAATGGAAAGAGGATGAAGCTATCAGAAATCAGATTTCAGATATTGGTTTGGCAGTTGCAAGAAAAATTAAATGTTATTTTGAATTACACTCAATAGATGGAATATGGCAGACTTTAGGCACATTGTAGTGAATAGGATCATCTCCCTGTCCAATTTGGTGTGTGAGATAAACAGCCTATGAGTAATCCAGTTAGAAAAAATCAGCACAATTTATTGTGACCGATAAAAAGGAAATAGGAAGATGTGCAAAATAGTTGCTGGAGAATAAAGTCTTCAAGAAGAGGGGAATAAAGCTTTCCTCTCAAAAGAAAAATGGCGGCAAATGTCTAGAGATACTAAGGTAGGATAGGTTTGGCTTATTGTCATAGTCTGTTTTCTGTTGCTATAACAAAATGCCCAGGGCTACGTTGTGCATAAAGAGAAGAATTTTATTGAGCCGACAGTTTTGGAAGCTGAAATTTAAAAACTGGGTGGCCCCACTGGGTCAGCCTCTAGTGAGGACCTTGTGACAGATGGCATTGTGATGGCAGAGTACATGCAGAGGATATCACATGACAAGATAGGAAGCCAGATATTCAAGGTCAGACTTGTTCTTTTTGTAACGGATCACTCTCATTAGAACTAATTCCATGAATCCTGTATTAATTCCTCCTGAGGGTGATGCTCCCAATAATCTAATTGTCTCTGATTAGGCCCTCACCTCTAAATGTCTCACTCCCTCCCAACACTGCCATACTCAGGACCAAGATTCTACATATAAACACTTGCAGAACTCACTCCAACATGTCCAAACCATATCCAAACTGTAGCACATGTTCAATGAACAAAAAGGAAACCTCTTTAGCTGCATATATAAAATATCACGGCTCAAGGTAATGATTTTGGCATTTATGTAGTAGAAGCCATTAAAGGTTATAGCAGAAAAGTAGAAGTGTCTTAGGTAAAATTCCCAGGTATTCTGACTCTTGATTCAATAATCCTTTCTTTATTATATTACTGTAAATACATGTGTTTTATTAAGAAAATGTCTTATTCCACAATGGTAAGCCTGAAGTCATATAGTAGGTTACTGACTGCATTTTTAAATCCCTCCATAGCTTATAACTTACATAGAGTTAATGCATTTTAAATTCAAAACAAATTGTTGTTTCCTTTGCACTTCCTACATAATTTGGATAATATAAATAAGAAGGTAATTTGGATAGATGAGTTGGCTAGGATTTTACTAAATAGATTAGGTTAACAGTTGTTTAAAATAATATATTGTAATTTATCTTGAACTGCTCAAACCTGGCTAGAAATCACTTTGAGGACTAAATTATTAGTCATAATTTTGGAAGATGCTTAAGTTAAAATAATCTTTTTATTTTATGTATTCCCAATACAAACTAAGGACAACTTTATGTTTTTAAGAAATATGAGATTAAAAAATATAAGATTAAAAAACTGAAAGAATGACATCAGCAAGATAGCAATATAGGATTTTCCAGTACTAGTAGACTCACAGAAACATTCATTTGAACAACTAGTCACACATGCAAATACCTTCACAAGAGCTAAAAAATATCAAGGTGTGAGATTATAAGCATTTGATTGTAAGACAGAAATAAGAAAGATGCACTGAGTTAGTAGGAAGGACAGTTTTACATTGCCCATGTCACCTTACTCCACATCCTGTCTGCAGGAGAGGATGATACTCTCTGAGGGTATGGAGAGAAATACCTTCTGCATGAGAGAAGGAGAATAATTGATCACATAATTTTGCCATGGATATCACCACCAGTTCTTCCCAGTGAAACCTATTACCAGGCCAAATCCTATAGTCCCAGACTTCAAAGCAGTACCCATTGTTTATCCCAATGCTAGATTGGACCCTAGGACCTCAGGCCCCTGGAAAGTCCCATGGTCCTAAGCTTCAAACCTTTATCAGCAGTTCCCAGCCCCCAGCTGGCATTCACGAACCCATGTTCCAGGCCTATTCCTATAGCCCTAGGTTCCAGATGACCCAGGGTCCAGGCTTATTACAGTAGAACTTAGCATCAGGCTGGTCCCTGCAGTCCAGACAGTGCCAGGATTTCCCTCTTCATCAAGATCCAGATTGGAAAAAATGCTTAGATGGATTCTAAGGACTTAGGCTCCAGGTCTTCCCCAGTGAGCCAGATACCAAGCCAGATTCACAGGACTTTAGTTCCAGGCCAGTTCCACAGACTCAGGACCAGGCCTATTCTTGTGGAATGAGGCACCACCACTATCCAAATGTCAAACCAGACCTTGTTGACTCAGACTCAAGTAACATTCTACTGCCAGGTTACCTCTGTGTACCTTGGCTCCTGGTACAACCCTGTGAACCCAGGCTCCAGTACTTTCCTCAGGGTCTCAGTTGAAAAGCCTGTTGTCAATGGACTCAGAGTCTGGCGATTATCCTGTAAACCCAGGTGCCAGGACTACTGACAGATGACTCAGGCACCCGACCAGCCTGTCTGAGGACTCTAGCAATGTGCTAGATGGTCCTCCCAGAATTTCTGGACTGGTGAAGGACTTTCCCTGCCAAAGGAGGTCTGTAAAAACCCACTCAAAAGGAACAACAACAAAAGAGGAATGAAAAAGAACAAAGAAACTTATAGTATTTAAGTAAACCAATGTATGCATCATAAGGAACTCAGTTCAAGAAGAGCAGAGAAAGAGAAAGGGCAACAAGAATATTTAAAGAAATGATGACAGAAAATGTCTCAAAATTGGATAAGAAATTCAATAACTATATCCATGAAGTCCAAAGAACCCCAAATATATTAAATATGAAAATATCTTCATCAGGATACTTTATAATCATATTCTGAAAAGACAAAGAAGTTAAATAGAAGCAGGTGAGAAAAAAATTATGTTCAAGGTACTCCAAAGGTACTTGTTAAAGGCTTGCTCACCAGGATGGTGCAACGGGGAGGTGGCAGAACTTTTAGGAGGTGGGGCCTAGGTGTGAGGTCCTTAGGTCACTGGGAGTGAGATCTGGAAGGGCATTGGAAGACCCCAACCACCTCTTTATTCTCTTTAGCTTCCTGGCAAGGAATTGAATGGTTGTGCTTCACCAAACACTCCTGTATGATGTATCGTCACCAAAACCAAAATCGAAATGTGAGCAAAGTTCCTAAGTGGATATTTTTCAAAAGGAAACATACAAATGGCTGTTATCAAAAAGAGAAAAGGTAAGTGTTGGTGAGAATACAGAGAAAAACGAACATTTGCATGCTCTTGGTGAGAATGTAAATTACAAAAGCAATACTGAAAACAGCCTTTCAAAGAGGAAATCCTGTCTTGTGTAACCACTTGGTTAAACCTAGAGGACTTAATTGAAGTGAAATAAGCCAGCACAGAAAGACAAATACTAAATTATACTACCTATATTATGTGCAGTCTAAAAATGTTGAATTCAAAGAACCAGAGAGTAGAGTGATGGTTGAGAGGGGATGTGGAGGAGGGCACAAGGAGAAAGGGAAAGATGTAAGTCCAAGGGTATAAAATTTCAGTTAGGATGAATAAGTTCTGCAGGTTATTATATAACATGGTGTATTATTCAGCTTTATGTCACTGTGACCAAATACCCAACAAGAACAGCTTAGAAGAGGAAAAGATTTATTTGGGCTCACGGTCTCAGAGATTTAGTCCAAGATCAGTTGGTTCCATTGCTTGGAGCCTGAGATGAGAGGAGCATCATGGTCAAAGAGTGCAGTGGAGGAGAGCTAGACAGGAAGCAGAGAGAGGGAGGGAGGAAGGAGACAGAGGGCCAAGATAGAATCCTCAAGGGCATGCCCCAGTGACCCACCACCTCCAGCCACTCCCCACCAACCCAGAGTTACCACTCAGTTTTTTCAAATTATTAATCTGTTAATCCATCATATTGATTATTTCACTCATTAGTTCACAGCCCTCACATTCTGATTATTTCAACTCTGAACATTCCTGAAACAACATAGGAGCTTTGGGGGGGGATACCTCATATCAACCCATAACACATGATATTACATTGTATACTTGAAAATTGCTAAGAGAGTAAATATTAAAAATTCTCATCACCAAAAATGATAACTGTGTGAGTTCTTGGTGATGCTAATTAACTTGACATAATCATATGACAATGTATACATATATTGAAACATAATGTTATATATTGTAAATATTTATAATTTTTATTTTCCAATTATATGTTAATATGTCTGGGAGAAGAGAGGACTCTGAGCCTAATACAGAAGATGAACATTCAAAAAAAATTAGAATTTGTCTATGATTACACTTATTCCAGATTAGACTTATTTGTGTACTTCTACTCTCTATAGGATATATTGCATAAAGATCCGGAGAGATATTCTTGAATTAATTGTTGAGTGAAACATACATCGACTTTGCAAACTATAATATCCAATGTACAACTCTGAAAATTTGAGGAAAACCTCTTTTAGAATATATGCAAATGTACCCTAAAGAAGTTTAAATGTTATTTTCTTATAATCAGTGACACCAAGTTTAAGAGAAAGCCCAGAATTCTTTTCTCCCTAAAAGATGCTATATAACATTCTCTTGGGTTTTCCAATGAACAGACTTTTCAAAGATAAAGACAAAGGATTATAGATGCTTATGGAAAGGATCTGCCTAATTCTGATCTCAGTGTGACAGAGATCATGGAACACTCTTAAACATTCTTTTTAAGGACCACCATGCACATCCCTGTGGGCTCTAGTGTATTTGCTTAGATATTTCATTGGTAAAGTGATTTCATGTATATCTGTATTCTAACTTCCTGACCTTCAAAGAGACTTGATAGCCAGTGATTCTACTCAAAGGGTGGAGGTGACCATGTTTAACAAAGCACCCATGTGGCTGAACAATGTGCACTTTCCTGTGAGAAGATACAGTGCCATTTTATGGGGAAATATATCTTAGCTCCAAGATATGTGTTCCTAAGGAAAAATCTTTTTGATTATATTGCAAATAAAAACATCCACTCTAAAACCCCAATGGTTTCCTCAATTGTTGATATTTGAAATATAATGAGTTCCTTCCTTATCTGTGCAAAAATTCTATCATACAGGAGCTATTTGGGACGCTGGTGTTTCTTTCTTTGGACTAATTTCTACTCCTCACTTAAAACTATCTAAACTCCTTTAAGTGGGGTTCCCTTAATACACTATAAACATTTAAACCATTGTGCTACCACACTTCCCCCTTATGCATTCGACTACCCCACTAGAAAGGAGCTTTCTGAGGACAGAAACCACTGACTTTTGTGAGAAAGAGCTCCTCAGTACAGCTCCAGTGCCTGGCCATAATGGGAACTTGAAAATGTCTCTTCATGAAGGAAATGAAAGACAAAGCATCATGTGAGAGGATGGTGAAGAACGTAAGCAGATTTCCCATCTGGTGAAATACTAAATGACTATTCCAAGCCTGTGGGAAGGAATCCTCAAAGCAAAAATGAGATAAAACAATCATTTGGTACATGCTCTTTAAAAAAGAGACAGAAAACTCTCTAAACCTTTAGATTTTCCTTTCAAGTTCTGCTCATTACTAATATTATTCATTTCATATACTCTATCTGTTCAAGTCCCTCAGAGTCAAGGCTTATTTCTAGCACAGTATTATGGATCTCTTTCATCTAGTCCTAGATAAAATGCAAGAAATCTATTTAGTTCATGGAGAGAAGTGCAGTTGCAGTGGAGCTACTATAAGCTTAATGAACTGCATGTTCACTTTAAAGCTAATCCAAACCAACTCAAGTTAGGGCCATTACGAGGCATACAAGGTGCACACACATGAAATGCTCACTAAGAATCTAACAGATTCGTAATTGCCAGCATCTCAGTTTATGGGACAGTAAGATTGTATTCATCACAGTATAATGTAAGACCCTGTATTGACTGAGCAGTGAAACTAGCCACATCTTCCTGTGCAGCTGTAGTTTAGTCTAGCTGTCATTTCAGCAGTTCCTGGGTTACAAATTGTGGATACTATTGCTTAACATTCATGTCTGGTTCACATCCCAGCAGCGGCAGTTCACCATCTACAATCACGTTTCCTAACTGTGGTCCAGCCCAGCTGGAGAGCCAATTTCCAACACAATTGCAGCCAACCCAGACAAGAGGTCTGGTAGTCAAATGCCACTTTCTCTGAATCCTGGGAGACTGTTTTGTAAAGTATTAATAGATGTAGTTTTAAAAAAAAAAGATAAGATTAGGACTAGATATTTTTTCAAGTTAAGGCATATTATTGAAAAAGATTCTTTTCCTCGGAATGTCTATGCTACTTATTGTCTAGAATATTCATGCTGACATTTAATACATTAAACTTTCAAAAAGACAGAGAAAAGATCAAAGAGACATGAATTTGTAGCCTGACTCTGCCAAGGCCACTACACCTGGGAACTTAGGACAATCATTTGACTTTTTGGATCCTTAAGCCCCTTATCTGTAAAACAAGCCAATAACAACTATTCCATAGGATTGTGTGAATGTTAAGTGAAATAATTTATGAAAAGCAACTAAGGCAGTATCTGGAATATTATAGGCAGTCAATGAATATTAGGCATTATTAGTGTAAATGCAAAAAAACAGGGAGGAATTAAAATGGACAGAAGAATAATAAACTAGCGTCAGAAAGACAGATCTTATCATTTAAGATATTCAAGTTAAACAACCATGATGGTATGAAAATCCAGAGCACATTTAGGCTTTTATATAAGTAAACATAAATGGAATTGATGAAATTTAAAAAAATAAGCCTTATGTAGCATGTGAACAGAGAACCAAGACAAATACCACAGTTAACAAAGTTTTCTAAATTCTTATTATTATAAAGACACTGAGAGAGAAAGATATAATGATATTCCCACTGCATTCAGGGAACTCACCCCACATGGAGAAATCAACATGTATACAGGGAAAGAGATAAAGAAGGAAATGTTCAAGTGTTATAAGACAAAAACAAAACAAACAAACAAAGAGAAACAGGAAAGAATAGGATCTCAAAATCCAAAGGAAGAGATTTTCAAGAAAATAAAGTACTACTGAAGCAAGTCTTGAGAGGTTAGGAGTCAACAAAAAGGACTCATTTTGCGAGTGCTTCCCTGTGCTAAGCATAACTTCAGGCACTTTACACATATTTGCTCAATACATCATTCAAGAAAGGTCCATTTATGGGATGGAAGCAGGGAATAAGAATATGAATTTGGAATAGGCCACTCAGAGTTACATATGGAATTTTTTAATGGACAACAATAATGACAGTATTGTAGATATTTGTATAGCATTCACTGTGTTCAAGGCACAATTGTAAGTGCTTTGCATGTATGCATTTAATCTTCACAACAATTCAGGGAGGTACATACAATTTTATTTCACTTTTTATCAGGGCATTATAGTTATACATAGTAATTGGGTTCATCCCAACAAAAGCATACATGCATGGAATTCAGCTTCAGTTCACATTCTTCCCCTTTTTCTTCCCTTCCTCCATCCCCTATTCTCCTTCCTTTACTCCTTCCTTCCTTACTTCCTTTTGCTCATCTGTTTATTTATTTTTAATGTTTTTTTCTACTTATACCTAATGGTGAAATCCCCTATATACACATAAGATTTTAAAAAAATCATCCTGCATTTCCTTCCCTTTCCTGTCCCTCTTTCCTGCCTCTTCATCTTTTTCTACTCCATTGTTCTTCCCTTTATCTTTGTGATATCTAATCCTCCCCTCTTGCTTTTCCTTATTTTGCTTTAGCTTCCACATATGAGAGAAAACATTCAACCCTTGATTTTATGAGATTGGCTTATTTCATTTAGTCTGATAGTCTCCATTTCCATCCATTTACCAGCACATGCCATAATTTTGTTCTTCTTTATGGCTGAGTAAAACTTCATTGTGCACATACACCACAATTTCTTAATTCATTCATCTTTGATGGGCATCTGGGTTGATTTCATTATTTGGCTACTATGAATTGTACTGTTATAAACATTGAGGTGGCTACATCACTATGGTATGCTGATTTTAGTTCTTTTAGATAAGTACCAAGGAATGACATAGCTGGTTCACGTGGTGGTTTCATTCCTAGTTTTTTGATGAGTCTCCATACCACTTTCCAAAGTGGTTGTACTAGGGGACGTTCTAGTAGTTGTACTCTACAGTCCCAACAACAATGGTATATACAATTTTAATCTCCATTTGGCAGATAAGGAATTTTAAGCAGAAAATGTATTCAAATTCTCTGAGCTAAAAAATGATGGAAATGGCATTTGTGGAAATAGAGGATTTCAAACTTAGATAGTCAGGCTGCAGAGGCTATTTCTGCACTCGATTGACATGGAAAGGCCTCGGTTCTCTTCTGACAGACATGGACATAGGCTGCTTACAAAGATAAATTATAAGGAGCGGGATAAACCAAGCTGATAATGGCTTTTTGAATGATAAGTGGAAAGGAGCCAGAACCAAAGTATGACGATAATGATGAATAGCAAGTACATGGAAACTAAAGAGGAAATAATGCATCAGGAGATGGTAGGAAGTATAATACATATTTGAGAATAAATGGGAATTGATTCCTAAAACTCAGTATGCAAGCTTTGAAAGCCATCAAGAAGAGACCCAGTCTCCAACATCATCCATTTACCTACAAATGCCAGTTGGAGACTGTTATGCTAAGTGAGATCAGCCAATCCCAAAAATCCAAGGGCCGAATGGTCTCTCTGATAAGTGAATGATGATGCATAATGCTGGGGGGGGGGGTGGGGTGGAAAGAATGGGGGCGGGGTAGATAGCATAGAGGGAAGGGAGAGGTGGGGGCGGGGTGGGGGGTAAAAACAATAACAGAAAGTGTGACAGACATCATTGCCCTGTGTACATGCATGAACGCACAGATGGTGTGACTCTACTTTGTGTACAACCAGTGAAACAATAGCTGTACTCCATTTGTGTTCAATGAATCAATAAGTAAATAAAAAATAGAAATAAAAATTACATTGAATATTGAAAAAAAAAAAAAGGAAGAGACCCAGGGAAAGTTGGAATGGATAGTATATGTGAATTTTGAGTATAGGATTTGGTGATGTGGATGAGTCTGAGTTCCAACCCTGATTCTGCCAAGAAACAGTTTTGTCACCATGTACCTCTGTGCTTTGCATTTCTAGCAATTTAACATGATTGAAGCAACCAGCTAAACACTGTATATGCATTATCTTATGTAACCTTCACTTGCAGCCATATTAGATATGTGCTGTTAATATCGTCAAGTCTCAGAAGAAATAGATCTATGAGTTTAAGGAATTACTCAATATCACAGTGAGTGGGGGAGCTAGGACTTCAACCAGACCTATTTGATCCCAGATCACTATGTCATACTGCATCTCTAATGACCTAATTCTACCAATGAGACAAAACAAGTTTTATAACTTTATACCCAACCCACAAATATGAACCATAAATATAGGAAGGCAGAAGGTTGAGCACAATGGTAGCAGGGACAATTGAAAATCCCTTATTTGAAATTATCTGTGTGTGTAGACAACCCCAAGGACCCAGGTGGAGTACTTGGAAAAATTATTCCTAATGTTCTGAGCAATCTTTCTAATGTAGGTGAGGGAGGCAGGGGATATGATTTGGAGAGAATTTGATAACATTGGTTCTTTTCAACAATGAGAGGAACTATGGAAATGAATCCTTATTACTTAGCTTTTCTTAAATGGAAATTGTTTATCAAAAATCTATTTTTTAATGGTGCATAGAGGAACATTGGCATACTGGTGTGCAACTTAGGAACTATATTTTTCAAGAAAAGTCAAATTTTCAAGTTCCTGTATTGATGAAATTTTTAATTTGGGGCTTAAATAATGTTAAAGTGCAAAAGGTTATAATTGTGCTATCACAGTTTAAAAATATGTCACAAGTAATTTCCAGTTATAAAAGGCATTTTCAGATACAGTAACATTTGAAATAAGCCTGTTAGGAAATTCCACTAAGATGGTAAATATAATTATTTGATGGAAATTGCATAATAAGTCACTGATCATTCGTCCTTAATCCTTTAGCAGATCTTCTATTCAGTTTCCAGATTATCTCTGTAATTATTGAAAAATTCAGGTGACTCTTTTGTCATGAGAAATATCACAAAAATAAGAAACACAGGGCACATTCCCAATCTGGACAAATCAGTTACCAAGCTCCTAATGAGGATCCATTACATATTCAAGACACCTTTCTCGGTGCCAAATTTTGCCTTAAAATACTTCCTAAACTCCCCATTTTAAATTTTGCCAAAGTGAATTCATATCAAATATCTTTTGTATTTCTGATAATGTTTCTTAATTCCAAGGTAAGAAAAAGATTATTAGACATTTTTCTTACTAGACACAGTGCTGATATGATTTACTGAAAGTTAGAAAAGGATTTGAATTTCATGCCCTATTATTTCCAGTTTTCAGTCCATGGTTGCTAAACTGGATTGCATTTAGATTTAAGTTTGCATAAAAATTTAATAACATAAATTGTGCAAATAACTATTGGGCCCTACAGCTTTAATCACTAGAATTTATCTTAAGGAAATCAGCAGGAATAGGAGCAAAAATGTATTAACAATAATGTAATTTTCTTTAAAATAATAAAAATGTACAAATTTAAGTAGCCAACATTAAGAAATAGTTATCATGAAATTATTAAAAATAATGGCATGCTATGCATTATACAGCCAGGTTGAAAAATCTTGAGTTTCAGAGTTATAGTTCCTGGGTTCAAATCAAGTTTTGGTCAGTTACATACTATGAAACTTGGGGCCAAGTATCAAATCTCTACTGTGCTCTGTTTCCTCTTTCTTAAGATAGGAATAGCAAAAGTGACCATCTTATATGGTTTTTGTGAAATCTCAATGAGAAAATGCATAAAAATGTACTTTTCAGTACTGAAAGGCTCAAAGAAAATTTCAAAAAATATAGGCTGGCATAATATCTTCATTAAGAAATCAGTAGGGAGTGATATCAAATAATTTGAAAAAAAATATTTTAATAAAGGAAGTGGTATGTATACACAATGGAGTATTACTCAGCCATAAAGAAGAATAAAATTATAGCATTTGCTGGTAAATGGGTGGAGTTGGAGAATATCATGCTAAGTGAGATAAGCCAAACCCAAAAAACTAAAGGCTGAATGTTTTCTCTGATCAGTGGATACATAACGGGGGAGGGGAGTGGATTATTGGGGGGATAAGAAAAGAACGGAGGAAGTATGGATGGTGTAGAGGAGAATGGCACTGGAGAGGGTGGGGGAAGGAAAGATAGTAGACTGAGACAGACAGTATTACCTTATGTATATGTAAATTATATGAATTGTGTGAATCTACATTGTGAAAAAAAGTATATTCCTTGCTGTATAATTATATCAGAATGGGTTCTACTGTCATGTATAATTAAAAAGAACCAATTAATAAAAAGCAAGTCGTAAAATAGAATTTAAAAGTCATATTTTACAAAGGAGTATTCATTATGCACATAAAATACTCAAAAAGATATATACCAATATGTTAATCATTTTTACTTCTGTATGGTGGGATTGTAAGTTATTTTATTATTCTTCACTTGTATTGTTTTATTATCCTTTTTTCCCCAAATTTCTTTCAATGAACACATATTACTTTTATAATGGAAAGTGTAAAGCCTTGGAAATAAATCGCGTGGCATCTATTGATCCATGACAAAGTTTAAAGGATCTCAGTAGAAGTTGCTGTTATCAGTATGTCAATAGTTCCTGAGGCAAGAGATGCTAATGAACCCAAAAAGACCACAGGGAGAGGGAGAGGTGTGGGGGAGACTCAAGTATTCAATATAAAGTAATAGCATTTGAGGTTGATGACATTCAGACCAAAAATCAATGTCTACAGAAAACACAAAAGTTGCCATTTTTACACTAAGACTAATAGTGTTGAAGTAGAGAATGTTTCTAATTATCTGGAAATCTAGTAATTTTACCTTGAATTAAATATATAAGGTGCTGAGTAAATTTGTGAATTTCTTTGTGCTTACTTTGGGATTATTTTTACTTTTAAATCTGGTGGTAGAGGTTATTTCTGGTTCTGGGCAGGTTTACTCCCAATGGAACCTGGGCACACCATTTTGGGATGATTTGTGTGTTAAGACACTGCTAACCTAGGACTAGTTACATCATGGACACCTCATTTTGCATGTGTATACCTGCTTGTCTGATGGTTGAATCAATATCTGTTTTGTTTCTTTGTTCATTTTTGCTCATTGCTGGACTTTCAATTCTTATTTCAGTGTGAATGAATGAGTTTAAACAAATCACTTAATCTCTTAGAGATTCATTTTTTTTAATCATTTCTAAGTTTAGGATTTAGAACTAAACTACTAGGTTCCAAATCTTTTAATGCCATAGTAACTATTTTTGTAAATAAAATTTTATATAACAATCTGATATATTAGAGAATTATGAAGTCTTTCTGATTAAATAATGGATGAAAAACCTAGAACATTTCTACAACATATCATGGACTGAATATTTGTGGCTCCCCAAATGAATTTGGAATTCATAGTTTGAAGTCCAAACCCCTAATGTGATGATGTTTGAAAATGGAACCTGTGGGAGGTAATTACATTAAGATGAGGCCATGAGGGTGGAGGACTCATGATGGGATTAATGTCCTTACCAGAAGAGACCAGAGTTGCCTCCCTACCGTGTGAGGACACAGGGAGATGATTGTCTGAAAACCATGAAAAGTGCTCTTACTAAGAACTAAATCTCGTAGCACCTTAATCTTCACTTCCCAGATTCCAGAACTATGAGAAGTAAATGCAATGTTGTCTCAGTGACTCAGTCTATAGTATTTTGTCACACAGTCCAAGGTGACCAAGGTAACATCTATATCTTCCTCCTCTCTCCAAAAGTATACACCACACACACACACACACAGAGTATTTTCTCTAACTTATCTTCTACAACCTCTTAAATCTTCTTAAGTTCCTGGGTCCATTTAATTTGAAAACTACTGAGCTACATAACCTCTAAAATTCTTTCTATGAATTGGGGTCTTTCTACCAAGGTTGTCTAGCTGTTCTCTTTTTCTACTTTCCAGTCTCTTATCCAATTAGCATGACCTTACATTCTAGTTTTGGGAATACTCAGCCCATTAGCCTATGTGTTTGTTACTCCTTGGTTTGCAATGCCAGAAGGGCAAGCATGATATTTCCTGATCATTTCTCAGGCACCGCATGGAGATATTCTTGAGTTCTCTCATCTGCCTTGCCTGGGTCTTCCCTATTTCACTTGAAATGGGCCCTTCATTCCAATGCTTTCCCTGCTTCCCTCACTGATCATCATCTTAATCTCATCAGTTCAATAGCTTTCATCATATTACCCCATCATCATACAACCGCTATCTCCTACTCCCAGATGGGAAATCCTGAAATTTTCTTCTCTTAAATATTTCACCACATCCACCTGTTTCTTCTTCAACTGAGTTTTAACTCTTCCTATATGTCTTTTCTAGAACTTATTTAATCATTGCTGAATCATTGAAAATCACTAAACTAATTTTTCATCTTTAATACGTCACTTCCAAATTGAAAACAGATATAGACTTCCCTGGCACATTTTTTTCTTCATTGTCAAGTCTAAGTTCAACCAGATCTCTGAAATGTCTGAAAATTCGGTTTCTCTAACTCTCCCTATCAAGTATTAACATTAAAGTCATATATAAAGCTATTTTTAACTATCTATGAAGATAAACAAGAATGACATTACCACATGTTGGTAGGTTTGGAAGAACCATTCCTCTTATAAACTAGTGGAAGAATAAATTGGTTCCTTTTTCTTTAAAAAAAAAATATATATATACATATATATATACATGTTTATTTATTTTTATGTGGTGCTGAGGATCAAACTTAGCACTTCACACATGTAGGCAAGTGCTCCACTACTGAGCTACAACCCCAGCCCTGGTTCCTTTTTCTTAAGGACAAATTAGTAAATTGTATCCAAAGCCTAAAACACTGCATACTGTATGCTTCATAATTCTACATGTAAAAATTTTTCTTAAGGAAATAATCTGAACGTTGACCAAAGATTATGCATTAGCACATTAATTTAAGCTTCCATTATTAGGGGACTAACCAAAAAATGATGGCAATTTGTATAATGGAACACTATGTAGATATAAAACATCAAGAAAACTTTGTACTTTTATATTTCAATAATAGAAATTTCACGTATTTGAAATGTAAAAGGTTTCTATACTTTGAAACTTCCCACATTTTATTAATCTTGAAATTCATATTTTGGTGAATGTATTTTAGAATAAAATATTTTAGAATAGAAATTCTACTTGGGGAAAACATATTACACAAAAGAAAAAACTTCAGAATGCAAATAAACCCTTTCATAAACTATGTAAAAATCAAATAATAAACTGGAAGAATTATTTAAATATCTATTAATGTGTATGATATTCATTAATATTCAGATTATATAATATATTCCTGCACACTTATTTGAAGAAAAAGGCACTGCCCACAGAAAAGTGGCCAAATGGTATAAAATTGGATACAATGCAAAATGTGTTCTAATTGCTAAGTACTACATAAGCAAATTTCAATTTCATGCATTAAAAAAAGAAAAAGGCCAACATGAATAATAACAGGTAACACTGGGTCTTCCAAACTGGTGAACCTAAAAATAAATGTTTTTTCTTTTTCTTTTTTATTTCTGGTAGACTGGAACACAGCTTCATAATTGTAGTTTGGTTACATATCAAAAGTCTTATAATATTCGAACCCAAAATTACACTTTTAAGAATTTCACCTATGAAGAAATGTAAGAGTGTATGTTAAAATATAGTTAGAAGATTGTTCACTGAAGTATTATTCTTAATAACAAGAGTAAAAAAAATCCTTGTTATCTGTTAATGAAAAAAATAATTAAGGACATTTTACTACATTCATTCAATGGAAAATTACACAGCTGTTTGAAATCATATAGCACAGGTAGAGTCACTTATTTGAAATGCTCGGCATCAGAAGTGCTTCAGATATCACATTTTTTCAGTGTTTGGAATATTTACATGTACATAATAAAATATCTTGGGAATGTGACCCAGGTCTAAACACAAAATCCATTTATGTTTCACATATACTTTATGTGCTTATCCTCAAGGTAATGTTATGCAATATTTTTAGTGTGCTTGCATTTTCTCTGTGACCTGTCACTTGAGGTCAGATGTGGAATTACTCGTGGTCTCATGTTAGTGCTGAACAAAATTTCAGATTTGGCAATTAGGGTTCTTCAACCTGTATAAATATTTTGACTGACTTTGAAAGATGTTCATAAAATATGAGGTAAGGAAAAAACAAGTTTGATCACAAAAACCTACATTCAATGTGATCCCAGAATTGCCCACAAACAAAGCAAAACTAACACACATATCTTCTGGAAGAATATGTACTGTAATAAAGGCAAATCCACTAATCACTGGTGTTGAGGTTGTGAGATTAAGGATGAAGTTTGTTATTTTTTTTCTTTTTCACTCATTGGTATTTTTTTAGTTCATTATTTGCTTAATAAAGAAACATAAAAGCTAAAACAAAATGGTAGGGACATGAGACATACCTCCTATGAATAATAACTGAATGAGTGCATGCATGGGCAAAGTTTTCTGAAGAGGGTTTCTGGAGGGAGCTGGTTGTGTGTTTACCTGTGTGTGTCAGTGAGCAAGGGAGAGTCCAAGCTGTGACCTGAAGTACCATGTGGCCGACACATCAGTGTCTGATGTGGCATGGTTGCTCTTTCCTTACTATCAGGTTCTGGTGGCCATTGCCTGCTCCAGGAGAATGTAAGTCATTGATGATTCTGGTCCTTTCTGTTTCATTCTCTGATCCTAGCTCCCAGTCTCTTCTTAGCTTTGTGCTTGGAGATGGCTACAGTTTCCCGTCTGTAGTTAAAGGAAAGAACTTTAGGACAAGTTCATAAGAAGAAACTGAGGGATGGTGCATGGTTAAATCAGATAACACAGAAAATCTGTGAGATCTAGAGAAAAGAGAAGCCAGCATCTCTCTTCTCTTCCTGTGCTTTATGATAAACCTCAAGTGATGAGCACATACTAGTCCTGATTCATGAACAGCTAGAATTGCTTTGCTGGTCAAGCTTCACACACATTCCTCTAGAGTCGGTGTCTTTGTATGCCAACAGATGGGGCCTGTTCCCTCAAGTCGTTACCTCTGCTACCAGATCGTAGCTCAACTACTTCACTGTTGTTTTCCTTTCCTTATTTTTAATCTTCATTTTTTTGTAATCTCATTCATAAATGATGCCAACCTGTTTGATAATTACTCCTGTTGGCCTCGGAGATGTTCACTTTTAATCTCAAAATCTTGTTGTACTCTCTCCATATCCCTGGGCAGCAGCATATTATCAGCAAGATCACAGCCCCGCATCTATGAGCATTGCAAATGTCCTTCCAACTGACACAATGGTTTTTTGTGGGTGGGACTGGATAAGAATTAAGGTGAACTATGATTCATCCCAGAGGACTGAACATTTTCTAAAATCAAATTCTTTAGCACAATTGCATGTTTTCACACTTCTATTTAAAATTAGACAAATCAATATAATTAAATCAATTATTTCTCAGTTACTTCACTTAGTAATTGGAAAATTGTAACTCTTGATAAAAAAATATGTGTATGTATGTATGTAACAGCAAAGTCCCACACAGTAAATTGAAATAAAATGTTTAAATATGGCTGAGATGATCTAAGTTAGAAGTTGAAAAATGGTCATGCTTGCCCATCAATCTATTCCATGGTTGGTTTCCAAGAACAGGGATATTGCTATCAAACCTCAGTTTATAGCGGAACTAACATTTCAACTGAATTTATAATGAATATCTTCTTAAAAGCAGAGAAATCACTCTCAATTCCACTGCTAAACTAAAAGGAGGTGATCTATAAATATCTATTGAACAAATGAAGAAACGTCTGTTTTTGTCAGATTAGGATTAGATGACTGTAAGCAGAAATCTGCTGATATCAACACTGGATTTAGTTAAGCAAAGTAATGGCTAATGTCTGTAGGAGCTGGAAGACCATGTTCCTTGGGAACTCTTGGAGTTTCCTGCTATATGTGTACCAGTATATCAGTAGGAAAAAATTCTTGAGTCCCTGATGTCATCCCAAGTGTGGCAATATCAGTCATGGAAAGTTGGCGTATACTGTATAATATTATCTTAGTCATCTACATAATTCTAAAAGCAAGAAATCTTAAGCATTAATCATTTTCTTCCTCCAACTTCTTTCCAATATTTCTGTCTATTGATGGTGAACTGAAAATACAGATGATGGATATCATCTACCAAAAGCCTATGAATTTACACTTGAGTTGTATAAATTCAGACCCAGATGAGCTGATGCTCAGGCAAATGGCCTTTGCTACTTTCCATTGCTTATTCTGAACAAATACAGCAGAATCAACCAAAACTCAAACTATACATTTGATTTAATAAACATGCATAATTTCAGTTGGAAAGAATACTTTTTGGTTCACTATGTTAAAATAGCTAGGGCATCTAGGTTGGCTCCACAATCTAGCTATAGTGAATTGGGCTGCTATAAACATTGATGTGGCTGCATCACTGTAGCATGCTGATTTTAAGTCCTTTGGGTATAGGCCAAGGAGTGGGATAGCTGGGTCAAATGGTGGTTCCATTCTGAGTTTTCTAAGGAATCTCCACACTGCTCTCCAGGGTGGCTGCACCAATTTGCAACCCCACCAGCGAGTGTACCTTTTTCCCCAACACCTCACCAACACCTATTGTTGCTTGTATTCTTGATAATAGATATTCTAATTGGAGTGAGATGAAATCTTAGGGTAGTTTTGATTTGCGTTTCTCTTATTACTAGAGATGTTGAACATTTTTTCATATATTTGTTGATTGCTTATAGATTCTCTTCTGTGAAGTGTCTGCTCATTTACTTAGCCCATTTATTGATTGGGTTATTTGTATTCTTGGTGTAAAGTTTTTTGAGTTCTTTACAAATTCTGGAGATTAGTGCTCTATCTGAAGTGTGTGTGGCAAAGATTTTTCTCCCACTCTGTAGGCTCTCTCTTCACATTGTTGATTATATCCTTTGCTGAGAAAAAGCTTTTCAGTTTGAATCTATCCCAATTATTGATTCCTGCTTTTATTTCTTATGCTTTGGGAGTCATGTTAAGGAAGTCTGGTCCTAAGCTAATATGATAAGGATTTGGACCTACTGTTTCTCCTATTAGGTGCAGGGTCTCTGGTCTAATTCCTATGTCCTTGATCCACTTTGAGTTGAGTTTTGTGCACCTTCAATAGATGAATGGATAAAGAAACTGTGGTAAATATACAAAATGGAATATTATTCAGCCATAAATAACATTTGCAGGTAAATGGATGGAGTTGGAGAATATCATGCTATGTGAAATAAGCCTATCCCAAAAAACCAAAGGCCGAATGATTTCTCTGATAAGTAGTTGAGGACACATAACGGGGTGGGGGAAGGTAAGGGAAGAATGGAGAAAGGATGGATTGTATAGAGGAAAATGAGGGGTGGGGTGGGGGTGGGGAAGGAAAGATAATAGAATGAGACAAACATCATTACCTTATGTGCATGAATGAATATGCAAATTGTATGATTCTACTTTGTGTACAACCAGAAAAACAATATTTGTACTCCATTTGTGTACAATGAACCAAAAAAAAAAAAAAAAAAGAAAGAAATGAAGACATGAATTTAAAAAAATAAAATAGCTACAGCATTTTTTCTGTCAGTGTACAACCAGGGTCTTTCCCTTTCCTCATCACCTTGCAATGTTAAACTCAATCCCAATTGTCCTCTGTCTTTGGCTTAGGAAAGTGCACTCCAGATTGCATAAAAATCAGCCATTCTTTTGAGCAATATCAAGTGACCTAGGAATGATTCCTCATCAAAGAACTCCTAAATGTGTAGTTTCCTAAACTGTAGGAACTCCAGTTCTCCTAAATGTGTAGATAATGAGAAGGTGAGAGGAAGGAGAGGTAGGCATGCAAAACCACAGTCCTAAGGGAGATTGATTAGGAGAGCTTAATGGCAGAGTTGAGATTCACTGATGGGAAGACTAGAAGAGAGGGAAGCATTCAGAAGATGGGGAAAAGAAACCCAAAGATGTATTAGAAAAAAAAAAAAAAACAGCTCTAAACATCTAGGGAATGAGCACTTGTAGTCTCAGAAGTTTTAGACAGAAGGAGCTTAGGAAACAAAACAAAACAAAACAAAAAACAATGTGTTTTGAAGGAAGAGAAGTCTTGAGGCTTCATTGTCATGGTAAAACACTGTTAATACTTAGATTGCAAGATAGAGATTTATAAGAATTTCAGAAATTAAAAGGATGGTTTTCTTTAAATGTAACTTAACTCTGAGAATAGTATCTTGCCATACCGGAGAATCTAATATACTCCTTTGGGCTCTGTCCTAGGAGCACAGGGAGGTGATGGGAGAATGCTGACTTTTCCTTGATCTCTTCCCACTTCTACTGAAGAATTGAGCTGGCATTCCAAATTTCCAAGTCATTTCAGAGAACTTTAATGAATTAAATAAAAATAGAAGACAGACTTTTATTTCTCACCTACCTACATACATAAAAGGCAAACTTTTGTAAAAAACACTTCTATGAATATATAGTAGGGAGTCTACAGTAACAAAATATGTAATTTAAAATAAAAGCCCTCACCCATCCGTCTTAGTTTGTGCTTTCAAGCATTCTCCAGAAATCTTTGTTTTGGGGTCTTTAATAAACTCAATGGGATACTTAACATCACTTTAAATTCCTGAATCCTATCACAGCTCACCACCATGAATCACACTGCTATAGCTGGCTGCCCTTCTTCAAAGAGAATGAATATGAACCTAGAGCTACAAGTAGTTTGAGAGACCAAAAAAAAAAAAAAAAAAAAAAAAAGTAACAGCTGTTTATGGCAAGCAAAGTGTGAAGTAAATTTTAGGAAAAAGAATTATTATTTCAAACACACAACGTTGCAAAATGGTACACAGTGCCAGAAAAGTTGTATTGCTCTTAACACGTTGTTCCCTTGCAGCAGGTAATATGTGCTCACTGCGACATCTTTTCGCAGTGTTTGCCATCTCATTTCAGCTGGTGGTGGGGAAGGCACCAGTGCCTGTAGTGTTCATCAGTGATCTGAATATACTCCGGCTCACAGCCCCCATTGTTAACAGAGCAGGAGCTGACAGCTTGAATACTGGAAAAGGCAAGAAACAAAATAAAACAGATGTCAAAAGAATCCTGTGCTTGTTTGGGCATAACTAGCATGCTGAGGAATCAATTGCCAAAGGGAATATATTTCTATTTCCTATCTACTCCTGAGGGTTTGGGGCTAATATATTTTGATATACCCCCCTTCCCCAAAGAAAACCATCACATATGCATTAGTCCCAAACTCAAGACAAATCACATAATCATTATCTACAACATTCTCATTCTAATAAGATGCATTTCTTTCATAGTGACAATGCTTCTCACATTTGGAGGACAATATCCTTTCAGGAAGTCAGAGTAATGAGAGAAAAATTTCCAGCTGCTGCTACAATCCATAGCACATACGTGCCCACTATTGATATGAAATTTCCTCCATAAAGGGCCTTTGTATTGCTTTATTGAAAAATATATTTGTAAAGATTATAATAATCTTCTGGATTTTATCATTACCTAGTTCATAGAAACATGTCCTGCAAACACTTATTATTTTAAAAATTTTCTTAAATGAGTATCCAAGTAAATGAAAGACGAAAAACTATGTTGGGATTTGGGAATGAGTGTAAAGAAATCAAATTTCTAAAATCATTTCTGAATTAGAGAAGCTAGAGCACTTGCCAAGGAAACATACTGTTATTCTCTGCCCTCACATACATTAATTCAGTGAGTTCCACGTTGGACTAATAACCACAGGAGTTCCCTCAGCTCTAGGACACCAGTGTCCAGCACAATGTGTATAGATTGTGTTCAGACAGGGGCCAACTTCAAGGACCTTCAACCTACACAATTGCAAAAACCCCACACTTTTTTGGAATGCTTTGCTCTCACCAGCTTGAAATTAAAAAAAAAAAATTAGTTGTAGGACACATACCTTGATTTATTTATTATTTTTATGTGGTGCTGAGGAGCAAACCCAGTGTCTCATATGTGTGAGGCAAGCACTCTACCGCTGAGCAACGGTCCCAGACCGCTTGAAATATTTAATACTCTTTTTGAATAAGGGACCACACCTTTCATTTTTGTATTTGTCTCTATAAGTTGTATAACTGGTCTTTCAATCAGTAAATGGAAAATGTGTAGAATGAATAAAAACAAATTAATAAAAGCAGTGACTAACTAGCATTTTCATTCTGTGGAGCTCCCAAATTTTCAGCTGTATTTGGAGCTCTTCAAATTTAGGCTCTATAACTTTCTTGAAAGCTAAGCCAGCTTAAATGGCATTCAGATAAAAACGTTTTAAAATTCATTCCACAAATGTACTTTGTGAAGAGCCAGATATCCAAATTATAAATATTAAGAGCCTCATAAATGAAATCTCTTCAGAAAAAAGAAAAGTACATATCTGTATGTCATTCCAGTGAATTTCAATGTAACTACTGTTTTCATATTTTCCTACCTTATTGTGAGGTATTCTGGACATGGCTTGTAACTTAGAGAAATCAAGAGCCACAGAGATGACACATAGAGGAAATGATGATCTTATGCATCCAACACTCAATTAATAGTTATTTATGTTGCATTATGTGCTGAGTCCTGGGATAGAAAGTATGAGGAATTTGAGAAGAAACATGCATTTCAATGGCTATTTTAAAATACTGAAAATCCACAAGGGGAAAGAAAGAAGAGGGGAACAAGGACAGAATGTGACACTTCCAAATAGCATTTGAACATTTGTCAAGTGGCTAAGAGCATAGACCAGATGGTCAGAAATGAAGAAATGTAGATGTTTCCATAAAGGCAAAAATGGTATAGACTTTAGGCATCTAATATAATCATAATCATTTTCCCCTGTATCGATAAGCTGATCACCCCGGTGGCTTAAATCAACTGGACAGTATGCCACAAATTATAGTAATTTAGGCAATGTGTTTTTGAAATAAATATAAACAGGTTAATTGAGGAGTAGAATATTACATAAAAAATCTGGTATATAAAACAACTTAATATATTAGGTGGAAAACATAAAAATTACTGAATATAAGAAGAATCATATTGTAACTGGGAAACACATGCACACATAATTTAAGTTCTTGTCTTTTACCATGCACCAAAGTAAATTCTGTAAAGATCAAGCATTTAAATGTAGCAAAATAAACTATAAAACTTGCAAATAAATTTATCTAAGTATTTATCAAGGAAATAAAGGATTATTAAAGCTATGGAGAAAAGAGATACAAAATGAAAAGAAATGTACTACATAAAATGCAAATATGCATATATTAAAAAAAATTAAAAAATAAAATACTTCAACAGATATGAGAAAAAGAGAAACAAACCAAATACTAGCTACATAAAATGGAAGAAATATACAAACAATTCAAAAAGAAGAAATGCATATAATTAGTTAGCATATGAAATAATATCCATCATAGTAATAATGAAATGCCATCTAAAAATCACTGTCCTAGATACTAGTCCATTTTAGGACTGAAGTACACATTCTCAGCTGCTGGGGTTCAGGCAACTCATAGATTTCAGCTGAGTCTTTCTCTAGGAAGTGCAACCAGCTGAAAAGAGTCACCTTGCTCAGGTTCACACTCCCTACACTATAAGCAGCCAGCAGCTAGCATCTGATGACTGGTCCAGTGCAATAATGTAGAGTCCTGCCACGTGGCACAAAGGGGGGCCAATCTTAAAAGCTATTTCAGCTCTGAACTTCCTACAGAATTGGCTGAGACCTGTTGCAACTGCATCTCCATTTTAATTCATCCCTCTGCCCAATTAGACTTCTCTCACCCTTCACCCTTATTGTTCCCCAGAGCATGCTTCAAGAAGCATCCTATATGCACATCTCAGAGTTTGTTTCCCAGAGAACCCTACCTACCACAGTTGGTAATGGAAGTAGGGTAAGAGAATTCTAGAACTGTAATGAGAAGTGGCCTCAGTTGCAGCCTCAAGACCAGTTGCTGGAACAGGGACTGTGGTTCATTTCATTAACCTTCCTCTTATAAATCCTGAAAAATAAACCAACCAAAATCCTGGGGGAGCCATTCCCACTAATTACTACACAGTGCAACTGGACCATTGCAGAGGCTCTGGCTTACCACCGGAGCAGTACTCATTCTTCAGGGCTGGCCTTGTTAGCAAATAGCTTCTGGCAAAGTCCTCCATGAGTTGTCCTCAGTTAAGTGACCATCCTCATCCAATGTCATACCCATCCCACTGCAGGCTTCAGGTTATTAAAAGGGTATCAAGTCCCAGTTTCCTTTCTGCAAGGCAAGATATTTTCTTTCCTTCGTGTTTTTTTTTTTTTTTTTTTTTTTTGATACTGGGGATTGAACCCACATCCTCAGCCCTTTTTCTTAATGTTTTATTTTGAGACAGAGTCTTGCTAAGTTACTAAAAGCCTCAGTAAATTGCTGAGGCTGGCCTCAAACATGCAATCTTTCTGCCTCAGCCTCCTGAGTGGCTGGGATTATAGGAGGGTGCCACCATGCTTGGCTAAGGCAAGATGATGTTGAAGGAACACCCCAGCTCTTGAGTTCTCTCTAAAGACTGGCAGAGCACTCATTTAAATTGTATTTTGGTTTGACTTCTCCCAATGCCTTATGCCATTCCCCAAGGCTTTACTTGCATAGTTCCCAGTAAACTTCATGCACAAAAGCTTACCAGCTGTATTCTAGGAATACAACCTTTGACATTCATCTTATTGGGGGAAATGATAAAAGATAAGACATAGATTTTACTTGGGTATAAAGACAAAAAGCAAGTTTTTCCAATATGTTGCATTTAGAAATTTAATTGATATTTTTTGAAGAAAAAATTCATAATAAACATCATTTTTGTTGTAGCAATTCCATTTGTGCTGATTTATTTTAAGAGAATAACCCTGGAGATATTTAAAAATTTGGCTACAGATGTATTTATAAGTGGCCGTGTTTACTACATAAAGGAGAAAAAACAGAATAAAATCTACAAGGAGCTAAATCATTAAATAAATTGTGTATCATAAAACAATGTTTTTTATTAAAATAATTTTATAAAATATACATACATGAGAATATATATTTTCAAAAGTTTCTTAAATTCATATAAAGTATGATCCATTTCTGTAAGGAAAGGAAAAGGAGTGTGTATTCACTCACACTCAAGACTCCAAAACTGCTCTTTTCTCCTTCTAGGAAACAGAAGTCTAGCAGACTGAAGACACTGTGTCAACTTTTGTGTCTGCTCTTATGAAATTATTTTCCTAGCTGCAGTAAAGATAGGAAATTCCACATCACTTAGTCCTTTCTGAAAGTTAATAACCACACTTGTCTAATTGTTGTCCTAAGAACTTCCTCTTTAATATTGATGTTTTTAAGCTCTTTTTAATATGTATGCCTCTTTACATAATATCAGGGTAATAATCATCTTTTAATGTCCCAACATTTAAAAATAAAAATCAATGGGCCCTACTCTTTTTTTTTTTTTTTTTTCCTTGAATAAAACCATATACAAGTTCAGAATTTATTTCCATTTAAAGAATTATTTGGTTGTCTCAGTGTTCACCAGTCCTAGGACCATGGGAAGAATCTCACGGCCAGGACAGCTATGTCAGGGACTGTGAAATGTGGAATTGTTGGGACAGGGGACTGGATCCCTTTGGTGAGTTTCCTTTGGAGTCTCTGTTTCCCATTTAATTACAATCCAGAGAAGGGAGATACTGTTTCATCTGCTGAGGAAGGAGGGAAGGCAACCCTAGTTCAAAAGCTTCTAAAGCCATAAAGAAGATTGGTTGGTGACAGCTAGCTACTAGCTAGATAAAACAAAACAAAAAAACACTTTACCCTGAGGTTGTCTCACTCAGATCTCTTATGTGATCAAACCAAAACAGTTTTAGAATTTTTTTTTTTTTTTTTTAATTTACTAAAAAAAAGCAAAAAAAAAAAAAAAAAAAAAATTGCAAAAGAGTCCTGAGCCTCAACCAACCAGATCTGATTAGTTATATGGGCTGCCTCCCATTGAATCACATCCAAAATGGGCAAAGGCCGAGCTGTCCCAGTCAAGCCATTTCTCCACTTGGCTTCACGTTTAGCCTAGGAAAGCTAACTGCTCATGCCTCGAGAATGTACCCCAGCCCCTTTCATTTTGATGTTTCTTGATTCATGAATTAGATTTGGCTCAAATTCTCAAACTTTATCTTGTCTTAAGCTTTTCTTCTCACAGTAGATAGATAAGTATATACAGTAAAAGCACAGGAGGACATAGTATCACAATTAGATTAATCTCTACTTGTGGCCCAAAGACCTACCAGTCCCCAGTGCGTTTCCACCTAGTAGAATGAAAAGACGATGGTTAACTCTGGTAGTGAGGTTGATGATCTTTAACTTTTTTTTTCATTTTATCTTACTTTCATTTTTATTTACATATATAGTCTCCCATTCACATATATACATGTATATAAATACACAACATATATATGTGTGTGTGTGTGCGTGTGTGTGCATATATATATGTATCTTGCTTTTATGCTAAAAGGATGGCTTAAATACAGTGTGCTATTAAAGTAATTAACTATGGCAACATACTCATAATAAAGATGAAAAAAGAATTACGCTTGCTTTAAAAGACAATCTATGCATATAATATTTTTAAGATGAAATTCACAATTTAAAAAAAAATTAGACAACATACCCCAGCAGTAAATTTATAAAAAGATACATAAACAACAAATACATTTTTAGAATCTGAATCTAATAAAAGAGGTGAAAAACTATCAACTTTTATTTAGCAAATTAGTGAAGACTAAAGGAGAAAATAAAATTTAACGAGGTTAAGACAGAAACTATTATGGAGTGTCATGAATCAGTAAGTTGCATTAAAATTGGGGAAACATTTTGACAAATGGAATCAAGAATTTTAAAAAATACCTATTGTTTTAACTTCTTTTATTTAATCCCCCTGATAGAAATCTTACCAAGAAAACAACAGAATTTCTAGAAAACAGCTTATGCAAAGAAATATTAATATCAATATTAGTTGGAAGAGAAACGTGTTTATATCAATAAATACTGAAACATATTTGTCACCATTAAAGTGAACTTAGCAAACATTTTAGCTTAATAAATATTGGATGGGTGTGTATTGTTCCAGTGCTTTTTAAAATATAAATATAGAACAAAAAATAGCATGGTCCCTATTATAAAGAAAAAAATACACAGAAAACAGACTGGAATGAAATAAGTCCAAATGTTAACAGTGGTTATCCTTGAGTGGTGAGATTATGGTTGCTTTATTCTCTCCTTATTTATACAATTTTGTCCTTCCAATTTTTTTTGAACACTAAGGATATAATCTTTTGGATAAAAAACAAATGAAGTAGTCAAAGAATATATAACAATTAAAAAACCCGAGCTTTTCACAAAACCTTTCATTAAGTGTGTATTATTAAACTAAGGAAGGTATTATATGGTAATTAGCTCAATAGACTATTAATCAAAATATCTGGGTTTTAATCCTTGTTCTGACAGTTCCTAGCAGCATGACTTTGTTCTCACCTATTTGCTGATTGTTTGATAATAGGGGATTTATTTAATTCCTGTAAGCTTCAGTTTTCACATCTTTAAAAAGATTATAATGAGTATTTGGCAGGATTGTTGCAGGGATTAAATAACTTTAAAAGGGAAAGAGACAAGCAATGTGCCTGACACCCTCTAGGTGTTCCATCAATGTTTGTTGAAGGTAAAACAGCTGGGTGGTTCCACTGTTGGAAATCACATTTTTTTAAACATGTAAAAACAGCCTTACTTCACAGTTCTGGGTCACACTCTTCTACCCAGACAAAAAGAGTATCCTAAAAATACCTGAGCCTCGGGTAGTAACGAACTCCGCAGAGCAATGCAGTGAGAACATTCATCCCATCTCGGAAACAAAGGTTTCCTTTTTATTTTATTTTGTTCTGCATGCTCTTTTGGAAATTTTCTTGTTATTGTTTGTTTTCTTGTTTTGGGGAATGATTATTTATCCTAAATTATGTAGCCTAAATTAGCATCCTTTTTATTTTTTATGTATTAATTCATCGTATACTTGGAATGATATCATTCTATCTAATTCATAGAAGATGTTTTTTCTTCTTAAAAGAAGACTAATAAAATAAAAAAGAAGGACCATCTGCATTCAATTCTGGAGAATGATGGGCATTTTAGACAAGGTAGTTCCAAAGGACTGCAAAGCAGAAATTAATCCCACTGCCTGTGGAGTTCTGAGGATGAGCAGGGCAGCAGATCTCATTTAGAATCCTCCTTTGCCATCTATTAAGAAGTGAGCATGGCAGAGCTGGCCATGGGGGAGGCTTTTTGATTCTCAATTCCTCTGAACATTGTCAGTGTTTAATCAATAGCTAGTCCGGGCATCATTAAACATGTGCTCTCGGTTCAAGGTCCTCTGATCGGGATGTTTGAGGGAATTGCTCAGTTTTGCTGTAAAGTGCAAAAAAGGGTGCCCACATTCAGGTTAGCCTACTTAAAAGAGATATAATTTTAAACTGTATTGCATTAAATGAGACCTGTTTTAATGGGTCGCATGGAATATCAATTATTCTTGATCTCATAATTTTTGCTTCAAATGCAAGATGTTTCCTACTGAATTTGAGATTCTGCACTTATTAATTTATGCTTGCTACAAGGAGAAGGGTTAGCAAATATGTCAGTCATTGGAATGAAGGAAGCCTATTCTTCCACATCTTAAATTTTGTAGTTCAATGATTCCATACAAGTTTAAATTCCTTGTACCATAGGCTTAATCAACTGTGCAACAAAGGCAGGACAGTCTGTTTCAACATTCTGAGTGGGGATATAGAGGTTTAATATACAATTTTTTCTTCCTAGTTTTAATCCATTGTTCTGAAGTGTGCATGATATGGCTCTTAGCAAAATCTTCACTGGTCTCGTTGATATACTAAGACATGAAATAGTGTAGTTCTTACACCATAGGGTCTCATAAAAGTTATAATGAGAAATAAGGAAGATTATTAAATCATTTTCTTTTGGAAAAAAGACCAGGTTGAAATTAGACTGTTTTCTAACTTAAAGGACTTAAAAATGTGAGTTGTAGGAATCAGGACATTCTCCACAGAGGAAAGAGGACTAATTAATCAGATAGGTATGAAAATAAATTTACATTTTTTACCCTGAATCCAGGAAAAATGTTGAAATCTTGCATATTTTTTCCAATGTGTAATATAGAAAATGTAGGAGGCAGAAAATCAATCAAACCATTCCAGTGCAATTATTAAAAGCTAGAGTCATATACTATATTCACTTCTAAAATAAATGAGTGCGGGCACTGAGATACTATAAAGCAGAATAGGAATGGCATTCTTCATGCTATTGTTTTATAATCTATGAATCTCATTTGGTAGGGACCAACATGATGAAGGTTTCTAGTAAATTTGAAACCATACAATATAAATCCTTCAAATCAAATTTCCAACAATCTCAAACAAGAATAAGTCATGGAATGTCCTTCTTTTTATTACAAGACATTGGGTTATTATTAGACAATCCAGCAAAGGTTTAGAATTTCATGCAAATCCATGTACTTAGAATGCATATACGATTATATTGACTTGGATAGAGCTAATTTAAAAACTTTGTGAAAACTACAACTACGAAATTTTATAGAGTTTATAAGAGACTTTACTTTGTAAAATAAAATGTA
This sequence comes from Glaucomys volans, assembly GCA_020662805.1. NCBI lineage: Eukaryota > Metazoa > Chordata > Mammalia > Rodentia > Sciuridae > Glaucomys > Glaucomys volans. The sequence goes on from JAJEJO010049121.1 coordinate 624,326, forward strand.
TACAGCTAAGTATCCATGGGAAAAAGAGTGCTGCTTCCTGGCATTCATTTCTTCACTATCATAAAATTTCAAAATATCAGATTCTTTAGTTCATTCTTAACCCAATAATCTCTTTACCAGGTTCTTCAATTCCATATACAACTAACCCATTTTCTATACAACACTGCAATGTGAACCCTTCACAGTTTAACTATTGTCTTTCCCTTCCTTAGAAAGCTTTAATAAAATTCTGGCACCTTACTTTTGCATAGATGCAAACTTTGATTTGTGTTTGTACAACTGGACTCAGTGTGTCTGCTATACCCAAATAGCATGCACTGGATTTCCTTCTTACAACAGGGTGACTTTCCTCAAGTTGCTTAAACTTTCTAAGTCTTCACTTTTCACCATGGTGAAACAGTGACAATAGTGCCTACTTCTAGGGTTTTTTATGAGACTTAACTGAACCAGTGGATATAAAGTGCTTAACACTGAGTGTATGCCCTGGTTCTATGTGGTGTTGTAAAAGAATACTTTAAAAGTCCTATCTTGACCCAGTTTTGAAAACACGACTGAAATCTCTCAGTTCCCCTTCACAGGCAGTTAGCTAAGCCCATAGGTCAGATACTTCTCCCATCAAGCTCTAATATTTCTGGTTATAATGCACATGTCCAAATGCCACGGTCCCCCAGACACTTAACACCCAAGAGTAGCCCCTTCTTCCTTTGGCTTGTGGAATTTTTCAAAATACCCAGTCTACAAGAAGACGGTGAGACAGCGTTCTCTCCACCCAGTTAACATACATAAGCAACTTCCTGCATTTCCAGCTTGCTGTTACCCTGCCCAGGGTGCAACCCAGAGTGCAGCCCGCTCGGCAGCCCTCTCTCATTCAGGGCTGTGAGTAACAAGTTAGGGATTCCATCTACCTAAGTGCCTTTAGGTTGTATCCTGCCATCAGAAGAATCTTTACACTTATGAAACGGGTGGTGCATTTGCTTTATGAGTAAGGGAGCAAATCTAGGAAGGCTTCTTAGAGGAAGTGACTTCAAACTAAGGGCAGAGAAACAAAAGTTAAATTAAACAACAACAACAACAAAAAGATAGAGAAGGGGAGAACATGAGGAGAGAAGAAGCCTTGCCATGCATCCAAACCAAGGGAGGAGCAGGTGCAAAAGCAGGGTGGGTGTAGCAGGTAGAACACTAAGGGAAAGGTGTAGGGTGGGATCTTCCTGGTTCACTTAGAGAATTGCCACTTTTCTTTGATGCTGGAGTATTGTAGGGAGTAGAAACAACAGGTGAGACAGAAGTAAATAGAAATCAAAGCCTAAAGCATCTCTTAAGCCATTGCAGGGCTGGGGGTTAATTCTGAACACTAGGTAGAAATGAAAAAGGGTTTTAAGCATGACAAAATAAATTTTTATCTATCTAACTACCTACCTATTTATTTATTTTTGTGGTACTGGCAATTGAATCCAGGGATGTTCTACCCTTGATCTAGATCCCCAACCTTTTTTCTTTTGTTTTGTTTTTATTTTGAGACAGGCTCTCCCTAAATTGCTGAGGTGGTCTCAAACTTGCGATCCTCCTGCCTCAGTTTCCCGAGTAGCTGGGATGATAGGTGTGCATCATGGTGCCTGGCTTAATTTTTAAATTAGATGTTCAAAGTATTGCTCTGGTAGTAGTTAAGATAATGGACTAAAGGGGGCGTGTATACCAGTTAAGATAAATTGCAATAAATCTTTCAGAAATTATAAGGACCTTCATTAGAGCAGACATAGTGGAGGTATCTCTTTTTAGTAATGTTTGCATTACTGAGGAGTTAGATGCGTAGAGCCACAGATGGGAAGTCATTAGTGATTTCTAGCTTTGCTAGCCAGGCCTGGAGAAAGGGTGGCCTGAGGTCCTGCCTCTCAAAAAGAGGAACACAAAGGGAGAGGAGAGTTGGGGTGGGTGGGGAGGGAAGACTCAGTTATAGACCCACCAGACTGGCAATGCAGGGGGACATCCTCTAGCAGGGAGGAACTCAGTCAGTAGTCAGATCTATGGGTCATAAGGAGAGTGAGCTCATCTAGGGATGCTGACTTGGGCATCATTCCCCTCCAGCTAACTGAGGTAGGTAAAGTTTTGTAAGTGAAAACAATCACAGACAGGAAAAGAGAAAGGGACAAAGTTTGAATTCTAAAGACCATGAGGACTTTCATGGTGGGCAGAAGTAAAAGATTTCATGAAAGAGGTTACAGAATCATCACAGGGATGGAAGAGAACCAAGAGAAAATTGTCACCTATACTCCAAGAGGAGAGAAATCAAGAAGGAAGGAGAGGTAACTACTTTCAAGATATTAAGCAAAAGAAGGACTTAAAAGTGCTCCTTGAACTTAATAGTGAATCATTTATTAATAACTGTGGCAAAATGTTTTAGCGAGGAGATTTTTTTTTTTAACATGGAGAGAAAGAAAATGATCATAGAGGAGAGAGAAGGTTCTTTGGAGGAGGTCAGGATGGGATCTCAGATGTGAGGAGATGAGTCTTAGAACACAGTTGAGCACCTTTCCCTCTGAGTGAAGAGCAAAGCAGACAGAGACGAGGGTTAATTCTTAGGTTTCTGGGTGGGATTACAATGCAGGAAGCCCCTTAGGTAAGGATTTGTTTTCTCTGAAAAATAAAAGATAGATTATGAAATTACTGAATTCCCCCCCCCCCATCAAAAAGATGTCTGTATTTTTGTCATTTCAGAAAATTCAAACCCTGAAGCCTTGTGGCTCTCTTCTCGTTGGTAGCTACAAGCCATATGTGGAGACTAGGTTTGGATTTAAGTTTTCTGTTTCTATCTGGTATTTGCAAGCACCTACTCTGCCTGCTTCTTTGAGATTCAGGCGGTACTATTCTATGTTCAATGTCTTTTTGCTCTTTGTGCCCTGTGAAAATGCATAAGCTGCCTGATGCTCACTGCCTCCAGTGCTTTTGGAAACAGGGAGATATAAATCTTCAACCTGCTGATAAATGAGAATGGGAGCTTTTCATCATATAATCAAAATATAGTTGTGAATATTGCTCTAAAAATAAAATGTATACATATATATTAAAAATGCAAAAATGGAGGAGTGTTAAAAGGATAAATGTATGTTTTAAAAATCTATTGTCTTAGTCCATTGTGCTGCTATGACAAAATACCATAGACTGGGTGCCTTGTAAATAACAAAAATTTATTTCTCCTAATTCTGGACACTGGAAGTTCAAGATCAAGGCACCAGCTGATTATTATTGTCAGGTAAGGGCCCATTCTGCCTTCTGTCTGCATGCTCAGGTGGTAGAAGGGGCAAAAGAGCTCTCAGAAGCATCTTTAAATAAGGATACTAAACCCATTCAGCAGGGCTCTATCCTGACCACCGAATCACTTCCCAAAAGGCCCTATCTCCTAATACCATCACTGATGGGTTAGGATTTCAATATGTGAATTGGGGAGGAACACACATTCTGACTATTGCACCTACCAACAAAGCTGCACAATGGAAGCTATTCTAATCATCAAACCAAGTTTGGAACTAGGGTTTCTGACCCTCCATAATTTTGTTTAGTACCATGATTTATGGCCAACTGCAGGAATCAGATGATATACACTGAGTGCTTGCTTGGCATCAGGCACTGAAACAAGAATTTCGTTTGTACTGTCACTCTCCTCACCGCACCCAACATAGAAACTACTACTTAACAGACTGGATTGAACAGTTAACTGATTAGATCATAGTCTGTGTATGTGAAAACTACTTGGTAAAATTAACATTATCATCCTGAAAAAGGAGGCAAAAATTTTTCCCAAGATATACTGTTCTCAGATTAGCATTATTTTTTCTCACAATCCTAAATCCCATGATATATTTTCACATATGAGTAATTTAAAGCTAACCTCTGGGATTCTTAGTTGCACATAGTGAAGAATCTCCCATTCTCAGTATCTCTGCATTGAATGAGTGCTCTGATTGTGGGAAAATAATGTAGGAGTAGATTCATAATGACAATAAATTATTGATCTAGGCCACTATTGGGCATTCAGTGTGTGCCAGTTACTATTTTAATCTCTTCACATTTGAGTTCATCCCACGTGGTGGGTATCCTACAATGCATTATGAAGTTAGTGGAGAAACACAGGAAACCAAAATTAATAACTGCTTAACATTAGGGTTTTATTATTTGTTGTAATATGTACTATAAAATATTGTTAAATATTTTGTAAATGGAACTAGAAAAAGAAATCCTAAACCTTATCCCAAAGGGTAGCATGTGAAGATATTTCCCCCAGGGAAAGAAAGAAGAAAAAGCACTTACCAAGTATGAAGACCATTGTGCTAGCATTTCATTGCTTTGTCTTCTTTGTGTTTATTCTAACCTCAGGTGCAGAGAGTGAAATTTATCATAGGAACAGTTCAAGGGAATTTCTCATCACTCTTTGGTCCTTGGAAGAGCTTCTTGTTCACTTTCAGCCTCCTGGGTAATAACCGTTCTTGTGTGTTAAGACATTCTTTTGTAAGATATGTGTTCTTGTGCAATGTATAATATTGATCATTGCCAATTATTTTCCTGGTTTTATTAGTGATAGATACAAATATAGAGACAGAAATGATACAGCCTCTGAAAATCAGCGGGACTGAGTAACTAGGCCAAGATTGCACAATTCTTACTTGATATAGTTAGAATTCAAACCTCAGCCTGTCTCTATCTAAACTTTCCAGTTTTATCTTCCTGAGTCTACAAACTGTAGAAAAATTTTAGGAAAAAAGGAGACATTCTAATTGTGTCCCAAAAATCAAGTAGATGGAAAAAGTTATTGAATTTAGTTTAGTTTAATATTCAACACTCTGGATGGAAACTTAAGCTCATCATTTTACCACAGAATGGGGTAAAGGAGGGCAGAGGGGAAGTATTCCTTAAATTCAACTTTCAAGAGTTAAATTTAATCATCTACCACACAAGAGAGCTTAATATTGCGAGGGTGATGAATTTGATAATGACGGAGAGATGCCATCAATCTGACAAACTAAACAAATTTTTTAACCTGACATAGCCCTATTGAAGACATCAGCTGTCATCTGAAATGAATTCTGTTTCTAATTTGTCTTCATAAATAATGCAACTAATTGAAAGGTAGTTACAATGAAAGTCTTTAACCTCTTTCATCTCCAATTTGAGGGCAATCTCTTTGCATTTCCTAGAAAGAATCTTCCTCTCCTCTTATCAAATAGAACTTAGACATCATTGATCAGAACACTGAGATCAAAAACAAAAGAATCCATTGTGTAACGACCACCACTGCTAATGGTTTTCTCAACTTTATTTTTTTTTAATTCAGCATTATCTTAAAATATGAAACTCATGAAAACCTGATATAAGGAAATTTATTCCGAGTTTTACTAAGATTATTTTAATCAACTTTCTCAGTTATACCTTCTTGCCACCCAACTTCTGCTTACTTATAACTAAAGTATAACATTGACTTCTCCATGTCACACACTTACCAACACAGAAAAATCTTTAAATTTTATTTTCTGGGTAACCTTTCATCTTTTCTTCTCATTTGGTAAGAATAAAAAAGGGCATTGAAGAAAAACAGATCCTGACCATTCCAATCAAATAGAAATGAAGAATGCTTGTGTTAGCGATTAAAATAATTAAAAATCTCCTTTACCCAAATTTTCTTGATGCAGACATCAGTGATTCCATTTGTTTATTTGAGAATACACATGTTAATAGACCTATGTGCCAAAGGTGTAAAAGAGAGGAAAGAGAACTAGGCAAGCATTAAAATTTTCAATCATTTTATTATTTCACCCCTCTGGGAAGGCCAATTTCAGCAAATATACCAGAGGAAGGACATGATTCTGAATGAGGATTTGAACTTGTCATCTTTCACAATATTGTTATTAAAAATGGAAATTGAAGAATGATTTTGTGTGATTTACCAAATTATAACAAAAATCTTACAAGTTACTTAAAATGCAGATAGCACAGCTCAATACCAAATATTTAGATAATATAAATCACTTTAATATTTGGCTACTGACTGTTAAAAAATATTCACTTACAATAGATGAGTTTAGTTTACATTATCACTATTTATATTTAGTTATATCTACTAACACCTGCCACTCAACAATGAAAAAAATCATGAGTTAAAAAAAATCAAGAAAAAGTATATTTTGTAACAGAGAGGATATTGGCAAATAATGAACAAGTTTGGATTTTTCCCAATAAGCAAACCTATCTGGACAAAGTCCTAATATCTTGTGATATTCTGTTATTAAATATCAATGTCGGATGAATCTAACAAAACATTTCTGTGTAAAATATATAAATATACTAAAGTGAATCTCACCATCATGTACAACCAGAAGATATGGGCAGGGTGGGGGGAGGTAAAAATAATAACAGAATGTGTGACAGATACCACTGCCCTGTGTACATGCATGAATGCACAGATGGTGTGACTCGACTTTGTGTAAAACCAGTGAAACAATAGCTGTGCTCCATTTGTGTTCAATGAATCAATAAGTTAAAAAAAAAAAAAAGGAAAGGTCCAAAAAAGGTCCACTCCTATATATACTCATAAATTGAAAAAAAAAGATATTAATTTTAAAAAATAACGGGGTAGGACTGGGGATATAGCTCAGTTGGTGGAGTGCTTGCCTAGCATGCTCAAGGCCCTGGGTTCAATTCCCAGCATCACCACACACACACAAAAATAATAATAACAATAATGGGGTAAATTGAAGAAAGATCAATAGAGGAAAGAGAGCCTGGGGTAGGGAGATGGAAGGGGAAGGGGAGGTCCTGGAGACTGAATTAGAACAAGATCTATTCCATGCTTGTATAATTATGTCAAAATGGAGTCTACTGTCATGTACAACTAAGAAGAACCAATAAAAAATAAACTTAAGAAATCTAAGTAATCCTTAAAATAAAAATGCTAAGTATTTTACAGGATTTTACTCACAGGTAAAAGTACAAGAGCAAAATGAGGACAGATTAGAGAAGAGGCAAATAGAGGAGACTAGAAAAGCAAAGGATGAGGATCCCAAGTCAGAACCTGGTAACCAGGTTGAAAGTGCAGAGAAGGAGCAGTTGAAAGTACAAGTTGTGCTGTCAAGAAGTCAGGGGAAAAGAGAAAATGTAGAAGAAAATGAGTGGTCAACAGTGTCAAAGTTATATTTAGATATAACTAAATATAAGTCAAGAAAAGACTGCAAAAACCCCTTCTGAAGTTGACAATTAGGAGGTCGCCAGTGCCTTTCATTTGATTGGAAGCACAATTGCACACATTTGGGAAAAAAAAAAAAAAAAAAAAAAAAAAAAATATATATATATATATAGAGAGAGAGAGAGAGAGAGAGAGAGAGTCATGAAAGCAACACAAATGACATGGCATTTCTTAAAGAAGAAAAAAAAAGGATATCTTCAGCTGGAATATCCAGAGAAAGTTTAACAGGACAGGTGACTTTTAACATGGAGCATGGTAAGTGGAGTTTTTATAGAGACTTGGGGGTTAGATATATTGTAGTTTAAAAGTAAAGTAAGGCACTGAAGTAGAGAAATGACAGACTTAGAGAAAGGAGAGCAGCCAGGGTATTTTGGAACCTACTTTCAAAATGTTAAGTATGCATTTATAGGTTGATAATATAAGGTTACTTTCCGTTATTGATAGCTATTGTGAAAATATATTGTTTTAACCCTTAGCTTCATTTACTAAAACAGAATGTGAGAATTTCTTCTAGCAGTGTCTTTATTATTTTCCTAATCTATCTTTAAGAATATTTATCAGATATTATTTGAAGTCATTGGATAAGGAGTGATATTAGCCAGATTTTCCTGAAACTGTTTTGCTTTCTCGGAGTGAAAGTTCCTTGAAATCTTTGGCTCAGAGTCTTCTTATCTCTAAGAAAGGAGTTGGGGCTGGATTATTCCTTGAATTCCTTCTAGATATGCTTCTATGATATGGAAAGCAGCATTTTTGCAGAAGCACCACTGAATATTTTTTTCAACAAACATTTCTTAGCCTGTCATTTTTATTAAAGTGGAATGTAAGTTTCTCATTTTTTTTTTAATTAAACTAGATCATGGAATTCTCATACTGTTTTTATGCTTCGTTGTTTTAAAGTCTTAGTTCTTTAAGTTTTTTTTTTCAAATTTAATTACAGCTCTATAAGAGAATTATTATGCACAATCCAATAGCTTTAGTTAGTAGATTATGTGTAATGATTTAGTGATTTTGGAAATTCTGCAAAATTACAACACTTCAGAGTGGAAGTAATTTTAAAACAACTTTATCCAATTTCTACATTTTACACACAAGGGAACCAGGATGTAGAGAGATTGAGTGACTTGCTGGAGTTCACTTGCCAACTTGAATTCCACTGTACCACTGTCCCTAATCTACATGGATGAGATTTAAATCAGTAAACTAATATGAACATAAACATCTCTGACTTCCTAAAGATTGCTAAAATCCAGTTTCTGTTTGGTTGCCCTTTATTGAAGTACTGGGTATTGAACTCAGAGCCTCCCACAGGTGAGGCAAGTACTCTACCACTGAGCTCTATCCTCAGCCCTTTTTATTTTAACTTAAGACAGGATCTAGCTAAATTGCCTCAAACTTGCAGTTCTCCTGCCTCAGCCTCCTGAGTAGCTGGGATTATAGGCATGCACCACTACACCCAGCTTAGTTTTCCCTTTTAAAGTTGCTGGTCTCCATTCTTGGTAATATTTGTGTAATGCAGAACATGGTAGCACTGAAAATCTGGCAAGGGCTCCACTTATCTGCCTCCCCTGTGCTGTGCCACCAACCAAGGGCAGTGGTTTTCACATGCTCTGAATGGTCCTCACCCGAGGGACAGCTCCCCAAACTGGCTTTCCTGATGCTGCTTTCAGGACCATGACAATGGGCCAGATGCCACTGTACTCATGGACAGGAATCCAGGCCCCTGGCCTGGAGTCTTTTGAAACAAGACTGTAGGTAGAAGCAGTCATGGACAACTTGACCTCAGGCCATATGGCAGTATCATAAGTCAGTATCATAATATAAGTGTCATGAGAGTCTCCCTGTCACATATCTTTTTAGGAATTGCCTTCATAAAGACAAAAGGATCTATGGGATATTTTGGGGTACCACAGACTTTTTTAGGAATCTGAGAAAAATTATAAGCTCTTCGCTCCAGAAAAATGGCATAAATTCCAAAATTCATAGTTGTTGGCTCAAACTGAACCACAAGGCCAAAAATCATAAATTTCCATAGCTCCATCTTCTCTTTTGTGACTCTAACCCCAGTCATAACAAATTTCTAACAATCTCCCATTAAACGTCAACCACATTTCTCAGTCTTCTGTCAATTAAATATCCTAAAGGAAAAGTGAGACAATTCTGTCTCCTGTATTTTAAAAGAAATTGACTCTTCCTACAATCTAAGTCAAAATAGACCAATGTGACACTCTGTTCTCTATAGTAAAGCCTTTTTAAAAAATAAATAAACAGTTGTCCTCAAGGTCACATTATCCAACTTTAAATACAAAGTGCTTAAATTCTTCTTGAACTCCTTTTAACAAGATTGAGGTAATTATAAATTGTGTCAAATGAATCTCTTGAGAGGACTTTTGAAACAAATACTTCCATGTGTGCATGTGACAATAGCATCAAAATTTCCATGAAGGTCAAGAGCTGGGCTTTCAGCCCAGTACTTACTGTAGAATGAAATTCAAGGGGTTAAAGTCTTTGAAATAATTACAGTCATGAATTTCCTATTTCTCATTAGCTTAATTCACTCATCATATATATACTTGAATCAATTTAATTTGCATATTGTGTTGAAATTCTGCATAAAGAAATCAGTTTATGGAGTTGCAAATAAGCTATTATCATAGTGTCCATGTACATGTACAATAAAAATTGGCTTTTAAGAAATGGGAATAGAAAAGATAAACCATAATTTCCTTATCCAACTCAACTTTTGACCTGATGTCATTAAAACAAAAATTGGAAAATTCAAGGGCAGTGATGGTAAGGAATAAAGAGATAGCTTAATGATTTTACTCAGAAATAGCTAATAACTTCCAGGGTTTAGAAAACTAATTATTCTTGTAAACACAATTTAGGTGATAACTAGAATGTTTATTTTACCTTATCACAAAGACCAGATATCATTGATTCATATAAATCACTACTTTGCAAAATATTTTTATATCAGATACAAAAATTCACCAGCTCAGCCTTTACTGATAAATACCTCATTTGCAAGTATCAATAATCCTGCTGCTGCTAAATATTTTGTGACTCAGAGAATTGTTAGAGGCAGCTTCAGGATGCTACCACTGGAAGACCTTACAAGGTTGGGATTGGGACTGGGAAAAGAAATCTCATTGCTGAGACCATTCATCCTGACAAAAGAAGAGGATATTTTGATTAAATAAATATGTATGTGCCCCTGTTCCACAGCTTGTGCTTGCAGTAGATACAATCATTATAATATTGGGCTCCCTAGATGTAAGTGCAATTACTTGACTTTGACTTTGGAAAAGTATTTTTTTTTTTTTTACTAACATGCTTTATAACCTGTTTTCTCATACCAAAATCAGATTTATGACCAGGATATCTTCACCTGTTTACCTTGGTTTTCTCTTACTTCTCATAATACTTAAGATATAGAAAGAGGGAGAAAAATGTTATGAAACTAGGGGAAACTGACTGACTTCTATTATAAGTTTCACATAGAATAAATTATAAGACACCTATAATCTTGGGTGGGTGGACTAGTTAACACATTCTATCTAAATAAAGGCAGCAATTAAATGTGCTACACAACGTGCTACTTTTTTAAATGATGGTTAGTTTTAAAGGGGACCTGGAGTTAAAAGTCTAATATAGTGTTACATCGTCTTAGGATGGTGACTCAATTAAAAAATACATTTATGCACATTACTTCAGTGAAAACAACAGGAACATTTACACATTCTAAGGCTATCACTATTATTAAAGCTTATTCCATTTCATCTGTTTATGAAAGTAACATGAACTCACTTTAAGAAATTTATAAAATTTAGAAACGTACAAAGAAGATAAAAATAATAATCCCATCACAAAAGTTATATTTAAGAACAAGTGTGATGCAAATAAATACAATGTAGGTTCAATGTGTGCAATTTTAATTGTGCTTGAGCAACTCTAGGCTCTTTGACATATAATGTGTTATAATATCTTTGAGGACTGATTTTTAATCATGACTCTGGTTCTGAATCCAGTTCTAAGCCTGGTTTGAAATGAGAACCTTAGAGCTAATAATTACAACAGCTCAGCACCCTCAGTTCATTGTGGCCTTGTGCTGTACATAAGCAACAACTAACAAATTATACTTCTCTGAATACAACAGAAATTATATGCTATGGAAATACTCCCACATTTGGAGATTCAAGCTTTGCTTTTGAATGTTAATTTCTATATTTCTTTCTCCATATTTCTTTTCTTTCAGTCTTTTAATAGCATTTTTTTTTATTCTACAAGACAGCATTGTGCTTGAGAACTATCAGCTTCTATGGATATTTCCACAATAGAAAAATCTTTTCTTCCTGTCCCCACATGGGCAGGTCGATTTTCATTGAAAATGGCTTCAAGCTGGTTCTAATATTTACTCACTTATGCAGGTGCGTGCATCAGCGTGGAGCCTGTATCCCGTATCACATTCACAGTGGAAGGTGCCCAGAGTGTTAATACAGCTCTGCTGGCAGCCTCCATTCACCACCGCACATTCATCGACATCTAGAGGAGGAAGACAGATGGCCAGGATTACAATGTCATTCCAATGTCAGCTTTGGAGAAGTGGTACAATATTTCTGTGATACACAGTATGTGTTGTATTGTGCACAGGCAACATCTCTGTGGTCACAAATCTTTGCCTGTTTGATCCACTTTGCTCTACTATGTAAACAAGAAAATGTAGGTAAAAACTTTATTGAGCTTTTTGAAGCCCAGAAACAATGAGCCTAGGAATTGTCTCACAGTTTTCTATTCTTCACACACTAGATAATTAGACAGTTCCAAGATACATAGATATATCCTTGTGGAAAGAAAACTGGAGGGAAGAATTGCAATGAGCTACTCCATCCAGAGCAGCACAAACTAGTAGATAAACACCTATTATTGGTCTGACACTGTTGAATAAAACCAGTAATGGAGTTAAGACCTTGAATCTCCTTCTCATATGCTGTGGTAGACATCAGGGCAAAGACAGATAAATTCAAATAAAACCATGGCCTGGTGTTCTTAAAAACATCAATACATTTGCTCCACTGATTCAGCTTCTTTCTTCTCATTCAAGCTACCATTTTCTGAATTACCATGTTTATATGAAAGGTTACTTTATTTTTAGAAAAAAATGGATAGAGATCAGGACTCATGATCATGTACGTTTTATGATATAATATTCATTTTTCATTAGAAAAAAATCAGTTCATCTCTCTGAACCCATAGTTGTTTGTGCCCTATTTAATCAGTACAAATACTATAAAAAGAAAATATCCACAAGGCTAGGGAGAGGTTTTCAGGTAATCAGAGGATGAAGCACTTCTAAATTTTCTTGTCTCAGAATTTAAAAAAATAAAAATCTATGTCTTTTGCAAGTTCCAAAATAGTCATCATCTTCCAGCAGAGAGTAGAGATTTAGCCTGGAGAAGTACAAGTCTCATGTAGAGAATGTCCTCATTTTTCCTGCTTTTCACACCAGATGTTGCAGCAAAGAATGTTGGGTGTGAATATTCTTCACCAAAATATAAATCATCCTACTAGACAATTAGCAGGATGAAATACATCAAGTGACCTTAATTCCACAAGACAAGATCCTTATTCAAGAAGACATCAACACTGAGAATGAATACTATTGCAATGACTCACAGCTGCCTGTTCATGCTAAGATCTCATGACTCATGACATGTAACAAATGTTTGTATAATAAAATGCAAGGATTTAAGTGAATAGAAACAAAAGAACTTTCTTTTACCTGGCATTGCTTTTCTTCATTTCATTTTGTTTTATAAAAAGAAAGAATGATGAAGAACATATTAAGACTCCAAACAAGTCCTACACTTTAAAACCATGAGATCACTATATTTTGCACAATTTAGTATTTTTCTTCAAAAACAAGTTAGTCTGGAGTGATTCCTGATATTTTAAAGGAATTTTACTTTAGAGATAAGAATTACTGACTTTTCAAAGGACTAGAATTTTTATTACATTTTGAGTCTATGATAACCAAACCTCTAGGTCTTTTTTCATATAAACTAATATTAAACCAGAACTCTCCATTTGTTGCCTATACTTTATGCAGGACTTTAATATTTATGCAGGCTAAATTTTTATCTTTCTGTCTTTAGGGCATTATTCTGCAGAGTTGAGATATAATTTTGAATCTTAGCTCCATCAACCTCTGACTTAGATATCCTTCCCAAGTCTTTTATTTTGGACATACAAATAAAACTGTTAATTCCCAAGAATATTTCATTTCAAATGATAAATGACTTTGCCACCATTGAGAATTATTATAGCACACTATTTATATGTACTTGAGCACACTGAAAACATTTTAAAGTATGTTCACAGATAAAAATAATTGCTACTGAGGAAAGGAGTCTGAGATGGGTGGAAGGTAGTGTATACTGGAGTTGAAGGACAAAGAGGTTTTTGTCAAATATACAGTGTTCTAATTTTTTCAAGAGAAAGTTATCTGTGTGTTACTTTCATAACAAAAAACAATTTCGAAGAAATTGACTCACTCACAATGTTTTAATAGCTTTTCATCCAGACACAAAGTTAGTGAAAATAAGAAAATCCCTGAGTCCATTCCAAAGACAAGAGGGGGCACAGATTTTGAGAGCAAATTCTTTTTCAGTATGTTTTTTCTGTTTTCACATTATTAATCAACACCAGAATTATAATGAAATACTATACTCTGTTAGAAACACAAACATATGCTAACGCACCCCCCGCCCAAAGACCATCCAAACTTTTCTGTATTTTGAGTCAGATGGTCTTGGGAAAAATAGTTTGACTGTTGAATCCGATTAACCTGTTGCCTTGACTCCCTGAGACTCAATTTCCTCATCTATCAGTGATAACAGTGATCACATGTACTATGCTATGATTCCTTTTCTTCTCTATTCACATTTAAGATTTTGAGATAGATTGCTAATTCTTGATTACATATAGAAATTAAATAACTGGTAATTTTACTTCATTAACTGGTAGAGCTTAAAATGTAAGACCAGAAAAGGAGAGACATGAACCATATGGGAATTCAGCACAGAGATATCCATTTTGCTTAGGGTGAGAAGGGAATGGCTCAAGGGAGAAAATGAGAATTAGGTACTTGGAGAAGTGGATGGACAATCCATAGAGGCAGCAGTTAGAATGTGCACAGTGCCTAAAATTCATCATTTAGATCTGTCAGGCTGGAGAATAGGGTTGGTAAAAGGAAATAGTTGAGAAACAAACATAAAACCTCTTTTAATTAATTGGGATAGTAAAGCATTCCTCTTCTTGATTAACAATACAATACACTTCTGGGCAGGTTGAGCCATAATAGGCTGTGTTCACACAGTAGCAAAGCAAACTTATTAAAAGTTAAAAAAAATCAATCATTTATAGAGTGGTACCAAATGCTAAGTAATTGATTTGACTTTCTTTTTCTTTCTTTCTTTTTTTTTTTTTGTTTCAGAATATACTGAATTAGCTGATTATTTGGACATTGTATAATCAATAGTTCTCAAACCTGGTAACACATTAGAATAACTTGGTGAGCATTTAAACAATACAGAGGTTGTTTAATTCCCAGTACTATAAAAAAAAAAAGGTTCCATCCTTAAGGGGTCTGATTTAATTGGTCTGGTTATAGGCCTGGGAATCAAAACATTTTAAAAGCACCCTAAGTAATTCTAATGTGTAGGCAAAGCCAAAATCACATTGTGTAGATAGAACTTTATTTACCAGGGTATTTTGTTACAAATGCAATGCTGACTTTATAGACCTGAGGTTGGGGATGAGAACCTACATTTCTCACTCAATTCAAAGTGATTCTAATGCTACTTGTCTGTGGACCATATTACAAGTTGCAAGAGTAAAGATAGTCCTCTATTTAGCCATAACTGTATATGATGGTTGGCTCAACTTCTTAGTTGCTTAACTGACTCAGACCATTTCAGTCCAAATCAATTCTCAATCCAAATACTTAAATATATAAAAATATACACATTATAATAAATAAAATTATAAAATATTTTAACTACCACAAACCTACAAAATAAACCATCAATATTTTCCGCAATATTCTTTCTGATAATTAATAACTTTAGGACAGTTTTGGCATTATCTGTTGTGAGAAATGATTCACTTTTGAAAACATGAAGGAAACTTTGCTTCTTTTTTGATAGAGTATCTCTGATATAGGATAAAACCGGGTTAAATTGCTGTGATATTAGACACTTATGCTGAAGCTGTCACAAGTGATTTTCTTTTTCATCAAGATTCTGCTCAACAGTGTTAAAAACCAGAAATGTCAATATTACATTAAAATGTTTTTATCAAGTATACTTCATGTGAAGAAACAATTTCTCAAAGAATTCTCTGAGTTATATCTTCATGTTAGATGCCTCCAGAAGGCCCTGCCCTTAGAATTGGAACTTCAGGACACTGCTGGGAGTAATGACAAAGTGATTAGAATTTTTTCAGTATTATCTCTATGATATGGACCTAAGAATTCAAACTACAACAGACTATGAAAAAATCAACTATGTCTGCTATTTTTCTGTTTAATATCTTTTCTACTGTATTTATCTCCCCAAATATTTTCCCAGATGGGCACAGAATTTAATAGTTTAAAGGAATTCACTTTATTATCAAGTGTAGTTTGAACATAAAAGCTCCCTGAGATAGCAATGATCCACTTTTGTTACCAAACAACAAAAATTGCTTCATATTATTTTTCTTAGATTTTGTTACCAATTATATGAGAATCAGAGTAAGACAAATTATGCTTCCATTTGCATTTTAATATACTGTTCTTAGAGAACTGTTCATTGAAAATAAGTATCCTTGGGTTTGCTTATGTTGGAGATTGCATTGTGTAAGAGTTAGGTGTAGAGGAAATATTGAATGGTGTGGTGAAGACACCACTAGGTTTCCTACATGACCTTATTTTTACTGTCAGTTACTCCAGATATCAAAACTTCTGACTTTTGCTTATAATTCCATAGTGTGTGATAGAATGAACACCAAGTGATCAAATATCCTTTTGTATCAAGCATTTATGGCACTGACTAGTCACTCTATAAATGTTCTGTGAATGAATGAATGAATGAATGAATGAATGAATGAATGGCTTGAGAATCATGTACAGCACTCCATTTTCTCATCTTCTCATATTCATCAATGAGATTTCTCAGAATTGGGTGCTTTGGCTCTGTTTACTCTTTCTTTACTCTTGGAGCAGACACTTGATGTTCATTTATGATTATTCAAAAGTAGCTCTTAAAATACAGAGTACAATATAACTCCCAAATTGCTGATGAACACCTTTAAACTTTGGTTGCCTGTTTAGTAATTTTCCAGTTTTCTCCTTTCCTCATTCCAAATGACCTTCAGGCTTTCCTTTGGAAACCACATCTTTCATTTTAAATATGCCATGCAGTTTATATGGGATCGGTGAATGCAGCATCTTTCCAAAATCCAGGTGGACTTTACTTGGAATAATCTCATCTCCATTTTTCACAATGATTGGATTGGGTTGTATCTGTTTTAGCATGGCTTTCTTGAAAAATATGAATGAATTCAGATGTGATTCAACCAACATGAAGCTCAATATATAGGTTGGGAATCCTGGGACATAGATACTCTCTTACTCAGGAAATTGTAATGTATATATGTAAGACATTTTGCAGTAGCCTTTTGGCTTTCAGGAATGAAACAACACAACATTAAAGATAAAGTCAACAAGTGGGATGAAATGAAAGAACTCACAGATGACTGGAGTTGGATCCCCGATTGAATAATGCCTGAAGACCTCACTACCTCTGAACTTCTCAAATGACTCAATAACTATCTTTTGTTGTTTAAGCATCTTGATTCTGTTGCTCATAAGCAAAATCGTCCTTTATATACATGCAGTGAAGCCAAATGTGCAGAAGGAAGACACTTGCTGCTACTCAAATATAACATCTACTTTTCGAAGAGATGTTTTAATTGTTAAAATGTTTCAAAATGTGTTTCATCAAGGGTCTAAAAAGTTATGTTTTCTATTTATTCTGTGTAGTATCTATTGGGGAAATCACAATACATCAGAATTTAAATGTATTTGGGAGTTTGGAACAATCCTGGTTCCTCTGTGTTACGAATGCTAAGGGTGTATCAAACTGCCTGTACGAAGTCATGGTACATCTCATAATGCCTGGATTGGTAAAATGCCTTCTTGAGTCATTTCCTCCTACTCTCACTGTATATGATCCTTCCGTACCTTTTCTCCTCAGTTTTTACACCCTGTTTTTTTTTTCTTTTGTTTTTTTTTGGGGCAGCTACAGTGTGTGGTAGCTTGACACTCAGATCCCAGTTAGTAGGAAATGAGTGAATGCTGGGAACTTTGTGGATACTATCATTTCCCTAATTTCTCCCCAGTTTTCTAACCAGACCTTTACTAAGCAATAAAGGTAGACTATGTCAGCATAAAGCACTTACTTCAGTAAAGAGGCAAATAAAACTTTTGAGGAGAAAGACAGTATTAAAGCAAAGCTCAAGGGACTTGTTAATTTATGATAAGGATAGGAAAGTGTGCCCTTTCATGGAAAATGGCGTTAGCTTGGTCTGTATAAAGATTTAAGTGAAAAAATATTAAGCTGGAGGTGTGCCTTGGTGCTGATCATGGAGGGTCTTTTACACCCTACTAAGGAACCATGGCTTTACTTCACAGGCAATAGGCTTTAGCATGTTGAAGGGTAGATTAGAAGTGTGGGAAGCTGATTTATCACTTTGACAAAATCAAAATGAAAGATGATGAAGATCTGACTTAAGCTAGTAGTAGTAGAAATAGAGAGATGTAGACAGAAACACAATTTGTTAAACAGAAGAAATGGACATGAGGTAGTTATTAAGCAGAAGTGATGGAGGAGAGAGATTTCAAGGCTAATTGCTGTAAGCAATTGGAGGGATGGATACGGCATTTGATGAAATAGCATGATTGGAGAAACAGTAGATATTACAGGAATAGTGCAGTTTTGAACTTAAATGACTTGATGGACAAGTGAGGTGGAAACTTGGGGATATTTATTAGGCAACTGAGAATGTGCACTAAGATCAGGAGTGAAATATCTGTGGAATATTCAGCTACCATCTATTGACATGTGTATGATTGAAATAGAATTCCTATTGATAATTTCCTCACACATATCCAATCTAATGTCAAATTTCACTGCATCAGATTTACTTCCAGTACAGTCAAATCTATTTGCTTCTCATCTTCACTATAACCACATTAATTTAACCTTTGGGGACGGTTCAAATAGCCTAAGAATAGCTCTCTTCATGTCCACCATTGGGCCCTCCAATACCATCTCCATGCTGTATCAGGGATGTGTTAAGAATGAAAATGTGATCAACTTCCTCACCCATCACTCCTGTTGCAATTTTATACCCTCTGATCACTTTGTATTGCTCTTAGGTTTAGCCTGAACACCAGTGTGGTCTGCAAATTCTTGCATGATCTCCATCTTACAATGTTTTAGCAGTGCTGATGTTCTTTAAGTTCCTTGAAGACTCTTTATCTCTTTTTACTTCATCCTCACATACTTTACACAGTTAGTACCTATGTGTCCTATAGATGTTCACCCAAATACCACCACTTCAGAGAGGCCTGAACTTTTTTTTTAATCTAGTACATGTTATACTTTCTTGGGAATGCCTTTCCTTTGGAGCTATTAACTCATCTGTTGAGATAGATTCTTAAGTATGAGTTGAGATATGCCTCATTGTAAGTGAGAAGGATTGTCTCTAAGGAGATTGTAGTCTAAGGAGAAGGATTGTCATTGAGAATCCCAAATTACATTAATATGTACCAATAACAGGTATATGTTAGGAGAGAATCTGAATCTTGCTGGGTATGCTAAGAATGTATGGCTCTGATCACTCTTTACCCAAGCCATTTTTCAGGTCCATATTTACACAGAAAAATGAGCTAACATGTCCCTTAAGAAAAAGAGCAGTCTTGTTTCCACTAATATAAAAGAAGTAGATTCCCCAAGGTCAATGTTTCCCTGACATATGGTAACCAATTGCACACACAGGCATCCATAATAGGCCCTTTGTGCCACTGCTGTGGGATTTGGGAGAACATGGGGAATTGACACAAACAAATGAAACTCTGGCTACTGCTTTTACCATGAATAATAAAGTCCTTTGCTTTTGACCTAGGAATCTCATGTCCTCTGTCAGCATCCATGAAACAGTAACAACTTAACTTATTAGCATGAAAGTAGTATAAAATCTCAGACTCTACATATTTTTTGACAGTACGCAGAATAAAAACCACACATAGGATCCTCTTCAACTCTGGATTAAAGTAGTCTGTTGCAGAATGAAAGAACCTAGGGATTCACAGAGGATGTTCCTGTTTTCACGCTGTTCTACTGATGTCTGTTGATAGCTTGCAGCCCTGAGATTATTAGTAAAGCATGATGCAGGGTAGATCTCTGTTCTGTTTGAGCCTGATTTGACAATCTGTTTCTTTATGTTAGCTCAGAAGGGAGGAAGGAAGAGATGTCATATTGCCAAGCCTTCATGTAATTTTAAGGAACAGTAGGGAAACAAATATCCAAACCAGGAAATCTGTAAATTTACTGTTAGCTTTCTGAAATCTGTTTTGCTTACTACTTTATTTCTAGTATCTATTTTAGTGCTTGACTCATAGGAGTTGCACCATAAATATTTGTCAAAAATGAAAAAAGAGATCGATAACCAAACTGACAGAAGAAGAAAATCAAATTAAAAGCAAATGAGATTAAGAAGGAGGAGTGAGAAAAGGGAGGAGAATAGGGGGTCGGCACTCAGGAGGGGAGTCTTCATAAAGGAGAATGGACAACGGCTTTAATATTGCTAAAAATTGTTTTATTACTGCTAAAATAAAATGGGAATGGCAAATAATCTGGTAAATTTGGCAATGATAAGATCTTTCTGCTGCCATGCAGAATGTGGGTAGCAAGTTGAACACTTGGGGATCTCTAATTCTTTAGTTTTTTTTTTTTTTTCCCAAGCCCAGAATGACCTATTCTTTCTTCCTTATTGAAAATAATGCTGCCAAGGTCATGCTTTCATGGATCTGTTACATTTCTGCTTCATCTATAACATGACTCAATATTATCATGATGACCGCAGTGTGACAAGGCTCTGTTATATTGTGATACGATATTGTCATCACACTCTTCCTGTGCGTGGGAACAGTCAATTCACAATAGCTAAATTCTGGAACCAACCCAGATGCCCTTCAATAGATGAATGGATTAAGAAATTGTGGTATATGTACACAATGGAATATTACTCAGATATAAAGAATAAAATTATGGCATTTGCAGATAAATGGGTGAAGTTGGAGAATGTCATGCTAAGTGAGATAAGCCAATCCCCAAAACCAAAGGCCGAATGATCTCTCTGAAAAGTGGATGATGATGCATAATGTGGGATGGGAGGGAGGGAAGAATGGAGGAAGGATGGATTCCACAGAGGAAAAAGAGGGGTGGGATTGGGTGGGGGGTAAGAATAATAACAGAATGAGGCAAACATCATTACCATATGTACATGGATGATTACACAAATGGTGTGACTCTATTTCATGTACAACCAGAGAAACAACAGCTATACTCCATTTGTGTACAATGAATCAAAATAGATTAATAAGCCGGGTGTGGTGGCGCATGCCTGTAATCCAAGCGACTTGGGAGGCTGAGTCAGGAGGATCGCGAGTTCAAAGCCAACCTCAGCAACTTAGTGAGGCCCTAAGCAACTCAGTGAGACCCTGTCTCTAAATAAAATACAAAATAGGGCTGGGGATGTGGCTCAGTGGCCGAGGGTCCCTGAGTTCAATCCCTGGTTCCAAAAAAAAAAAAAAAAGATTAATAAAAAAGAAAATAAAGCATATGCACAGAATGTACTAGAAGCATCAATTTTACATATATTTAATGACACAAAATTGTTTTGAACTTTATGATTAATCAAAAGAAGGTGGGTAGGCCAATAAAACTTGCATGAGCAAAAATTCATATAGCTGTTTTGGCCTAACCAATTGCCTCTACTTTCAGGTATACTCAGTCCAAAATATATTGATTCTCCTCCAGTTTTCAAAGAAAATCCAAATATTCTGGGGGTGGGGAGTTAAGGACTAAAGATGATATTTCCAGGGATGAATGAGTTAACATTTTCAGAAACAGAAACCTTGACCCAAACTCATAGTTCATTCACTCCCTAGGAAAATGAATGGCAAGTTCTTCTGAGATTTTAATTGTTGGATGGTGACTATTTCCCTCTGTGTGTAACATGACTTTAGCTTTTGGATGATGATTATATGGCATTTCCCCAGGGAATGGGGAATAGAAATACACCTTTACAGGAAGATGAGGAACTACAGGAGATAGGAAAACCAATATTGGTTTGGAAATTGAAGGCAATAATGAATACTGTCTGTCTGGTTGACTACTTGGTGACTAAGATAACTGGATTGATCTAGATATTATTCAGAGCCCCTTTAGAAAATCTTCAATAACTAACTCAAGTAGTGTCAAGTTATGGAAAGGCATCTGGAGTCCTGGATTTTAAGAGGTCATTGCTTGGAAGGTTCAACTTTTCCTAGGTATAGTACAGAGCACACATTTATATTCTGTAATATAAGAGAAAAATATAAGGGAAGCTCCCAGGCCCAAACCTCTTCCTCACTGATTATTTGAGTCATCAGGAAAGCTCTTCTATGAAAGTGAACGTCTGACTAGCATTCTCCTTTCAGTGGCTTGTTTTGATTAATTTTTATCTCCACGTGTCTAAGATGCAGGAAAGAGGAAGATCTCTAACAACGAGGGATGGAAAGAGACCAGGTTGGACAGCCTGAGGCCCTGGCACAGCTCAAGGTTATTGGGCATCTGGGGAAACAGGACAAGAACCCACAGACTGGCAATTAAGACTCAAAAAAGGGAGTCGGGAACCAACTTCTCTGTTCAGTACCCTCCAATGGACCCTTTTTTAATGGTCAAGTTAGTTCCTTTTATAATATCCCCAACCTTACAGTTTATACCATGGATGGCAGTTTGATTGCAGTCATAGTCATTGTAGTAATGATGCATCAGTATTGACTTTGAAAAGCTCTTGTCATACTTTCATCTGCACAGAACTTTTTTCTTTCTTGTGGGCTGGGATAAAATTAAGCCTGTTCCCACCCCTCCTGCACCATGGTCACCAGCAGTAAACCATGAGGTAGGCACAGGACCTCTGCCTGGGACAAGCCAAGTACTCCATCTCCCTAGCCACAGTGAGCAAGTTCAAGGATGGGCACGTGACCCAAGCCAAATGAAGTAGAATCCTGACAAGGATCTCTGGTAAGTCCATTAGGAAAGCAGCACTATCTTTTTGGTGGAATCAACCAATTATAAAGACAGGGAAAGCTTACAGATTCCAGGGGATGTATTTTCCACCATGGGGAGGGGCTACCTGATAATACAGACACCCCAATGGGAAGCAGAATCAGGAGATGGAAACAGACAGCCTTCTGAAGACAGGGTTTAAGTACCTGGATAAAACTCTACCTGATGGCTTATGTTCTATCCACAGAGCACAGCTGAATGTTTTAGTTACTTATTATAACACCCCCCAATTACACAGCAATAATAGCAAGTTAATGTGATGTGGATATGTCTCAGGTGCGACCAGATGAATCTTGATTAATTCATGTATCATCTCAAAATGAGGCCATCATTTTGGATGACTCGAAGAACATCTTTAGAGAAAAGCATCTGTTATTCCATATCCATGATGGGAAATTGCTTTGTCCCTGCTTTGTCTCTTAAATCCCTATGAGATAGGAATTGCTATTCTCAGGATATCTCTGTCATTATTCATGTTTACAATTGTATACTTTAAATAAGGGGGGCATTCAAATACTATGGCAATAAAAATGTTTCCCAGGAAAGGTAAAGAGTTTGACTGTGACTCTGTCAAGCCTGACCATTGACTGTTTAGTGGCCAACAATTCTATATTCTGGATTCATCTAATAAAGGAAGTAGCAGAAAGGGAACTGGCACACTTGGGTTCCTACAATATGCTGTGCACCTTACTATTGTGTAACCTTTTGCCCTTCCTGAAATTTCTTTGAGTTAGGAATTATTATGAATTTTAAAGATGAAACTAAAATTCTAAGAAAGTAAGCAATTTACTCACATCTTACTGCTGACACATCTGGGATTCAAATTGAGATTAAAAATCAAGTAATTTTGGATCTGTCACCAACAATCTTTTAAATAAACATGTTGTTCATATTATCATTGGTGGTTTAATGATGTTTGCGCTGCACAAAGGGGAATAAGATGAATGGCCAAATGAGAGAAAGTTTAGTGTAGACAATGTTAAAAATTACCTTTTAAAGAATCTCTCTTCTTCCACTTCCCCCATCTAATATTCATTTTGTTATTCATTATTGTCACTGACAAGTCAACAGTTATGAGACACTCAGTAGGGAGCTGGACAGGGCTTTGTGAAGTAACCATGGTAGACCTACCCACAAGATTTTACTTATATACTTAAATATTTACTTCTAAATTTTGAGTTGGTACATTTATGAAAAAATACTTCCCTGTGTCTCAGAGCAAATAGAAGAGTGTCTTATGGGTCTTAATTTGCAAGGCTGCTTTCATGTCACATTCCCTACCTAAGATTTTCCCCCTTGGAGTATCAGATTATAATTGATCTGCAGAAGAGAAAGTTGTCCTGTGAGAGGTTCTCTGTAGAGTTCCATAGATACCTGTCCAACTTATGCTCAAGAACTTGACTGCTTAAACTTCTATTTTACATTTTTTAAAAATATTTACTTTATTATTATCACTTGGGATACAATCTGCTTCTCTCTTTCTTTCTCTCTCTCCTTCTCTGTCTCTTCCACCTCACCCCCTGCCACCTTTCCTCCACAATGTTTGGTGACTTTTGTCCAACCTCCATTTCAGGAAAATATAATCATTAATTAGCTATCTTTGCAATCAATTACAAATAATAGGTTAGTATACTGTATATTTTCAACAACACATTTTATTTGGGGGGAAAATCTGAAAGACCTCTCAAATTGTTTTCTTGGCAAGTGAGAAGACAAAATTTTCAGGAAGGAGTAGGACATATAAAACAACCTATATTTTCTCTCTCTTTTGTAGAGATAGCAAGAATTTTGATTATCATGTTTAGAAACAACAATAAAATCTTGTTGCTTTTCCTTCACCCTTGGGTTCAAAAACACATCAGTTACCTTAGTTTTGATTGATTGGTTTTTCTCTTCGTGATGAGTAATACTGTCACACTTCTTTGTATAGTTACTAATTTTTGACTGGATTCCAGATGCCCTGAACTTCATTTGCTGAGTGTTGGAGAGCTTTGTATTCCTCTAAATATTATTGAGTTTCGTTCATCAATATAATTTATTGACGTGGAAACAGTTAGGTCCTTGTGGGCCTTGCTTTTCAGACTCACGCGACAGAAGCAGCATTTAGCCCAGGGCTAAAAATACTCCAATACTGAGAAGAGATATTGATTATTCATTTCAGGGCTTCCTCATTATGAAGTTTTCCAGGCTGACTACTGAGAAGAGGCACTATTTCTTTTTTTGCGGGGTTGGGTACTGGGGATTGAACTCAGGACTGAGCCACATCCCCAGTCCTATTTTGTATTTTATTTAGAGACAGGATCTCACTGAGTTGCCCAGCACCTCACTTTACTGAGGCTGGCTTTGAACTTTCAATCCTCCTGCCTCAGCCTCCTGAGTCACTGGGACTATTTCTGCCCATTGTGCAAACCCTGTAGGAGATCCTTTGCTTCCTCAAATACTTTGAGTTCTCCATTCCTAAGCCTGTACAGCCCCCTCACATGCATGTGTGGGTCAGGCCACTACATACTGTCCCTATTTCAGCTGTCCACAGGTGTGGGTGTGAACTTGTTTTTGGGCTGAAATTCCTTAAAAATGGGATTGTCACTTCATCCCCTTATTCCACTTTAATATCCTTCTAGAATTCCCCTGTTTTTCCTCTCTCAGGTAATTTTTTAAAAAAATACACTGGCAAGTATCAAGTTTATAATTATTCACTATAGGCTTATTCTAATTGTAGTTCACTCTGCCATTTAAAAAATAGTACCTTGCCTTCCTCTTGGAAATACCTTTCTGAAGTTACCTCCCAATATTCATTCTATCACATTACCAAACACATGGAATGTAGTATTGTACGAGAGCACTAATGAATTAGTTGTATACCAATTACAATACATAAAATAGCAAAAGTAGGACAAGGAATTAGAAATCAAATTCATATCCTTTTTCTTCTAGCACAAACTTCTATGTTTTTCTCCCTAAATCATTTAAGACTCCCAATGTTTACTCCACATAAAATAATTTTAAAGAATTTACATATATTTAAATCTTATATCAGAGGACAGTAGAATAGAGCAGGGGGATAGGAGGAACTGAAGATAGGAAGGAAAGGGAAAGTACTGGGGAATGAGATTGATCAAATTTTGTTATGTACATATACAAATATGGCTTAATAAATCCCACTATTACATATAATTGTAATGCACCGAAATTCCTTTGATAAGGAATAAAAATATTCCTTACATTTTATATTATTTATATGTAATCCCACTATTACATATAATTGTAATGCACCAAAATTCCTTTGATAAGGAATAAAAATATTCCTTATCAAATATTGATTCCTTATCCTGATCAAATATTTGATTGATTCCTTATCCTGATCAAATATTCCTGATCAAATATTTATTCTTTATCAATGTTTTTTATTCCTTATCCAAAAATCCAATGTATTTTTATTCCTTATCAAAGGACCCAATTCAATGAGAAATATTCTGTGATGGAGGTTCCTAGAAATTGTGACTTCTTGCATACCCCCTCCTTATTTCCTTCTGTTAACTTTGAAGTCATGTCAATATGTTGAGGGTGGTGGGACCTGATGCAGAGTCACCTTGTTATGCAAGCCTAGCTCACTTTCCATCCAGTGCAGGATGCCCACTTGACACCTTAGTCCCAAGGATTCATACTCACTGGGCTCCCTCCATCTTGCTCCAGTCTCCAGCTCCCCAGTCACTCTGCAGTACTTTCAACCAGACCTATTCCCACTTTCAATTCTCAACCCATTTATATTTCTCACTCCACAGTCCTTCCAACACAGTCTCTCCCTTGCCAATACTATATAATTTTGCCACATTACATTTCTCCTATAATTACGTAGGAAATGCTGGTCTTCAAATAACCCACTCTTTCACCTTCTCTGTACTTTGTTGTTGAGTTTTGCGAGTTTTGTAGCCATGACGACTTGTGTTGCTACACGTGCTCCATCTCCAACATCTGCTGGAATCCCCAGTGCTCAGTAACATCTCCCGTCAACCCCAACAGTGATTGCAGCCCTATTTATTCTGTGCAACTTACTCACAAATTTCACATCTCATGCTTTCAGTGACTAAAAGAAAATATCAGTTAGAAATAGTTCGTGTTTACCTTATTGCAATCCCAAACAAGACTTTCTTTTATAATATATATATATATATATACACAATATATATTGACATATATAAACCTTTTTTATTTATTTATATTTCTCAATATTTATATATTTATTTATCTATTATACACGCACACATATATACACACACACACACACAAATATTTATCTTTATTACTTTATCTCAAATCTTAGCAAAAGAATTATCTTTCCACCTATGTTTTTATTCTCCTAATCTTTATATCCAAAAATTTCAAATCTAAAAAGTTGAAATAATTGTTAATGAACCTGCTCATACTCTTCTTATTGCCAAATTTTATTATTTTGCTTCTATTTATCCTTTATCATCTACCTATATGTTTAAATTATTTTGGAAACCTTTGAAAATAACTTTTGAATATCATGAATAATTCAATATTGACCTTTTAGGAAAAAAAAATTTCTATATGATTATATTACCTTGATCACACCCAAGAAATTTAAAATTGATAAAAATGTTATCAAATGTATGTGTGAATAGTATTATATCATAATTTAAGTGTGCATAAATATGTATAATATACATGTAGGCATATATTATTATATTATTTATTTCTCCTTGAAAGGGCCTTAAAGCAATGAATGAAAATTGAGAAAAAATAAAGACATCTGGATTCCAGAACTTAATTGTGCTTTTTCCTGGTTTTTTTTTTTTTTTTGGTGTGCATGTGTGTGTGTGTATTTGTGTGTGTGTGTGTAGTGGTAAAAACCCAGGGCCTTACACAAGCTAGGCAAACACTCTATCACCAAGCTATATCCTTAGTTATCTAGGACTTAATTTTTAATAATAACAAAACAGGGTTCTTGGATACATAGCTGAATCCAGGACTGGAACAAGGAAAGTATAAGTTAAATCTAGAACATCTTTTGGTATCAGAGAGCTGGAAAGTACTCAGTCTTAAAAATTCACCTATATTTAGAATTTAATTGCTTTTCATTTATCAAGAAATTGACACAGCAAATACTTTGACAGTATCTTTAATATTCCTTTCTCCATTCCCTATCCAGTTTACTTCCTTGTTTTCATTAAAAATGTCCCACTGTCTTCATTTCCTCTTTGCTCATTCCCTCCTTGATCCATTGATTTTTGGTTATTAAGACATGAATTCTTTGAAAAAGCTTTTGGGAAAGTCACAAAGAAACTTTCAGTGAAACCCAATGAGCCTTTGTAGTCCTCATTTTACTCCACCTCTCCATCACTGGATGTTGTTGAACATTCTCTGACTCACCCTTGTCTTGGCTTCCTCAGCAGCACTGTCTCCTCATTCTCCCACACCCTGTTCCACTTCCTCGAGGACCTTCACAGGTTCCTCTTTCTTTACTTTCATGCAGGGGCAGTGCTCTTCTGGGTCCCTCACTTGTCCTCCAAACTTCTTATCATGGCATGCAAAGCCCTGCATCTCTCCTACAGCCAAGTAAACTAGTTGCTCATCTGGATAGGTAATAAGACTTATTTCTTGTAAAATTTTTTCATTTTAAAATGTGTCTTTTTATTTATTTCCCATCATGCCTATGTAAACTCTGGTCATGCTGAATTAACAACATTGACTAGATATTCCTGAGCACTGGATCATTAGGAGCTACATTTCTAAGCACTTTACTAAATCCTCCAAATAACCTATGAGGACACTAAGAAGAACCCCAAATTATGAATGAGGAAATTGAGGTACCTGGAATTTAGACATGTGTCTGTGTTCACATGTCTACTAACTTTCAGTACTACTTCTGGACCCTGCTGGTCTCATACCAGCATTGGGTGGTCTGCAGTCCCCCTTGTACTGCAGTCTGTCTGTCTGGGTTTTATTCTCTCATCATCAAACATGGCTCTTCCTAGAATGCATTTCTCTGCCTATTCTCTTTCTGGTTAAGATATCTTTCAGGACTCAGTTCAAATGGAAGGTTGATGTACATTGATGTAGGTGGCTTTCACAATGCCACACTCACTCATGGATATGTCTCTATTATTGCACTTGTCATATGATGTTGTAACTACTGATTCCATGAGATTCTGATTTTCATGTCTTCTCTAACAGCAGTTTTTATAGTGTTCATTCTCAACAAATATTTGTTGACAGAAAATTGACTACTGATTACACAATCGACAAAATAAAACAGTTCAGTTTGTCACTGTGTGGCTATCTAATCAGGGTCTTTCAGATTTTAACATGGGGGCAAAACATTAAAGGATCATGGTAAAAACAACAGCCTGATTCTCTAGGTGTGGGCAGGGCCCGAGATTCTGCATTTTTAATAAACTCCAAGCCATACCAGAGATGCTGCTCCTGGGTCACATTTTGAGTTTCAAGCAGCATTTAAACTAAATTTATTAAAATGAAGATTCCCAGAACTCACAGAGCCCTGACATTCTCATTCAGCAAGTCTCAGTACAAGCCTGTTAGCAAGCTCTACAGGTGATTCTGATGTTTTATTCCAAAGACTGCACTTTAAGAAACAGACCAAAATTGTAAGATTTGAAGTAACTTATCCAACAAAAAAGCTCAAAAATTATTCAGAAATAAGTATTTTATTCCTTTACCTAATAAATCATACACAGCTAACATTAATGACAGAAAGGGTGTCTGAATTGCTTCTTATGTATGTCACAAAGTCTTCAGTTTTCTTCATATGTTCATGAAAATTGATAAATTGCCTTTTCCTCTCTCTTCTAGTAAGAACTTCAATGAATATGGTAGGAATCCCTGACTTATCCAATTGTAGACTTTGAAAGGACCTTAGAAAATGAAGTATTCCAGACTCCTGCACACTACAGGAGTCGCTTCTTTAACATATTTAATAAATGGTAACCCAGACTCTAATTAAACACTTCCAGCTACTGGGAACTCACCAGCTAATTCCTCTTAAGTCTCTCTATCTCTCGTGCTGTGGCATCTTCTCCTCCCCCTTGTTCTTTTAGGGGAAGAAAATCCACACCCATGCATCTTTTCCATCCACCCAGAAAAAAAAAATATTTTAAAACATTAAAAATATTATGAACAAGATAATACAAATAAAATTGTCTATTTTGCCAATTCATTTAGTAAATTTGGTAACTTTTTAAGTTTACATTTTATTTCTATAGAGAATAAATTCTTTATGTTGGTCTTTCACCTCTTTTGTTAGATTAATTCCCAAGTATGTTAGTTTACAAGTTATACTTCCTTTTTGGTGAAATTTTTTTTACCTATTGTTTAATGACATTCTTTGGTTCTTTCTCTGAACCTTTTATTCTCTGTTGTTTATAAAAACTAAAACCAGAATTTTTTATTTAGTTTTCTTTTCTTTTCCAACAGCTTTCAACCAAGCTTCCAAGAAAGATCAATTTAATTTAAAGTGCACCTCTAAATTATCAAGGACCTAGACGCTTAATTATAAATCCATTAATATAATTGTATTCCCTTTTAATGTAGTCACTTAACCTGTAGTTAAAAGTGACTTCTATTATTATAAAATAGCTCATATATAATCTGATGCTCTATTGTTTAAAATTATCTCAGAAATATTAAGACTTGTAAGTTAAATATAAATGTGCTGGATTCCAAACCCTGAAGTCACTCTTCACAAAAATCTGTTTATTGAATATATTTAACTATCCCAACTGGAACAAAACAATATTTCTTTTCATATTTCTTTTTTTTTTAATTTCAGTCAAATAAATTGGAAGTGGGAGAAAATAATTCAGGAAACTTTCTCTCTCAAAACTTAAGAATCTTAAGATTCTTTTTGCTCTAGATTTTATTTCCTAGAGAATTACTTGTTGATGGCAATATGTGGCATATATGACAAAGCAAATGAATTAAATTAAACATAAAATAAAACAGTCAAATGGTGCATGACTGACTTTTTTCTCTCTACCAAAGCACTTAACCTTTTATTTTCTGAAAGTTTTAATAACATAAGACCTAAACTAGTTTTCAATCTGACCCCAAACTTCCATTCAGTTATTATCCTTTTCCTCTGACTACCATAATACTTTCAGAGGCTCACATATATGTTTCAATATCTTAAAATTGAGAGAAAAATAAGCTTTAAGATTAAACAATATATTTTCATACATAATATTAACATATTTGTCTTTATGCCAAGGTAGTCATAAAATATACATTTTGATTTTTTTATTACAAAGAAAGGGGTCCACTACAGGAAAAGTGCCCACAGCCCACAAAACTCACAATGTGTTTCTGTTATCCACTCATTCCCCTTTGCCCTTGAAGACACTAATCAAGTACTGCATTACTGAAGAAACTATTACTTACTATTCTTTTCATGTTGATTCTCTTTGGAATTCTGCAGTGATTAAGTTTTGTATGTTTCACCAGACATGGACACACAGACACATGCACAGACATGGACACACACACACACACACACACACTCAGTGTTGACTTCATGGATAGTTGATCAGTGCAAATAAGACCTTGTTATAGTTTGGAGATGAGTTGTTTCCCCCCAAGAGCTCATGTGTTTATATAGGAATGTTCAGAGCTAAATGAATAGATTATGACATCTATGACCTAATCAGTGGATTAATCTATTTGATGGCTTAATAATTTAAATGGACTACGATATTGGATGGTACCTATAGGCAGGTGGGGCATGGCTGGAGGAAGTAGGTCACTGGAGGCTTATATTTTGGTACCTCTGCTCTATGTGCTTTCCTGTTGCCGTGAACTGAGCAGATTTCCTCCATCATACCCTTATGCCACAATGTTGGGCCTCCAGTTCAGCCCAGAGCAATGCAGCTGGTAGATCATGGACTGAATCTCTGAAATTGTGAGCCCAAAATAAACTTTTCCTTCTATAAGTTGTTCTTGTCAGATATTTTGGTCACAGCAAGGAAAAGCTAACACAGGCCTCATGCCTAGTGCTTAACCTCAAAATGGCTAACAATTTTATTTTGAAATTTGCATTTTGTAAGTGAGGTGGGCCTTGGAGCATGTACCAGGGACTTGGAGCCTTAGCTCACATACAGTTCCACCTCCTATTGGTCCCCTGTTGTTCACTGCTGCTCAGTATCCTCCTGCAGTTTCAGCCAGAGGGCACTCCTGCTCCTTGTTCCCCCAGCCCTTTGTGTGTACTTGAACACATTTGGGAGACTGTCAGGTAGTGAAAAATCTCCATGGTATCACAGCAGGTTACGGCAGCAGCTGGCTCCACTCCAGGCTGGCAGCACCATAGTACAGTTAAAGGGTAACTTAGTAGGGTTGAGCTTTCCCCATACCTCCAAGCAATCCAGTACCCTGAGAGTCCTAATATAGTGGCTGCATTTACTTGGCATTTGTCCATCTGTTGTGGAAAGGAGCACAAGCTGATAGAAAGTGGAGGATGACTTTCCTGCCCCATGCGAGGACATGTGTCCATGGAGCATACACGTGCTGAGTTGTGCTGGACTCCCTGCAACCAGGGTGTATCCACGACTCACCTACTTCAAGTATCCTCATGACCAAGGAGAAAACACCATGACAGTAAGGAAGGAAGGAAAAGGGGTGGGCACACAGTAAATTTATATATCTTAGTATCTTTTTATTTTTATTTTTATTTTTGGTTGTAGGTGGACACAATACCTTTATTTTCTTTTATGTGGTGCTGAGGATCACACCCAGGGCCTCACGCATGCTAGGTGAGCACTCTACCACTAAGCACAACCCTGACCCCAGAACTTAATATCATTAATAACACTTTCCCCTCTACTTTTTGAACAAAGGGCCAAACATGTTCATTTTTCATTGGGTCCTGCAAATTATAAGGTCACTCTGTACTCCTCACTTCCCAGGAGCTGTTCTCCTTTTATCATACTGTGACCTTAAGCTAGTTAATGATTGCTCTCATAGCTTGTTTCTGTCACAAAATGCCTTTTGTCCACTCTTCTTCCTCTTCTTTCTATGGGTTCAAAGTAAATTCTGCTACAGGATGCCCTCCATCTGATTCTATTTCCATCCTCCAGGCTCATAACCTAAGTTATCCCTTCAGCTCCAATCTCCTCTCTCCCTTGTCATTGGTTATTTATCCCTATCTTCCATTTTTGCACCTTCTCTCCCCCGACCAATCTGTTATCCCTCCTACTCCAAAAGCCAGTGGTCTAACAATTATAGTCTCCGATTCACTGTCATCCTCTCTGGTACTTGAACCATCTTGCCTATCACACTGCTAAAATTGCTTAGTCAAAGGTTACCTGCACCTCTGTTCTGTCAAAACAATTATCCCTGTGATAGAGCTCCATGACTTAATGCTTACAATGTATTATTTATCTGTTGACATTTTGGGGTATATGGGTAAATTCCCAAATTTTCAGTAGGTCCTTAATGTTTATCGAATGGAGGGCAAATTCATGGCATCTAATTCGCTTCTTGTGCTAGTTATGACCCTCCATCTAGGTTTAAGTCTCATTACCTTTTTTTACATACTCAAGGTTCTAAATAAGATATTCCACAGATTATTGCAAAAACTTTTTGATGACTCCTTGCTCTGACTCACTCAAAAACCCTGCACAGGGAGTGATCTTTTCATTTTCTATATACCAAAATTCACTGTCTCTCTGGTCCTAGCTAAATTCTTATCTACCATTATGACTTTCTTGGTTCTTCAAGTAAAAGTTGACTAAGTTCCCCAGAAAATGACTATATTTTCTTTCCTTTCTTATGGACTTCCTACCTTGCCTGTAAGAATTTGTAAATACTTTATATTGTCCTCCTTTGAAATATAAGTTTATTAGGAGCAGGAAACATAGATAAGTAATTTTCTATAGTTAGCATGTACATTATTCAATTTCAGAGTGATTTGGCATTCACTTCATTCTCGTGAAGTCAGTAAGAAGTGTATGATCAGCTCCATTTGAGATACAAATGGAAACTGAAGCAGAGGTAGTTTAATAATTTGGGCAAGGTCAAACCACAACTAATGGCAAAGGCAGGATCCAAACCCACAGTTTTTGATGATAAATCTAGTATTCTTCACATTACAGTATCTATAATCATTTTTATGTGATATAAAGAGAAATGAGCCCCAGTACTTCGCATATTATCTTGGGTATAGTAGATACAAAGGAGAGATATACTAGTTAAAAAATGAATAACGTACACAAAGCATTCACTTAGAAGCAAAACAACTGGCTTAATTGACATAAAAGAGATGTAATAAAACAACCCACTTATCAAGAGACACATCTCTATCCAAAAGAGTCAGTGGTGCCAAGAATATTTTTAGCCAAAGTTAGAACTATTCCAACAAATGTTGCAGAATGGACACAGATTTAAGTGTATTATAATTTTAGAGAGTGGAACTAATTCAAAAAGGGAGAACACTGTTAGCACCTGATGTGACAGTGTAAGAAAAATAATTTCCAAGTTTATCATTTAAGAGATTCCAACTGCAGGCAAACAAACGTCGATGAGGTTCTCAGTGAGAATTGAACAAGGAGAAGAAATTTGTAGGGCCTGAAGTGCTTTAGCAAAGAAAAGCATGCGTCTAGCCCCTGTGCTCTTTCTTCCACTACTGTTCTGAACGTGATTTTGTGGCTTCACAAAGGCAGCACAAATGAAAGAGATGGAAAAGTACAGGCTAGTAACATTCAAAGGGAAGCAAAAGCTGTCTGGATTCAAGCTGATAACGCTGAACTTGTCTAGGGATGGATTCTCTTGAAATTCGCACTTGATGCTCAAGAGGCTGTACCAAGAATTATCAGCTATAAGAAGGCACTCTAATTTAGCTTATGAAGCAGTTATTGCTCTGGTTGAATGGACATTGATTGGAAATTGGAAGAATGTGCTGTAGTGGGTCAGGATTTTATAATGCATGTCTCAAAAATGGGAAGTTTAACCCAACATATAAACTTTATTTAAAGGTAGACTTTAATTTATAGGATTGCACGTATTTATGAATAACCTGGTGTTTGCTATTATGTATTACCTACTGTTGTAGCAGAACCTGCCTTCTCAGGAAAGAGAGAAAGCACAGAAGAAGCTGCCTACAGAAAAGGAACATATGGAAGAGACGGATATAAAAATATTTTAAACAATACAATAGAAGAGTTATTTTAGAATTAACATTACAGTTTTAAAAACATTTAAACAAGAATAGTATTTAGAGGGGAAGGGAAGGTACTGGGGAATGAGGTTGATCAAAGGCTGTTCTGTGTATGTATGAATATGGTTTAATGATGATTTCCACTACTACCAAAAATTACAATGTACCAGTAAAAAATAAATTTGAGAAAGAAGAATATTTAAACTTTTACAAAAATTTAAGCATCAAATAATATAGAAAAAAGTTTTCACTCCTTTTATTCTCATATTTTTATTTATCATTCTTTCATTTTTACTTTTATTTTACTTAAAAGAGAATAAATAAAATAAAATTATCCATCTCCTTAACAATAGAAATGAACTGTAATAAATCAAATAAACACATCTTCAAAGAACACATGTATGTGTTTTAGCATGATTACATAAAATGGTAAATTCACCCTATGGAATATTATGCAACAATTTTAAAAGAATAAGCTCTATTAAATGTGCTGGCGAGAAAATGTCTATGTCATAATGCTGAGCTGGGGGTAAGATAGGTTCATGAATAATTCACATGACATGCTATGGATATATGCACCTCTTTCTCTCTCTCTCTCTCTCTCTCTCTCTCTCTCTCTCTTTCTGCATCTAAGTAAATATTCAGAATCTATACACACATATATTTTATATGTGCACATATGTATGTGTCTTTGTAAATGCTTAGATGGAGACCACTGAGAATGTACACAGAACTAATACCAGTGATTAAGGAAGTGTAAGCACAAAATGAGGAAAGGGTTACTGAACAATTTTCTTTTTATTTCTCTTTATTACTTATACATATACTACTAATAATAGATCACTTCTACATGTTTTAAATTACATGCATTTTTGTCTTCAAAATTGGGAACTGAAGTCATTAATGGCCCCTGGCTACTAATCTCTGTCAGATAGAGCACATATTACAGAGTCTATATATAGTTCATAGTTATCAGTGTGCCTCGCCTAGGGTTTTTAACTTCCTCAGTAACTTAAGATGGATTACAAGAAAGACTTATTGCTCACATTTAAAAATCAAAACTTAAAGAAAAAAGTTTACTATTTATCACAGAAGAGTTTTCAAAAAATTGGTATGATCAGAGAATGAGTGTTCCTTTGCAAGTTTTAACCTATGCCCAAATAACTACTATAAACAGATAACAGAGTACATTACAGCTAAACTCAGTAATGATATGGCCGGGTATGGGGGAGAGAGAGGTGGCTATTATTTTTATTAAGGCATACTCACAAATTCTAAAGAAAATATAAAATTCAGAAGGAATTATTACATATAATCCAAAACTCATTCCTTTGTTGCTTTAGTTTTTCTTTTACATCTGAATCACATTTGATAGTGGCTGGTGGAATATTCTTTTAGCTGCTCCACAGACAGTAATTATCCTCTTTCTATTCTAAATCTTTTATGCAAACCATATGGCACATTTAGAAATTTTGCAGGCTCTAATTAAAAGTGTCCATTCAAATTATACAAGGTCACCAAAGAAGCTATATTGAGACCTACTATTATATTTTTAGGGGAACTATCCATAAGGAGCAACATAGAGACCCATTGTCAGTTAGATCTATTGCCATCTCAATGTGGATTTGTAACACAAAATATCAGTAGACAAAGCACATAGTAGTTGGTTTCTGAAACATTCTAAGAAAACTAAAATATCATGGAGGCAAAGCAGGAAGTAGCTGCTTCATGATTTTGTGTGACATAGCTGTGGGTGTGTCTCAACCAAACAGCTTGGTTTATCTCCCTGAATGTGTCTACACTCTGTTTGAGATGGGTGCTGCCTGACATGTAACCCTAATGTTGCTTGAGGACTGAAGGGATCATCTGCCAGGTGCCAGGAGCTCCGCACTCTGCAGTCCCCTGCTGTCACCCATCTTTGGAAGCGTCTTTGCCCAGGAGTGCCTCTTTATCCTAGGACATGTCCCCTCTGGGTGGCCCTTGCTCAATGACTTGCCAGTGTGGACTTTAAAAGTGTGGCCTCCAGTTTCAAGTGAGGATAACTTGTAAAGACCACCTGAGCCTCAGAACTTGACATGAGATGCTGAAGTTTACCTGTCCTAGCTCCATATTCCATTTTCTCCTCCCTGTTCCTTTGTCCCTACTCCCCCACAGTTGGAGATCCTAAGGGCACCTCCCCAATACTACACTTGCTGGGTAATCTCCATTTCAGAGACTGCTTCTTGTGACTGCTTATCTAAAATCTCAGACTGAAAATCAAATTTGAAACAGAATAATTCACGAGAAAAAAATTAAAAATACAATAAAACGTTAATGTTGGAAATCATTTGGTTTCCACATTTCTGTGAACGTATATTTCTGATCATGTGACATATTCTTTGAAACAACACTTTGCTATTAATTTTTAAGAGGGAGTCCATTGGGGAAACTTGAATTTCCTCTCTGAATCAAAGCAAAAAATGTTTATGATGAAGGGAGATAAAAGCATGATAGTGACTAGATGTTTATTAAATGTAAGTAAAATGACCAATATTTGGAAATAAGTGGAAATGTTATGTAAGAGGGAAGCCTGAATTCAGCACCTGGACAGAGCACCCGGCACTACAACTGGAGGACAATGCAGCCAGCACAGGAGTGACACCAAGTCAACCAAGAATTACATAACATAAACAACCTTTAGAGAATATTGTTCTTAACAGGCAGAGCTGAGAAACACTCCAAACTGTAAATTATTTTGGTATGCTTTTTGAAAACAATAAAGCAGATAAATTTCTGGTGAAATCAGTAAACTACAGAAGATGACTTATAATATCGCTGAGTGAGATAAGAGGGACGACAAAGAACACTAACCTTCAGACCACATGGAAAACCTTAAAATGAACTTTCTAAAATTTCCCTGAGAAGCCTTTTCTCAAAGAGGAAACCCTACAATTTTTTTTTTTTAATTTGAGAGTTGTGTGTACACTTTGAATAGAAGCTGGAGATTTTGTAGCCAGCTGGAAAGGGGAAGATACTCTTCTTCAATTTCATCTAATTGTTAATTTATGCTACAAAGAGCACTTTACTTCTATTTTTTCGCTAGAATGGCCTTTATTACAACAAATGCTTGAAAAGTGTTTTATATAAATCACCCACTATAAAAAGTTCAACTGTAATTTTAATTAATTCTGAACACAACAGTTTCTCAAAATATCTATATTTTTTGTACCAGGGATTAAACTCAGGGGTGTTAAACCACTGAGCTACACCCTTAGCCCTTTTTAAAATAATTTTTTTAGAGACATGGTCTCTTTAAGTTGTTTAGGGCCTCACTAAGTTGCTGAGGTTGTCTTTTAACCTGCCATCCTCTTGCCTCAGCCTCCCCTGTCACTAGGATTACAGGCAAGCACCATTGGGCTTGGCTCTCTCAAAATATTTTTGAAATAAGAATAACATTTGGTATATGTACAAAAATTACAGCATATGGATATCAAAGATTTGTTTTAAAAATATATCATTTGTAAATAAATTTCAATATTTAGTGCTTTTTTTCCTTATTAAAACTCTAATATTAGAACTTTACCAAGTTAATTGTTCATAAATATTTCAGCCCAGAAAAGTACCTTAGGTTATTCTTAGATCCCTACATCAAATGTATGTCTAATATTCTCATGAATATTTTTACAGATATTTGATACACATCTATCCAATTCAAATCACACATTATCAAAATGTCATCACAAAAGTAATATGCTGAATCTATTACCAATCTTTGAAAGCTTTTCTTCTAAAAGCAACTTGAATTTTAAAAAGCTACTATTTTTTTCTCCTACCAAACTCACAAAGTTCAAGACCTTAATTTTTTTTCAATTAACATGGAGAAAAAAGAAGAAATCTAACACCTGGTTTTCAGAACATTTCTAAGCATAGAATGGAAGAAGCAAATGAGTTTTCAATACAGTGAATACAGTCTAGCATGCTCATTAGTGTCTTATCCAAACTTCTTAGAATACCTTTTTAAAAACCCTGACAACCATCTCAGAGGATAGATACAATGAGTCTTTTAATATAGTTGTCTCCTGAAATGTTAAAGAACAACAGAAAGGGTTAATTACTTCACTTCCCCTAAACACAAAGATGACTAGAGCTGATGAATTCTTGGGTGGTTCCAGCTTCCTAAAATCCTTTCTGATGTTATTGGTAATACTTGCTCACTTTAAAATCTATTTACTTTTCAAAGTGTCAATGAGTTCAAAAGGAGAAGAGAGAATTGAAACCAAGATGACAGGTTGGATTCCAGGATACAATCTAAATATTACCCATGAGAAATGACTGTGGGGAGGTCATTCACAATCTTAAGCAGATCCTATGCACAGGTATTTTTGAGAAAAAAAAAAAGGAAAAATATGAATAACATTGTGCAGATCACAATGAAAAATCAGAAATTCGTTTAACACATATGTTATGTATCAGTATTAATTACCTCTCTTCTCTATATAAATAATTAGCTACCTGCCAAAGGAAATAGGTCCTTACTCTATGCTTATTGAAGCTTAGCTCTTGCATAAAACATTTAAAATATTTTTAGGATTATAAAAGTCACACATTACTATGGTGACGGGTGAATATTATAGTAAATAATTTTTAGAGAGGAAATTAAATATACCATGAAACAAACCACTATAGGTAGAAAGTATGTTAACATTTCGGTGTATTTCTCTCTAGTCTTCACATATCTAATGTGTATCTGTATTCTCTCTTCATGAATTTTTTTCCCAGACTCCATACCTCTGTCTGCATCCATTTCTACTTTTATTTCTGCTGCATTTATTTTGCAATCTCTGTACATAAATCAATCTATCAGGTAATTGGTAAACTGTAGTTATCCTTCCATTTCATTGTCTCTTTCTTCAAGGCCATTCAAGATATCTTTGCAGGAAAATTCTAGATTTTTCATTTCTTTTCTCTTTAGGAAAAATAAAAAGTAAATCTTTATCTCATGCCAATCATTTTACATTCCTCAACCTAGCACAGCTCTATCAGCAGGTAATTAGAATTTTGCAAGCCCATTTCAATCCGTTTGTGGCTCAAATTATAATGTCCTCTAATGTTACTAGTATAGAGTACAGACCAAGTTGTACAAATCTGTATTTGGATTTTTCACTTAACTTCTGTATCATAAACACTTTCTCATTGATTTAGTTAGCTTTTTCACTGCTGTGACTAAAAGACCTGACCAGAACAATTTTAGGGGAGGAAAAGTTTATGCTCATGGTTTCAGGAGTCTTAGTCCACAGAAGGCTGGCTCCATTTCTTGGAGCTTAAGATGTGGCAGAACATCATGGTGGGAGAGTGTGGCAGAGTGATGTGGCTTACATTGTGATCAGGAAGCAGAGAGAGAGAGTCTCCTTACTCTAGATACAAAACATATACCCCATAGCAATGCACCCAATGCCCACCTCCTCCAGCCACACCCTACCTGCCCCCAATTACCACTCAGTTAATCACATCAGGGATTAATTCACTGATTAAGACTATAATCAGATCATTTCTCCTCTGAACCTTCTTGCATTGTCTCACTCGAGCTTTTAGGGTACATCTCACATCCAAACCATAACACTCATCATGTAAATGTAATTTTTAAATTATTAATTAAAATTCCAAAGTAGTTTTGTATTTCTAATGATTTTTATTGCCTAAAAGTAAGTACATAGCTAAGTAAGAAGAGCATATCAGAAACTGGGAATACTGCTACCTACCTGTCATGTGTCCCACTAAGAAATGACACTTAGTAAGGATGAAGATGGGGTGGAAAATTAT
Organism: Glaucomys volans; assembly: GCA_020662805.1. Taxonomy (NCBI): domain Eukaryota; kingdom Metazoa; phylum Chordata; class Mammalia; order Rodentia; family Sciuridae; genus Glaucomys; species Glaucomys volans. Next base: position 664,974 of record JAJEJO010049121.1, read on the forward strand.
GTAAAGCAGACAAAATACTTCCAAATGGCAGAGTGTCATGTTACATTGTTTTGTAAGGGTAAATATAGTGCGTGCATGTACGTAAAGTTGATCAATTTTGATCAGGTCGGCAAAGTTAAATCAAATTTGTACACTTTTATTAGAGATACAATGTATTCCATACCCAACAGGAAATAAATGCCAATTTATTTACAAGAGGAAATAAATTCCATTTTTTACAAGAGGTAATGAAGGTCAGTTTTCTTTCCTTTTTTAAATATATTTTTTCCTAATCAAAAAGTTATCTGTTCTGATTTCCATTTAACAGGAAATTTAATCTTCATCCTTTGCCTGTGAAAAGCAACATCTCTTCCTGGACTCTGGGATGGTGTTCTGGAAAGGTACTGTCTTTAGGGCTATGTTTGAGAACATGCAGAGTCCTCAAGCTCCCTTGGCAGCACAGCAGTGGGATGGGCCCTTTTGCCAAGACCAAGAGCCTTCACACCTGCAGGCCATTTCCTTGTGACACTGTCACTCCTGGGGCCACAGCAACAATGGGGCATGGCCCTGTTCTTAATGAGACCCACCTATATGTCCATCTTCTATGCAGCTCCCAAGCAACTTCCCCCTGCTTAAAATCCAGGTTGCTTCTGCTCTTTAACCATTATATTTTCCTGAATTCTCTCCACACTCTAGAGTCCAGCAACATTCCCTTCATGTTGTTTAGTATTTCAATACCTGACACATGGTGACCATTTTATGAGGCCAATGGACCAAAAAAAAAAAAAAAGGAAGGAATTATCCACACAGATGGGAGATTACACTAATGATTTTGGTTATATTGGATCTTTCTTTATAAACTTAAATAAAATAGCATGAATGAAAACAGCTTGCTTCTGTGCCACACTTTACAACACTTTCAAATACAACCTGTTTGGTTATCAGTGTTCCTGGAATGAGACTGTTAATAAGTTATTGGTAAATAAGGGAATTAGGTCAATTTAATGCAATAGTTCAGATTTGAATTTTTTTCCAGCATATTAGTGTTTTATCCCAGCAAATACCAACATCTAAATGTGCACTGCACAATTGAACACAGAAGCATAGCTACATGCTATGCCCCCTATATTCTTTTTCTTAGCTTGAGCCAGTCAAATTCTCACTTAGATGCACATACATTCTAGAACTCAGCATAATTTGATCTGTCTCCATAGCCTCTCTCCTCCTTTATTCCCTTCTTATGAAGCAGGCGCCTTCCCCCTACCCCTTAAGGTAAAGTTATATATTTACTGAACAGTTTCCTCATTTGGACTTTGATATATGTTTTGAACTGCAATAGTACGTTTATTATTTTTATCACTTTCAGAGAGAAAGCTTTGGTTATAAAGATGCATTTGTTTGTAATTTTGTGGCCTTATTTTTTTTAAATCACATGATTTTTAGTGCCATTAGGTTTTGTAAGAACTCACGATACATTTGAAATACTTGTATCTTAATGTTTTTCGAATCTCTTAATAAAAGGTAGGTAGGGCTATTTTCTTCATTTTGCAGATTAAGAAGTATAGGTTCAGAGAGCGAAAAGTTTGTCTATCAGTATGTGGCAAGTAAATCACAGAAAGGAGACTGGAACCCTGGTCTGCTGACTGCTATTCTAGGTCTCCTAACCCAGTCACAGACTCAATATCGTTAACAACAATCTGATCTGATATCATTGGGATCTTAAATATCCACCAAAGTCCCAAGAAAGACTTGGTTCACTGGTTGGCAATATTAGGGCATTGTGGGAACTTTTAGAAGGTGGGACCTACTGGAAGGGCTTAGGTTACTGGGGGAATTCTCTTAAAGGAGATTGTGAGACACCAGTCACCGCCTCATTCTCTTTGCTTCCTTGCCATGAGGTAAGTGGCTTTGTTCTGCCACATATTCCTGCTACGGTGTGCCACCATAGGCGCAAAGCAATGGGTTCAACCTCCAAATAGTGAGCCAAAATAAGTCTTTTCTCTTTATGTTAATGGTCTTAGGTATTTTGTTATATTGATATGAAAGTAACACACTATCTGCATGAATTATTTTATTAATTTTGATCTACTTTATAATTTAGCTTTTTATTGCTTTAAATTACTATTGAAAACTGAGGCTTATTGTGTGTTTGTAATTTGTGTGTTGGCTACTCTCATTTGTGACTCTCTGAATACACAGAATATAGTAGAAGGCTTTTCCATTTCACCCTCTCTCCCCACCCTGTCAAAATACAAACATAATCTTCCAGGTGAACTGCTCAGGGATTGAGGTCTTAAGAAGAATATGTGAATTCATAAATGAAAATCCCATCCTTACACATTGGTCCTGGTGTCTCAGAAGACTGATGTTTGCTGGAAATGATTAACAGACCTTCCTACCCAAGAAAAGAGAAAACATCTGGTTAAAATGGGCAAGTGAATTATTGGATCACCCTGCCATAGAGCTACATGAGATGATTCATCACAGATTTATTCATGACCATGCAGTGCAAATTTATTGAACACCTCCCTTGTATCAGATAGGCACAAATACAGAAGCAAACACTCCACACTAGCAAAATGCAAAAAGGACTCTCATCAAAAGTTTATCCCGAAAGGTACAATTTAGCACAATGTTTCTCAAACTGTAGGGCACTAGGCATACAATATACCTGTAGAGTTTGTTAAATTGCATTGCTGGTCTCCACCCTCCAAGTTCCCTGTTCGTAGGTCTGGGGTGAGGACTGATCATTTGCATTCCTAACAAACTCTTAGGTCACACTGAGGTTGCGGGTTACTTAACCTAACTTGGCTTTTATCATCTGTAAAAATGGAGATCAGTAATAGTGCCAAACCCAAAGGGTTGTTTTGAGGATTGAGATGATCAATAGGACAGAGCTTAGTACATAGTGAGAAGTCAACAAAGGTTAGCTTCTATCATTATTTTTATGATTTTCATTATTATTAAGGGGTTTCAAGAGAATCCTTCCAAATGCTCTCTCTCCTACTTCACAATGTCTGAAATCCCTTGAACCAAAGACAAACTGATAAAAATTAAATAAAATTCTCTGGAAGGGTTTACTTCCAGTAATACTGGGGATTAAATCAGCAATCTCATATCCTTCTGATATTGTGCTTTGATAAGATGGAGACGACTGGGGCTTTAATAGGAGTTGACAAAGGTGAAAGTACTATCCTGAGGAGAACACAGAAGCAACAGCACAAAAGAGTCCGAAGCCACTGAGGGAACTGAGAAATTCTCCCAAGGTCTGCTCTGTCCCTTCTTAACTCACACACATTACTACCCAGCCAGTGAGTTCCCTGCACACTCTACTGGCCTCCCTACGCCACATTATTATTATAATAGCTGAATCATTAAAGAAGAAAATGCCTGACTCCTTTTTTCAGCAGAAGGTCTGCCATTTCAAAACTCAAGCTGTGTCCAGCTCTGTTATGTGACAGGCCCCCTGAACATTGCCTCAGCAGGACATGACACATGTTGGAAATAAGGTTTGAATAAGGAATACAGAAAATAATGATTGATCTCCCATGGAAAACAGCTGCTTCTCGTTAGCAGTTAAATGAAGGCCCTCTCAAAGGGTTTTGCAAAGTCCTCAGGAAGCAGAGAGATGCCCACAAAGGTATTTAACAGTCCGAAAGGAACAGGGCAAGTGCTCTCCATCAAGGTCATTTCTTTTAAACTCAAATGTATTAAAATCTCTAAACAGCAATTAATACCCCAAAAGGTGATGCAGGCTGTGTAGTGTGTGATTGTTACACACTAGCTCTTCGCCACATATAGGACAATGTAGGAAAAAGAAAACCAAAACAAACAATCATATAAACATTAGGTAACTAAGGCAAGCAAACGATAAGGTAGGTTTGTGATAAATTATTCTTTTGTTTTTGACTTTCTGCTAAAGAAGCAACCTCCCATTCAGTCTATGAGAATATACTTTTTTTGAATTTGCCAATTAATGTTTAAATTTCTTTATAGATGTTCTAGGGTTAAAAATATCACTATTTTTGTCAATAAAAATGTACATAACATGGACACATACTTTAACTCTTGGATGAAATTTTAATAATTGTCCCTAGGGGGAATGCCTGGTGAGTTTTTTGGAGCCTCTGTATGGAATTCAGAAATAACAAGGATTGACTGTAAGTACCATTTTAAAGAGACTACTTCATTTTTTCCTAGTGTCTACTGTGATAAATCATCTGCCATTTTACATATTCTGTGTTTTCTATTTTGTTCATTTAAAAATTTCTCTTTACTCTTAATGTCTAAAATCTTCCTTAGGAAGTATGACTTTAATTACAGTTAATGTCCACTTCCAATCTACTTCTGGAATTTTCTGTTCTCTCTTCAGACATTGCTTCTCTGCCATTTCTCTTCTATTTCTGGGACTCCTAACACACCTGTATTGGATCCTCTGGATGTCACCTGTATATCTTAATGTTGCATATTTAATCTCTTCATGTCATCGAACTGTATACTAAATGAATTCTCCTAGCACTTTCACTAATTCCTACTTAAAGTAACTAGATTCATAATTTTGACTAGTTTTATTTTGTGTCCCTTGCTTTTGATTTCTATCTGACAGGTTTTATTTCACTCTTTTCTTTCTGTATTCCTTCCTTTGCCTCTTGGAGGATCTTGACCATACTAATGTAAAAGCCATTTATGACTATTTCAGTGTTTGCTTGTTGACAGAACTAAATTCACCTGTTTTGCTCTTTCTTTCCTTTGCATTGATATTTTTCTATGTACTTTAAAATTTTAGGAGGCCAATTCCATTTGTGTGAAAGTGTTTTCTCTTTCTCTGCTCTCTCTGAATTCACTCCTCCCTTTCTATCAGCTTTGCTGTTACCTGAATCTGGTATTGCTATAGGGGACAACAATTCTTGGAAAAGGGGCTAATGCAGACAAAGTCTAAACAGGCAGGCAATCTGGCTTAGTTCTAACTCCCTCACCATCTGAGTTACCCAAATTAGAACAAATGGCTTAAGTCAGCTTCCTTTCAAAGCTAGGGAAATTCTGTCCTAGGCCCTGATTTCCTGCAGTGAGATTTGCTCTGGTATCCTGATAGTATGGGTTCAAGTGTCCCCCTTCCCATTTCATACACTGAAGTTCTAACCTCTAGGACCTCAGAAGGTGACCTATTTAGAAAGTGTTGTTGCAGATGTAATTAGTTAAAATGAGGTTATACTAGAGTAGGGTGGGCATCTAATTTGATATGACTAGTGTCCTTGTAAGAATACCTGTGAAGAGAATGACACCCACAAAAGGACAGCACCATGTGAAAATGAAAGCAGAGACCAGGTGATGCCTCTATAAGCCATTGACCATCATAGATTGTTAGAAAACTACCAGAAGCCAGGAGAAAGACCTGGAGCAGACCTCTCCTCTCTGCAAGAGCATGACTTTTTCCAGCTGGTTATCAGACTTCTAGCCAGGAGAGCTCTGAAACAATACATTTCTGCTATTTAAATCACATTGTTTATGTTAATTTGCAGCACTAGCAAACAAACAAATCCACCACAAGTAGGGTTCTTTTAGTCTCTGATATGAGTCCAATTCTGTGTCTTGCCTCTTTCTAGACTTAGAGCCTCAAAAGTTTGTGACCTTAGCTAACTCCATCTATACCCACTGATGACTTGGCAATTCTGGTTCTTTTTTGTTATATGAAAAAGTTTATACATTTTAATCTTAATTTTTTAATATAGTTTTTCTCATTTAATTTAAAAAATATGCTTTATTTATCACTAACATATCTCTGTAGAGGATGAAAGAATTTAATAGGTGAACTCATATATCAACTTTTTCTAAGTATTCCATAAAAACATATATTCTATTATAATAGTAAAAAACATTTTAAGACAAAGGAAGGCATTTAACAATGTATATCCTGATCCATGGTCTTAATAATATTTTACAAAGGAAAAAAAAATTGTGAAGAGGGAGAAAGTTAGGGGGCAAAGGAAAGATAGGAGTATTCCTCCCAAAGGATAAATCAAGATTTCTTCACACACAGACTTCAGGGAGCTGGCAAAAGTCTTACAGCATCAGTAACCAAAATCTATTGTCATTTCCACTTGCCTTTGAATTATTTTAATATTTTCTAATTCACTGTTCTAGACCCAAAGTTTTTCTTAATTCCTCCATTTGCCAGCTCTTATTCACATGTCTAAGAAAGAAAAAATAAATAAATAATACTTTAAATTGGTTACCAGATGAGAGTGCCAAGTTTCCCAGGCCTTCAGGGAAGCCGGGCATGAAGACATACTCTGCTACACAGAAACTAACATCCATATGCATTTGTGCTATTTTCATTGATGAACAGCTTGAGAAGGACTCGTTAATAAAAGCTCTCAATGATTCCCGATTCGGAATGTCTGCAAACATCAGCCATGGCCCAGAAACAAATCAAACAACCTAGAAAATTTTAAATAGACTTGAACTCAGTGTGAAACATGCATTAAAAATATCTAATAAAACTGAGATCTAGGTCATATACATAAAAGATAGACAATAAATTAAATGAATATATAATGGTATTATTCCCTACAAAGTTCTTATCAAAATTTTATTATAGTTTTAAAAGAAAGCATTTCTGGGCTATTCACTAATGTATTTTCAGTGTAATTCTTCATTAGAGGAATTATGAATAATGTTACGCAATATGTATAAGGGGGCAGATGGCTCTGGGGAGAAAGTACTAGATTTGGAGAAAATGCTGATTCCTCAATCAGAGAATTTTCTCAATCATGTGAAAACTGTAATAATTTTGAGTCTTACTGTCCTGATTAGTAGAAATAGAAATACCAACCCTTCCACTTTACATGGTAGATTATATGACTAACAATGTGTTAGTCAACAGCAAGCGTTTATTTACATTGTCATAAAATTCTGGGGAAAAACACCTGAAAAACTGAGAACGAAAATAAAATTCAGCATAGACTCGTGATCTTTTTGAGAAGCAAAGAAATGACGGCATTGCTATTTCAACTTGTTAAAAGGTGTATGTGCATCTAGTCAGAAACTCCAGGAAGACTTAAGTGAATAGATGGCACTCAGACAGATTGGCCCTGACCTTTCTGCCTCGTGTTCTGACTCAGCATGGTGGAGGTAGAAGTTTGAACGCTTTGGTTCACAGGGAGGGTTTGAGAGACCATGCACACATAAATTCATCTGACTTCCTATTTGTGGATGTATTAGTGGCTTAATAACCTGGACTGTTCTTCACAGTGAATCATGCTCCCAGGGAGTAGGTCTATTCAGGAATCCAAATTATAGATGAGAAAGTAGCCTTGTCACTATGAACAAAGAAAGTCACAGGCCTTTAACAGTTACAGCCACCCAGCTGAACAACCCAGTGAATTGCCCATCTTTATTATGTATTATTTCCCCTTTTTAAAAGCAGGATGGGCAGAAAAGCAAATTCTTCCTTTGGCAGGGTCAGAAACATTTGGTTATTCAACATCTAATTTTTTTGTATAATTCACTAATAAACTGGGTTATAAGAGAGAGAGACATATATGTATAAAAGGTGGGCTGTGTTCAAGGAGTTTTGAATCTAATAAGACAGATAAAACACTATAATAAAGACAAAGTGAGTCCTGTGTTAATTTTATGAAAATATGTAGCACTTGGTGAAACAGAAATAGAAGCCAACTACTGGGCTGACATGAGAGTAAGTACTCTCCACACACTATCCTGTCCCATTTAAACTTCTCACAGCTCCACAAGGTACCACTATAACCCATATATTAGCTACAGTCACCTCGTCCTCTACAAATCTGAAGATTGGCCCCAATAGTCCCTTTGCCATAGCATGCCATAGGTTGACAGGGTCAGTGGACAATGGGGGAAATTACAGGCAGGGAAGAACCTGCCACAAAGGCTTAGACAGAACTGTGTGAGTGTCCTTGCTGCACTGATGTTTCCATTTATTACAAGTGATAAATCACAGATACTCTTAGAATGTAATGTTGCTTTATGTTTCAATACTTACAAGGATGACATTTTAATTATTTAAACATTTCTTATCTTACCTTTAATTTCTCCAAACTGTCCTAGTTTAGGCAATAAATGTAATGATTATCCTACTTACCTGTGACCTTGATACTTACCTGGCCTTGTGCATGTGGGCAACAGCAGATGGAGACACACTTGGATTCCTCATGACTGTACTTGAACTTCCACCCAGCCATAGAAAGCAGGGTTTTCTTTATTGATATTTATGTAGAGTATATAATTGCCTACTATTCGGTCAAACCTGAATTAGAACTAGAGCAGAATTCAATCCTTAGCAGCTCCAGGTGGTTACTGGTAAACTCAACCTATCATCCTGTTAATCTTACCATAACAAGGCAGAATTTTATGTCACTGAATCTCCAGAATTATTGTTTTGTGATTATATTTCATATTGCCTACTTGCCAGAGAGTAAAAAGTAAGGATTCTATTTTCTGAAGTAAATTTTGGGACATAATAATAAAATGTATTTTATATACAAATTCATTCCTATAAAATCAATATGTATTTAGTAATATCTCTAATTAATTGCCTTCATTAAAATGGAGTGGCTCTTAGTAAATCAGGACATTTCTACAAAATTTGGGTAACATCCTCCTTTATATAAAACAACAACTTCCGGGCATGGTGGTGCATGCCTGTAATCCCAATACTTGGGAGGCTGAGGCAGGAGGATCCTGAGTTCAAAGCCAGCCTCAGCAATTTAGTGAGGCCCTAAGCAGCTCAGTGAGACCCTGTCTCTAAATAAAATACAAAATAGGGCTGGGGATGTGGCTCAGTGGTGGAGTGTCCCTGGGTTCAATTCCCAGTACCAAAAAAAAACCAACAACAAATGCCTAAAATAGAGGTCCCAAATTATAAATCAGGTAATGGATCCTTTTGAATGATCCTAAGTTATTCTTCACTAACACTGGAAAAAACAACCTACATATGAAAATAAATCCCCAAATTATCCTAATGCCTCATTAACATTAAAGGGAGTGTTTCTGACTCTTCATGTTGAAAATACCAAACTAAAATTAGCATGAACTCAGCAACAAAATTGAAAACGAAGAAGATATTGTAGATTTGATCACAGAGAATATCATCAACATAATAAGAGGGAGTGGGCCAAAAAAATATAATTTCAAAAGCCAGGTCTACACGGCTACATAGAAACATAATTTATACTAGCATTTGAAATTCTGCATTTGCCGTGACAGCCCAGGAGTGACATTCAGAAAAGCACACAAATACATCAAAGTGAAAAACAAATCCTATAAGTATTGCCTTTCATAAGGAGGTGGGGGGGGTCCCCACTTTCTATGAGTCAAGTGAGTAGTTCTTTCAAGGAGACCAGATTCTCTTTGCAGGGCAATGAAAACTGTCATTTATTGAATTGTACCCAGGAGCCCAGGATGTTAATTTATCTCATTTTGTCCTTCTGGTCTCATGCCAGATTAGGTAATCATTAGGGATGAAACAATGAGGACAGCCAATCAAACTAGAGGGAGAAATGATTTCAAATATCTTTTGTAACTTTGACCTACCTCTAGCCTCACAGTCTTTGGGAATTTAAAATAATTTGGATAAATTATAAGGAATAAATAGATTCATGAATTAGATGTATGTGATTTGGACACTAATAAAAATGAACAAGAACAAATTATTAATGTTTATTTCAGTCCTGTAATTCCAAATTTTAATATCTGATCTAAATTTAGTTTAAGTGACATATTAAAAACTATGTTGCCTTCTAATGCCAAAGTGATAGCAGATGTCTAAGTTGTGCAATAAAGAATGAACATGAACCAAAATTCCACTATTATGCTCAGTATGAACAGGTGACTACTAGCAAGTATGTAAAGTCTTTGTGTTTATTATTTTAAAGATCTGCTATGATGGCTAGTAGGCTGATAAGTACAACCTGGATTTTCTTTCTTTGTAGCTAATGATAAATAAAAATATTCTTGCACATTTTGAATTTAACAAACTTACATTTCATTGTTTATGTGAATATTTTTTATTATTATTTTTTTTATTTATTTATTTTTTTTAGACTTGCTGCATATATTTATTAAAATGCTCAAAAGAGAACAAAATCAAAAAGAACAATTTGTCTATTGGACATGATACATTTTCTAATTTTTTTACATTGGTCAGAAGAAAAACCCAATTATGTTAATATCATTTAGTCAAATCTTCTAAATGCCTTATGAAAGGCATTATGTAAGAACTTCTCAAATACTTGAAAAGTAATTGGTCAAGAAATAAGCTTGGGAACTGGAGTTGTCAAGCAGTGAGTTTGATCCTCAGCACCACATATAAATAAATAAAGGCATTGTGTCCATATGCAACTAAAAATATACATTAAAAAATATTCTTAGAACCTGGGCATGGTGATGCACACCTATAATCCTAGTGACTCAGCAGGTTGAGGCACAAGGATGATAAGTTCAAGCCCAGCCTGTACAACTTAGCAAGGCCCTGTCTCAAAATAAAAAGTGAAAAGAGTTGGGGGTATAGGGGTGTAACTCAGTAGTAGAGTACCCCCATGTTCAGTCTCCAGGGCCAAGAAAAGAAAAGAAAAGAAACAGAAAAAAAAAGAAATTAAAAAATATTGTTAGGTTTTGAATTTATTCCCAAAATGTCAAAAAAAATCTGAATTAAATGGATGATGTTGGAGACTATTATGCTAAGTGAGATTAGCCAATCCCAAAAATCCAAAGGCCAAATGGTCTCTCTGATAAGTGAAAGATGATGCATAATGTGGGGTTATTGGATATAAAATATGCTCACTTATAAGGAAACAGAATAGTGTCATACTGGGCTGGGGATATTGCTTAGTTGGTAGGGTGCCTGCTTTGCAAGCACAAGGCCCTGGGTTCAATTCCCAGCACCGCAAAAAAAAAAAAAAAAAATAGCATCATACTGAAGATATTTTTAATCGCAAAAGTGTTACGTACTCAAGAAAAAAATGAAAATAGTGCAGAGAAGAAACAGTTAAAGTCTCTCTTCCTTTAGATCACCCCCTTAAATCCTCCCTGATTCAGAGGTCACACTGGTAATAATTTCCTTTAAATTCATTCCAGACCCTTTCAATACCAATTCTAACACATATATGTACACATACATATAAAAGTTAATATAGTGCAGATAATTTTTCATTTCAATATGTTACTCTCTCATTCTCTCTGATGATTGCCTCATGTTTTAATTTCCTAGCATTTTTTATTAGGGCAGGAAAGTCTAAGTAAATAAATATTTTTGTAAATAGGTCTGGGACAGAAAGATAGCCTCCCAGATAGAGAATCATAAGAAAAAACAATTATAAATGGCAATCACAGTGATGAATTTGCTAATTGATTGTCTTTTCTGCAAACATTAGGTGAGGCAGACGGTATAAATTTTTATTTTATATAATATCATCAATTGAGGACTTGCTCTACCAGCAACATGTCAATCATAAAACATTTGTGTTTTATCAAGCTGAAAGGTGTTTTTACTTTAATCAACTCTTTCTTCTCATGCAGAATCACTTAGAAATGTTGGCATTTTCAATGAACTACATATTTGAGGAAATGAATACAAGTCTGTACTTTGAAAATAAGAACAAAATGCAATTTTGTTTGTTAAATTACTCTAAATAGCAATCTAACTGGATTTTTGAATAATTGAGCTTCCTGTCCCTTCAGCTACTAGTCTTTCAATATTAAACAACCCCACTAACATTTTGCAGATAATCATGCCTAAAGTAGTGCTTAAAATTGAGCTGCTAATGAGAGTGCTGGCAGATCTGAGCTTCTTGTGAAATCCATTATGGATTGTTTTAAAACTTTATTAAGGGTATATCAGATGGGTCCATAAAATACAGGGATGTTTCAATACAGATTGTGACTTTTATTAGTCCTCTTGTAAAAAATGGCATCAGTTTGATTCCAGATGGCCATAAAAAATATAGAGCCTGTTCTGGGGAACTCCATTTTCCCTGATCTTGAGATTTGTGATTAGTAGGCAAAGAATTTATTTCACATAGCAGGCAAGGTAATGGACAAAGTAAGATTTACCTCACCAAACATCCCCATTGAAAGTCAAATAGGAACAGCCTGGCTGATATGGTATTCCTCCTAATATTTTCTTTAAGCATATTCAAAATTTATATATTCTCTTTGTCATGCTCAAGATGAAGAGTTAGATGACCTATTTATGGATATTAATAGTTATGTCCGTTCAAAAATATCAAATAATGTTGAGAGCACCACACTATCCTCATATATATGAAAAAAGGAAATCAATGCCATTATTTTAATTTATATTATGTTCAATCCACACACTTTTATAAAGTTTCACTTACAGAATAATTAAAATGTTCTATATACTATGACAAAAATTCTATGCTTTTAGCTTCCATAAAGGGTATACCTCTCTTTCATAATATCTCCTTCCATATACCATTCCATCCTGAAAGTACATTCCTTCGTCAAAAAAAGGAGCAAAATATCCTAGTTGTTTATTTTAAAGAAATAAATGAATTTAAGCATAGGAACTCAGACATTAGAAATTATGTTTTCTAGGATTATCTTTAAGAAGTGTTTGTGCCAAGTCTATGCACTGTTTTTCAAATCAAATTGTAATATAACATTTGCATTGTGCTGCATTCTGAAAAATTCCTTAACATTAAGTACAATGCTTCACTTAAAATTTACTAAATTTTCTCTCTTTTAATGACTTTACTCTGATCTGTTTACTACCCATTCATCCCTATTAGTATTTATGGAGAACACACACCATGCCCTGTGTGAGGCATTAGTTAGGCTTATTAGTATATAATGACATGATTTTTACCTTTAAGTCAGCCATAATCTGGTGAAAGGAATAGATAAGTTAACAAATAAATATATCATGTGATATTCTAATAGAGCATTTGCCCAAAGGGCCACGGATTCACGGGGAAATAAAGGGACTGAGTGTTCACTATAAACTAGGAAAAAATTATCAAGCCAAGGATAGTTCAGTGGATATACTCCTGCCATTTTGGTCTCCTCACTAGCCCTCTGTTCCACCGTTCTCACCCTTCCTCTTTTGTAGTAATACCATATAATTATCAAAACACTGTCCCATAATAAATTTCTCTACTTCTTGGCCATATACTTTTGTGGTGAGAGTTGGGAAATATGATCCTTCCTGATAGGTGAAATTATCAGGTTATTAACCACTTCAGAAGAAGAAGAAATTACATTTCTACATACCTCTACCTTTAGGGTCTATCCCAATATCATCTGGTTTCTTTTCCTTTGTAGTAGGCTATGTTTTGAAAATTACTCTTCTAATTATGCCTAAACCCAGGAAGATATTAACACACCATTTATTAATTACATCATGGTATCAAAATCTTCCATGATTGAAAATATTTTTCCTACGAACATGACCTTTTTGCTGAAATGTTCATTAAGTTTTCAAAAAAAGTCACATGAATATGTCAGGCAGACATTATTATCTGCATTTTGGAGATGAGAAAACTGAGATTCTGTAAGTACAAGCAGGGACTGAACTGAGTCTGTGCCTTTTTTTTTGCGTCCTTATGATGTCTTTCATGTACTTCTCCCAAATTAAATGCATTCTAGGACTGATAATTATTTCAGAAACAGTGTTTGCAAGCCCTAGCCAATATTTTTAAAAATTATTTACAGAAAGTAATAGTTCTAGCACTCAAGTAAAAGCACTGGAATTATGTAATTTTTGAGACATAAATTTTACATACATGTTAATATTTGACCCAGGCTTTTAAATATTCAGTGATCATAGAAAGTGAATTCTTATGTCTGATTTTAATTAAAAATTTTGTTGAGTAGCAGCATGATTTTTCAGCTGAAAAAAAAGCTGAAATATCTAGCCTCAGACTGCAGTGTGTGTGTGTGTGTGTGTGTGTGTGTGTGTGTGTGTGGTATGTTTGGAGTATGTTTTGAGATTGCCAAATGTAATAATAGTTATAATAGCAACGTACAAAGAGATCAGTTGCAGTTTCAATGACTATTATTACAGTGAATTAGAAAAATGGTTTTCCCCTAACAAATCATTAAGGATAAAGAAAACTTATGTGAATATGAACTGGGTTTGTGTTGTAAGACTATAGTAACAGTTAAAGAATTTACAAACATTGTTAATCAAAGATTTCCTCCACAAAACGTTGTGTAGAAGTCAGCCAAGTCATTAAGAATGGCAAGTTATCCAAAGATAAGCCACAATCCAGTATCCCAAATGATTTGAGGACATTTGATGAAGCCCAGATGAGATAAGGTAAGCAATAATGTTGGCAGCAGGTCACCAAAACTGGCAAAGAGAGAAGAGCTCAGGAGTGTAGAGACTGTTGAGAATGACTTCTCCATCTCTCACCTTCTGCCCCAGGAGTTGTACCCAAGCAAGACCTAGATGCCATCTGAGGAATGTTGGCTAGCTGCCTCTCGAGACTTCTCCCAAAATGATACTACTATGATGAATTTCTCTCAGTCCAAGGGGAGGCATGTCACTTCTTTGTATTTCCTTGCTACGGGCAAATATATAGAATCAGAAAAAAAATGGTTTACACCACAGTTCATATGACAAGATCATGGTAAGCCAAATCAATCAGAAAGCTGTTTGACATCAAGCCTGCAAACTGCGTTAGTCAGCTTTTGCTGTAATAACACAAAACCTCATGGGCACATAACCACCAATATCTTTTCCATGTTTAGGTGGCTCAGATTGACTGGGGCTCCACTCAGTTTTGTACTTCAGACTGGTACTTAGACAAAAGGGTAGCACTTGTTGAGATCTGCTTTTTATCATGGCAAAGGAGGAAGAATGAAATATACCAGGCTGAACTACACATTCACATTTAAAACTTCTGTTCAGAACTGACACTTACTTCCATCCATATGCTATCGGCACAAGCAAGTCACATGACCAATTTGGCCAATGGATAGAAGAAATACCTTTGCCTTTGGGTGAGAAAAATTTATATGGTAAAGGTCATGCATTAATAATTCTTTTGTGGGTGAGGGAAGCATAATTGGGAACCATAATACTGTTGACACATTGCCTCTTAGCTCCAAATTCACTCTTTTGGCCTTCTCTGTGAAAATGGATCTGAGTCCTTCAAATAATATCCTTTTCTAATTGGGCATGATGTCAAGTCTTGCCAAGAGAGCACTGGAAAGTCCTCATAGAGTAAGAAGACTTACTTTGGGTCTGAATAAGACCAAGAATAGACAAAGCGATTCTAAGCCAAAAAAGCCATGCAGGAGGCATCACAACTCCTGACTTCAAATTATTCTACAAAGCTACAATAACAAAAACTGCATGGTACTGTCCTAAATATAGCATCATAGTCCAATGGTACAGAACAGAAGACAGAGACAAACCCACACATCTAGTCATCTGATCTTTGATAAAGATGCCAAAAACATACTTTGGAGAAAAGACACCCTTTTTAACATATGGTGCTGGGAAAACTGGTTATCCACGTAGAGAAGAATGAGACTAAACATTTATTTCTCACCCTGCACAACTCAAAATGGATCAAAGATGAAAGAATAGACCAGGAACCATGCAACTCCTAGAAGAAATCACAGGGTCAACAATTCAGCATATAGGCACAGGTAAAGACTCTCAATGGGACTCCTAAAGCTCAGGAAATAATGCCAATATTTAATAAATGGTATCAAATTAGAAAACTTCTGCACAGCAAAGTAAATAGTATACTCCTCTAGACAGGGTCCTAGAGGACCTTTTCCAGTGACTGGCTCCTCTGGAGCAGGTAACCTTTCCAGTCTGACTCCTGGAGACTGGGCATCTTTTTCAGCACTTAGCTTTATAATGTGCCCACCTTTCCCAGCACCTAGCATCTTTAATGCAGGCTGTTTCTCCAGCATTGCCCTTCTCCAGCATTGGTTGGTGTCTAGGCTTTGCTACTTGACAGTTGCATTGTACACAGCTTCTCCAGTGCCAGCTTCTACAGTGTACACAGCTTCTCTGGTATGAGCTGCTTCAGATTTGGCTCCTGCAGTGACTGGTGGCCAGTAGTGCCCAATGACCAGCATCTTCCCTTGTTCATCTCTCCAGCAATGTTGTACTGAAAAGATACCTCTCCATGAACACTCTTCTCTGGAACACTTGAGAGCAGGTTTCTGACAAGTTCCAGAAGCCAGATTTCCAAGTTTTGCTAGTTTGGCAACTCAGTGACCTCTCTGCTATTTACTGAACAATGGCTGCGCTTTACCAACAGGGTCTGGATCTCAGCTCTCCAGGAGCCTCTTTGGGTAAAATGGACTCAGTTCATCCATGGGAGGTAGTTGTTGAAGTTCTATATTCTTCAGAGTTCTCTTTAATTTCTAACTGATCAATTCCTTATTACATCAGCCTCCTATCACAGATAACAGTGCTTTATATTAAACTTCCCATGTTCAAATTACTTTTTTTTCCCTCTCTCTCCTGATTAGACTTGAACTGATACAGGAACCATATTTTAAGCTAACACAGAGATCCAACAAATGGAATCAGTTAGATGAAACTTGTTCAATGGGATAAATTAGCCTAAATTATTCACTTCCACATAGAACTGGGATTCTCTAAATTTGTTGGAGAATACTCCATTATTCTTGGGCATGCTTGGATGTATTTTTCTCTTTTTATGTATTTTGCTTGTCAAACTATTTCTTAAGTTCTGTCAGTAGTTAAGGTTATGGTCAGGCTCTTCAACCCTCTTTGAGAACAGATTTAATTCTCCCAATTTTTTCTGTACTTGATTTTGACTTTCAGAGGACATTAATTTTCTTCATGTATCCAAATTGTTGTGCTTGGCCTCACCAGACCCCTCACTTAGGCCAATATCATATACACATTAGAAAGGACCCATGAAAGGCAACATTTTAAAAGGCACCACCTCCTTAAAACTATAATTGCTACCTTTCATTTCTGATGAGTTTGTTTTAATGTATGAAAACTATGAATTGCATTATGTGAGTACATATAAAGTATATCTAAAAAACACAAAGAAAAATTTTTTACTAATATTTTATTAAGAATCATACATCTTTTTAAAATTTAATTTTTTCTACAAAGCAGTATAGCACATATCAAGCATTCCATTGGACACAAAAGAACTCAACTTACACTTTTTATGAATATGTACACATAATTTTTGCAGAAAAATTTATAGAAACTATTCCTCTCAGTTGAAAAAAAATGAGCAATTCATAGACTTATTTGAGAAACTATACTGTGTTTTACTTTCTTGTCTAAAATCTCCTCCAGACTACCAAAGTGAATAATCAATGGCATAAGATGATCAACATGAGTATATTGAACACAGGTAGGTGTCTAATACTGGGTTTGAGTTGTGGGAATCCAAGATTTTTTTTATTATTATTATTTTGAGAGACCCAGAAATAACTCTTAAATGGAAAACAAGCTTATCTTAAAGCAATGCCAAAAGCACCAGGCAGAACTCATGGCTACCATAATCTCTGATATGGTTTAATTCTGTGTTTGCCTTGCTCTTTCCCACCCTTTAAATCGATATAATCTCAGATCTTACTAGATATCTTAGGTTCTCTTTATAGCTCTGGGGTTCAGGGAAGTCATTTTTATATTGTTATTATCACCTCTAGAAATCTCTTCCTGACCTCTTCTTTCAAAGAATTCCAGCTTTTGGATGACATTTAAAATTTTAAGTTGCTGCTTGTGAAATACGGAATTACAGCCTGGAAGAAGATGTTGATATTTTTTTCATTCCAAATGCCTCATTTTACAGATGAGGAAATTGAGGCACAGAAAAGAAAACAGACACATTCCCTGTTGTGTTGTGGGTGGATCTGAAGCCATCATGGAGGTCTCTGGAAGCCCCAGCGAGTGATTCTACAGTCTGAGCTCATGTGGGCAAAACAGGTAGATCATTATCAGAATCAAAGTGCACTGCTTGTGAAGATAAATATTTAAATTAGTACAGCTGAAGAAAGATGACTGGCCAGAGGGCACAGCAGAGATTTAAATTCTGAAGGTTAGAGTTCTCTTGGAACCCATTCCAATTTTAGGGGAATAATTGGGGTGTTTGCACATCATGTGTACATGCTGACAATGTGAGGTGCTTAGAGATCTTTATTTTTTCATCATTTAGGAATCATTTCTTTTATTTGTTATATTTACCTTGATAGAAACAATATAGATAACACTATGAGATTCTGAGAGAATTATGTGTGCTTTAAGCAAAAGGTGTTTTCTTTCTTTCTTTGTTTTTTTCAAGAAAACCTTTTTGTTTACTTGCTTATTTGTATATAAAGAATTGTTTTTCAAAGTTCGTGCTCAATTGTCTTTGCAAACCATCTGGCAATTCCATTTTTCATTGACATCTAACAAAAGGGAAATGGGTAAATACAGCAATAGGAACAAAAGTATAGATAGGTCATCTCATCAAAGAGAAAACTTATTTACAACCAAATTTAAGCAGTGCTAAATATTATGCCCTGACAACATAATTAATAATAACATGCAGCGGAAGTTTCCACCTTTTATCTTGCTTCTCATTAATTTGAAACTGACTTAACTCAGGATTTAATGGACAAAAATAGGAATTAGCATAAAAAGAAAGCTGAGGTTCATAATGAAGATAATAAGCAGATTCTGCCAGATGGTGATATCAAACCCTATGGCACAGTCATGCATGGAAACCAAGTGCTGATTTTCAAATGAAAAATGATGAAGAGATGGTTTAGAATAGTTTTTATAATGGTAGAAAAAAATATATAGCTTTTCTAACAAAACTAGTTGGGATGTGATATTTGTTTAAGGCTCCTAAAGATTCACTTACTCTGTCATGCTGCATTTGGCATTTTTATTACCATTAATTTATTGCACATTATTTATAATCTTATTTTCAAAAGATTTTATATTTCCCATTTCTCTTGGGTTCAGTGTGTCATCAGAACTTACTGATCATTCTTTCCTTCACAATTTACAGTTGTCAATAGCTGGACCATTTCATTAGTCTACAAATTCTTCTCCTCTCAATTCCATATCTTTCTTGTTTGCCTATATCATTTTGAATATCAAGCTATTCAAAACTTTCAGAAATCACATTTCCATTCTATCATTGCCCTGCTTACATATCTCCCTTGGAAAAGTCTCCTCTATCCAGTTACCTATAAGATTTACCTATTGAGTTAAAATCACCCTCTGTCTAGTTCCCACAAATCATCCACTAGTTCCTTGAATATATTCTCTACCCATTCCAATTCTACCAAATTCTAAATCCTTGGGTTGCAAACATTTTACTTTCCAAAAATTTTAAACATGTTTGGACAACATGTTTAGGAAACCTGAGTTACACAAAGTTGAACACTTTAGTGCCTGGTTTTCCTTAAGGTTTTCGTTAAGAGAGTTTCAGTGTGTTCTCCAAAATTATTGGACAATGGACCCCTTTTACATGAATTTAGTTGTTGATATAAATATATCCCTACACATACATATAATCTCTACATTTTAAAACAGTTTTGACTTATCTAAATTTAAAGCTCCAGAAGAATTTAATGTATAGTTACCATATAACCCAGAAATTCTACTCCTAGATATAAACCTAAGAGAAATTAAAGTTACATACACACAAGGAATTACACTTGAATGTTTGTACCAGCACTAGTCATATGGCCAAAAGGTGGAGACAGCCCAAAAGTCCATCAACTGACAAATGCATAAACAAAAAGTGGTATGTCATATTTGGCCATAAAAAATAATGAAGTACTGCTATATACTACAATGAGGATGAACCTTATAAACAATATTTTAAATAAAAGAATCCAGTCATGAAACACTACAGACTGTGTGATACCAGTCATATAATAGTCCAGAATAAGGAGCTCTATGTTGACTAAAGGCAAATTTGCTTACAGTCAGGGTAGTGATGGGAGACTAAGAAGGTGATACTAAAAGGAACAGGGTTTCTTGTTCAGGTGATAAAAATATTCTCAAATTGATGGTGATAGGGATTGCATATATTTGTGAATATACTAAAAACCACTGAATTGTATACTTTGAAAGGGGGAATTGCAGGATATGTATATACCATTTTTAATAAAGGTCTACGACCATATTTCAAACCATTTTGTAATCTCTGAACATATTATAATTAGCAAAGCAAATGCTTAATAATTATCTGACAAACTGACTGAAAGGGCTAAGAAAAAACTTTCTGCTCTGTGTATTCTGTGGACCACATTGTATCTCCTGGGAGACTGTTAGTAATGTGGATTCTCAGGCCCATTCCACATCTGCTGAATTGGAGTCTGAATTTTAACAAGTTCTAGGGTGATTCTCATACACACACACACACACACACACACACACACACGAGTTTAAAAGTACTGTACTGTGATATTAACTGTGGTATCTTCTAATTGTTGAGCACACCATACTTACAGAGCTATTTTACTTCCTTATGCCTTAGGGCTTATTGTAGGGATTAAATCAATTCACTTTTAATAAGGACAGCATCTAATGAATTAAAATTAACCTCATTTTCTTGGCTGCAATTTTAATGTGTTTTTCAGCACTCAGTCAGGCCTCCAACATGTGATGATTATTTAAAATATAAGAAGCAGAGAAAAGGCACTTTTGGCAGACCCCCTTTGGATGGTATGTATTATTGGTGGAAGTGCTATAAGTTTAAAGCATCCCATTTTTTTGAGCTTGTTGGAACTAGAGAACTTTTTAAGTTAGAAATGTGTTCAACAACTATACATAAAAATAAATTCCGTTTACTGATTATTCAAATTCCTCCTGTCTCTGGCCCCTATCCCAGACACCTCATGTTCACATAGACAGAGAAACCTGAGGCTTCTTGGTTCTATTCTTCTCCATCCCAACTCGTCAATTGGGGGTCATGGGACCCAGTGATAAGCTGAGATCAACCAAAGCTAATACCTTTCCCCTTCATGGGTGTGCTCCTAGCCAGCAAGGGCCTGCTCTAGTAAGCAGTGCCCCTGGCATGGTCAAGTGGCCCATTATTGGAGTATCATCAATGGTTTTATAAAATACCACTGCATTTCTCAGTCTGCAGTATGTGCTAAAACTAACTTAAATACACTTGGATGATAGTAATTGATTTGTGATCAATTACTCTTAGTATTTTGGTAAATAATCACAGAAGTCTATGCTTCTGTAAATGCCAGAGGCCTACCACCCCCTTTGTTAAAATGAGAACAACACATTTTAGGAATATGTTCCAGATTCTTTAAATATGCTTTTCCTATTTATGGGAAATGTGAAATATGTACATGTTTAGTTTGTAATAGCATGAAGTTCTCTACATATTTATAGTATTTATTATTTTTAGGAATATACTTTTAACCAATGGGACATCTGTATGGAAGATACAAAGTAAAAAGACAAATAAATATACATACTCTCAGGTTTTTTTATTTTTCTGGTAATGCATGTAGAATATATCCACCAAATACATCCTCTGGGACAAATAAAATGGGTGATATCCATTTATTTTGATATTAATTATATTGAAAGAATTACAAATCTGGACTGTTAAGAAGTTATGAACTAGAATAAATAATAAAAAAGAAACAACTTGAATTGATGAACTAAGGTATATAGTTCTTTCAGAAATGAGTGGCTTCATTTCTTTCTATGAGATCCTGTGCTGAGAGTAACTAGTCTGGAGAAGGTCACTAAAAACACAGACACATGAAAGTCAATAGCAAAATAACAAGTCAATTTAAACTGGCATACTTTCTGATTAAAAATCACATATATGTATTCATAGCTCCCTTTCAATATGTCCTTATTGAAAGAAAAAATGTTTCCATTATTTAGAAATTGATAAAGGAATTTCTCATAGCAAGAATATTAAAAAATCAGTCAGTCATCCATGACTACTTTTTATGATAGCAATAGAAAGTAATATGGATTTTGCAAGGGCAGGAACCAACCCTAGACATTTCAGAAATCTAAAAGAGATGAGTCTTTAGAGTATGAACCAAACTGATCCTTTGATAGGTGGGATTCCATAATCTAAAAAAATATCTGGAGGGTAAACACATCTGAGGAATTCAAGACAGCATGCTTCAGTTTGAAAATATTCTTGGAAGCAAATTTGAAAAATATGATAATATGATTTTTTAAAAAGAGAAGCTCATTTTCAAAAATACTGGGCAGATAAACTAATAATTGTGAATGAAAAGGAAAGATCTGTTTTTCAGAATATAAAACATATGCTATGCTTCCTAAAATAGGATAAAATTTAAGAAGCATGAACCAAACTTTGGGAAGGAGACCCCTTCTGCCCACCACCCCCAGACACCCCTGTGCAGGAATTCACCCTGAATGGCTGCTTTGGTTTTGTTCTTTTTCAAAGGGGCACAGGTTGCTGACTGAGGCAATAGGTTTTCCAGTGCTAAAATTGTGTCCTGTTGTATTAGTGATAAGACACCTCTGTGAATGATGCCCTGTTTTTCAGCCACAGACTTCTGAGGCTAATTTTTTCAGTCTGTCTCTTTTGGTACCACCTGGGAAAGCTGTAAGGCCCATATATCTGCATGTCCCTAATGACACCTGGAAAGTGAGCCAGCTCATTTCGGGGAATTTGTATCAGTTAAGGTCTCTTCCAGTTTGCCTCACTACCAAATAAATTGTTGACTGTAATGAGTGTTAGCTGAAAGCTGAGGTGTTAAAATGACTGCTCTGAATTATTAGGGGGTGAATGATGGGCTTTATTTAAAAAATTCGTTTAAGAAGAAATAAAGTGAATTTTTACTTTGATTGCAGAGTTTCAGGTTTGAAGGGTATGTGTTTTCTTTCTATTCTAAAAGACACAGAGGCTTAATACCTTCAGAGTTTCTGCAAAGGATGGACGCCTTCAGTGTGACAGTGGCAGCTTTGTTTTTAGAATCTCAGATGCCTTCCAGTGTCAATCAGGAGAGAAGAGAGCAAGAGTAGGGCCAGTGGTCCTGGGTATACCTCTAATAGGGAACTTGATTAAGGAAGTGAAGGAAATGAAGCAGGGTTTTTCAGTCCCTGGACTGAGTGATTAGTGTCTGTCCTTGTTCTTTGAATCAAAATGAGCTGCAACGGTAGGTTATCTCTTTCTCCTCTTAACTCCCATAGCACTTTGCCTGTGCCTGTCTTATATTTACTCCTGCTATCTAACACTGTAGTTGCTTGTGTATCCATCTTATCTCCTTTATTGAACTGGAAGCCCCTTGGAGAGAGAAAGATAACACTGGACATAGTTTTATCTTCAACAACAAATAGCATAGGAGAAAACTTTTTTAAAAAGGAGGATAGAAGTAAAATTTCCTGAGCATCTACTATGCATTAGGCTGATGTAACATGCTGGTACTTTGAAAGACTCCAATAACAAGTTTATGTTGCCTCCCTTCCCTTTGAATAGAGATCAATCCATATAATCCACAATAGGCAGACAGAGACAATATATCAGCTTTATTTTGCTAAATTATAATTGAAGAACAGGATTAATGGGTACAGTAGCAATGGGCTTTCTAGGCAAACCATCCCACCTGGACATAGGTGTTGCTGAAAAATCTCAGTCTTCCCTATGGGAAGTCCTGCTCAAAGTGCACATCACAGCAGAGTAGACCAGAATGGGCACTTACTGCAGACATTTCTAGATCCCAAAGAGGAAACAGGAAGGTGAGTAGAACCATAGCCTACTTTCTTTCCAAAAACTCATCAATGAGGTGATTTACCTTCCTCCCCTGGGAAAAGAGGACTGAGTGAGTGAGGAGACAGAGAGACATCAGGAACGTTCTGCTAACAAACACCAATCTCTCTTCTTATGGTCATGAAATGGGAAAAAGGTCTTACCACCATCAAAGTGTTTTCCTACAACGTCTCATTTAATCATCAACATCAGTTGAAGTATTGCTATCCTGGTTTTATAGACAAAGAATGGCAACATATGCTAAGCAACATGCCCTAAATCTAACTGCTTGTAAATGTCTGAGGCAATGTTTGAAACCAAAGTGTGCACTCTCTATTTGATCATGCACCATGCACAGATCAGATCCATGACTGGTGAATGAATGAATGAATGAATGAATGAATGAATGAATGAATATGAGAGTAGAGAGAAAAACTGCACGAATTTACATGACTCTGGTAAATCTCCAGAATTTTAACTGAATTGACCTTTTTAAACACAAGGAGTTCTGTATTGTAAGTGGGTCTTAATAAATTAAACAAGGAAAACCTTTCTTTAATACATGAAGATAGACTGTATGGGAATTTTCTCAAATTTTTCTGCATGTATACATCAGTCTTCAGCTCTTCACAGCAAGGAAACTACTTCAACCTTGACATTCTCCACAACACCAGCAAAAGTTTAGGAGTTACTTCATAAATGACAAAGAGAAAAAAATACACAAGTAGACAATTCCTTCACAATGTTTTCAAGTTATTTTCATGAAGGCAAAAACAGTGATGTGTGTGGTCATTGAATAAATACACATAATAGTGTTTTCTTCAAGCACCAACAGCCTTTATTGTTTGGCAAAATTAATGTTTTTTGCCAGGCACAGTGGAACGCTCCTTTAATCCCAGTGACTCGGGAGGCTGAGACAGGAGGATTGCTAGTCCAAAGCCAACCTCACCAAAAGTGAGGCGCTGGGCAACTCAGTGAGATCCTGTCTCTAAATAGAATACAAAATAGGGCTGGGGATGGGGCTCAGTGGTTGAGTGTCCCTGAGTTCAATCCCAGGTACCCCCCGCCAGATAATAATAATAATAATAATAATAATAATAATAATGTTTTTCCTAAGTTGAAATGGTACACAGAAACATTCTCTAAATGTAGTTAAGAATTATCATAAAAGAGGATTCTGATCAGTTAAATTTTCTCAACAAAAAGAAAATAAAGTCTAAGATGATTTAACTGCCAGGTGTGGCATATGCCTGAAATCCTAGCTATTCAGGAGGCTGAGGCAGGAGGATCACAAGTTTGAGATGCTGTTTCAAAATTTAAAAAAATAAATAAAAAGAGCTAGGGATGCAGCTCAAGGGTAGAGTGCACCCCTTGGTCAATCCTGAGTAGCACACACAATCATGTGTTCACACACACAAATGTCTTTAAACTTCAGCAAGAATAATACAGACTACAAATAGGGAAGGCTTTCCTAATAGCAAGGTTATTAAGCAGATAACCCCCATGAAAATCTCCAATAATATGATAAACAACCAGATGCTATAGAAAAAATGCTTCTTGGGAGCACAGAGTTGACCTGGGCGAACTTTCAAAGCATATAAAATAATCATTTGTCTTCTTTGTTCTTTTTCATTTAAGGTTTCACACAGTAATTTTATACCCAGGATGCTAAGTGATGCTAAAACTCTATGAAGGAAGAAAACATAATTCATACTACTCTGGTATGCTCAAAATATCCAACTACATCTAGTAATTACCCAATAGATGTTACTGACCAGATTGATGAATCAGTTGAGAAGAATGACAAATGGAAAAAGGGGCACTAGATTGTGTTCCTGGCTCTACAAGTGAATTGTTTGGAACATGGAGGAAATCGGTTGTTCTCTCCGGCTCTTAATTTCTCTCTCTTTGATCGTGGCCTTTATGGGTCGAGGGGCTCTGGGCCTACACAGCATTGCGACTCTGTGGTTCTGATTAACCTACTCTGAATCAATGCATGCTGCTTACGAACCACATCCCAGGGAAAGGACACTGAATAACGAATAGGAGGTCTAGCTAGAATAGGAAAGTCTAACTTATAGTGTCACTTTGTCCACCAACTAGCTTTATGAGCTCTTTAAGACACTGAATTTCTCTGCGATTTCATCAATAGAAGCTTATTTTCAGCTAAAAAATTTTATAACTTACAGCAGAATTAGCATCTCTGTTTATCCACATTTTCACATCCAATGTGTTTTGGGAAAAAATTATCACTCAAATATCAATAATATTACTTTAAAATATTTTAACAATCAAGTAATGAAATAACATGCCTTTATGAATAGTGTACATTTATGGATAGTGTACATTTATTTTTCTCAAGCAGAATAATTTGTCCCAAGTGTCTAATCAGAGTTTATTAGCTTTATAAGTTAACATATTAAAATGTACAGTAATCATTCAGAAATTTTTCTTGATTCCACAAGACTACTAGTCTCACTAGTTATGCTGCTGCACCAATGGTTTAGATAAGCCACATGAAGAAATAGTTCAGGAAGTTCAAAGTTTTACTTATTCCCTAGAAATAGAATGTGATGTGCCCTTTCAAATACAACAGATTTACTTTGCGCAAATATTTATAGTAAGAACTACTGATAACCCAATGGCTTAACTGGCAAACTTTTAAATGACAACCCCAACATGATTGGAATTTGTAGATAAGGAAATGAATGAAAGGTGTATTGACTGGGTGCTTGTATGTATTCAAGTTCAGTGGATGGGTGTTCATCCAGCCATTCACTCAATGAATATTTATGGGATTCTACTGTGCACCAGATAACAGTGAACTGGGAATGGAAAAGTGGAGACAAGATCCTTTCCCTTTAACTTGGGAATTCGTTTCCCAAGATTCCCAATCTAATTAATAATAGAAACATGTAAATAGCATTGGTGCTCCATTAGAAGTTCTACACCAAGGTATACACAAAAGGAAAGGAAAAGGGACTGGGGATATAGCTCAGTTGGTAGAGCACTTGCCTGGCATGCACAAGGCTCTGGGTTCAATCCCCAGCACCACAAAAAAACAAACAAACAAACAAACAAACAGAAAACTCCCAAAAAACAAAAGGAAAGGAAAGGCAGTATAAAAAGACTTTGTAAACAATGCCTAAAAATAAGAAACAATAGATTTAGACTCCCCACAAGAACCGCAGAGATTGGAATAAGATTCAGAATATAGAATGGCTACATGTGAAATAGTAAAAGGGAAATATACGATGATAAAAATGAGTATACATCCAGAAAGGAACCTAAGGATTTGAGGGAAAAAAATAAGACTTCTAAAAAATGTAAACTGTTGAAATCCAAAACTCATAGATTGGTTGAGCATATGCAGTAAAGAGAGAAAGAAAGTAGAATATATTAAAGAGACAAAGAGGATACAATGGAAAGTTCTAATATGTATAATCAGCCACAGAAGAGGATGCTGAACAGAATCCTAGCCTCTACCCCACATATCAGCAGCACCCACTTTTCTTAGATGTGAAGATGAATAGTGTCTTGGGCACCCATGTTCCTCTGGGGGACCAAATCACTTCAGTGGAGACCACTGCCATAAAGAACTCATGAGAAGCAAAAGTTACTGATCTACTTCACTCATAGTGGTGGGTGCCAAAAATCATAAAGCAAGCAATAGAAAAATAAATTTAAAGCAAATGAAATGCTAACATCCAGCTGGATTATCACTTGAAATGCAAAGATAGTTGCATACATGAAAATCTGTAAATATCATGTTAACACACTAACAAATTCAAGAAGAAAAATCTCGTGTCCTTTGAGTGCATGCACATATATGTTTATGTATTAAAATTGTCATAGCCTCCAGTGGCAGGCAGTGCTTTCCTGTCATTTGCTCCTTTGATCTGTTCTGTGTAAGAATCCATGTGCACTGTGAATCAGAAAACATGCTTTAGGTTCAGTGCCGTGCCTGAGATCAGGGGATACCAGTGCAACTAAGCTAATCAGAAACTTCTGCTTCTCCACTAGTTTATGTCTCTTTAGAGGAAAAAGTTAAAGAAAAAGATTAGCTAACAAGGCCATTTACAAATGTTTTAATCCCATTTATTTTAATAGCACCACAAATGTCCACAAAAAGGTTGATTTGTATTTAAAAAGCAACTCAAATATATATTAATGCCAAGAAAACGTCTTTTTAAATGACTGCTTAATTCTATGGCTGTAGCATTCAACACAATGTTGTTTGAAACCAACTGACCTTTACGGTAACCAGCCGGTGAAAGAACATGGGTGACTCATTAGTGCATGCACAAGAATTGAAATGCTCATTTGCTGTGACTTTAGAATGCACTGGAATGAAAATGACCTCTCTTATTTTTTTATTTAATTATGTATATAAACAAATCTGAGATCGTGATTTGTCAACAATTGAGCAAGCTGAATCTCTGGCATTACCATCTCCACCAAATAGTAACTCGAGGAAACAAGGAAAAGATATTAAGGTGAATGACACAGAGGGAGGAGTCTGTTGCTGGCACTGGGTTCTACTCCATGCTACCACCCACAGTTCTGCATCCTGTCAAGCAGCAAGTCAGTGTTGCCTCATTGTCAAACTCTTGAGTCTCACAAATACTGACCTAACTCTTACACAGTTTGTACAAGTGGGCTTCAGTTTAATGAAACCATGGAAAGCTCTTTTCTCAATATTTTAACATTTATGTGAGTCACCAAGAGTAACTAACTTCAATTAAAATGTGATATAAATAAAATTAAATGAACCAGAACCAGGGGATATAAAGTCTAACATGCTTTTTCAACCTAACAGCTATTATAAAATAATAATAAAAACTGTTATACCTCACAATGGTTAATTACTACACTAATCACTGGGAATGATGATCATAATAACACCCAACTCAAGAGAAACAAATAGGTCACTGCCTAGCGGACAAGGGAAGTGTCATAAAAAAACCATATTCTCATTTTACAAGACCACATTGTCTTTATTGGCCATCACCTCCCTGCCCCCGTCCCTTTTACCTAGGGCACCTCATGGTCCTCCACTTCTCCTCTTCCCTGTCATTTAATCCATACTGAGCTCACCACCAACAAATAATCACATCCAGAAATAAGCATTATTACACTTGACCACAAAGATCTTGGGTGAATTTAGGAGGACTCTACCTGGGTTGAAGCCTGTCTCAGGAAGACTCGGAATCCCTTGCTCTTGAACATATCTGGTACCTACTCGAAGTGTTTCCTGTTGCTCCCTAAGTCTGCTGGAATAAACGCATGAAAGGAGCTGGATCAAAGCTCCAACCAAGCAGTCCCCAAACCCAGAGCCCCAGCCCCAGGCACCTCCTGTGAGGATGTCTTTTGTCCATTCTATCTCCTACCAACTTACTCACATGTGCCCCTCATTAGGAACAGACATCATTAGGGGAAAAAATGAGTGTGATTTTGTAAGGTCAAATGGTAAAACACAATTAGGACAAATGCTTTTATACTATGACCTTAAACTAATAAACAAAAATCCTGAATCTCTAAAATGTTTGGGCATTTTATCAATATGAATAGATGGGGTGGGGTTGGGGGGGAGAGGAGTCAGAATAGTTGAAAGGCATGGCACAGTCTTTCTTTTCTTCTAGTATTTTTCTTCTTAAAGCTTAAGAGAAGGAAGCACTCTCTGGCTCCCCTTCCATTCCCAGTGTGAGCCTCAACTGAGTTCATAAATGAAAGTACAATGCTCCTACTTTGTGCCACCCACTACACTAAGTGCTTTACATGCGTTATCTTATTTAATTCTCATAGCAACTTTTGTGACTTTTTGATAACTACCATTATCCTAAGTTTTACAGATTTAGAGAGTCTTAGAATATTTAAATACCTTGCCCAAGGTTACACAAATAGTAAGTGACACAGCTGGAATTCAAAACCATGTTTCTTCCAAACCAGTACACTTAACCCTGTGCTATAATGTCTTAAAACATCATTTTGCAAGGTTGGGCAAATGTTTCAATCTTTGTTTCTAATCAATGTGTTCCTTCAGGGAAGAATTTATTCCTCATTAATTTTTATATTTCCAGAGCATGGAATAATGCCTGATATAGAACAAAAACTCAGTGAGTATCAAATGAATAAGATGACAAATCAATAAATAAAGGAAGGAAGTAATTAATTTAAAAAGGAGACAGAACATTGAAGTTTATGCAAGAAGTTAATTCTGCCCTAAGAATACTATTCCTGTGGTTAGTTTTGTGCCTCTGCATTTCTATTGTAGCAACATATGAGTATTTTATGATAAGCACCATTTTTACTTTAGAATTAAATGAAATGCTTTCAAAAATATGTACTTTACCCAGGGATTTAAATGAACGATTGAAATTCCATAATCAGAACATGACACAACCAAACCAGCATATAATCATATGTTTCCTATAATAAGCTACTTGAAGTGTTCTAATGGGTTACAATTTTGTAATCTAGGCATGAGAGGAAGATCTGTGCTCTTGACAATATTCAACACAAGCACTTCAACTGGCTCTGGATAAAAGAGAAACCCCTCTTTCGCATGCATACATGCTCTCTTTTTCCTTATCAGTAAGCAGACAGTCTTAACTATTACCTTCACATCCTCTGCCATCTTCTTCCAGCTGCTGACCAGCTTGACATTTGCAATAGTAACTGCCAATTGTATTACAGCACTGGTCCTGACAGCCACCGTTGTCAATAGTACATTCATTTATATCTGCAATTGAATAGTTAAATAGAATCAATCTCCTGAAACTAAGCATACAGAAAGAAACTTCAGTGGCTCTCCTAAAAATGAACCATCACAGTGACATCATTCTTTGACCTCAGATGAAATGAAATAGACTGGCATCTCATTTTAGTTAGAGCCAATGCACTCCAAGTTTGATGTAAAGAAAGAGACAAGTTTTAATCTTTGGCATCTGAAATGCTACTTTTGAAGGGTGAGCTGAGGACATGTTGTGATTTTCCATGTTGTGACATGAATTTCGGAGGCTTATAGTACAGATCCAGAAATTTCACATCCAAGTCATCATTTGAGGATGAGTTTGAGAACAAAGAGAGACATTAAAGTCAGGACACTAGGGCACCTATTCGTCCACTAAATTTGGTGTTATCTGTTCCTCTAATAAATAACTGTTGAGCATCTCCTCTTGCATTTTCTGCAATACGCTAGACACTGGGAAGTTCTGGGTAGTTCTATAATTTCCAAAGATTGAAACCTAGCCAAGGCTGAGGACTAACCAAGGATGATTTGTTGTGTTCATGTACTGGGTATTCCCACTTCTAAACCTGTGAGCAGAGCTCAATTTTATGTATTCCTCCTATCCAGTTGTGGTTCATAAGTATTCCAACTTATCTGCAGGTTTGACAGTGGCCTGTGAGATGACTTGTCACCAAGGTTCCTGTTTTTTTTTTTTTTTTCCTTGTATGGGGATTGAACCGAGGAGCATTTTACCACTTAGGGATATATATCACAAGCCTTGTTTATTTTTATTTTAAGACAGGGTCAAACTAAATTGCTGAGGCTGACCTTGAACTTGCAATCCTTCTTCTTCAGCGTCCAGAGTTTCTGGGATTATGTGTGCAGCATTGTGCCCAGCTGACTTGCTACTGTAGTTCTACTCAAAATGGGTGCCTCTACTTCAGGTTGATAAGCTGATCTGGATAGGTCCTTTCCCATGAGATGAGGGTGACTGGAGAGAGAAGAGAGCAGAGAAAGTGGATAGGTGAGGGTGGGAGAGGAAGTGTTAGAAGACCTAGAGAAAGAGAACTGGCTAGTCAGGAACAGCAGAAGCAAAAGGAGAGCAAGACAGATGCATGCCACCACACTGCCGCCTGCAGAGAAGGGAACAATTGATGCAGGAGCAACAAGGTACCCAGCAGAGGGAGCTATAATGATCTTGACTGGATGCCATTGATTTTGTCTGCCCCTCAGTGTGCTACTGTTGAGGCTGCTTTTGCTTATTTTCAGTTAACTTTTCATCGAACTGTGTCTCACATGCAGAAAAGTATACAATTCCTAAGTACATACTTGGATGATTTTGCAGAAATAAAATATATATCAATACAATTTTTTTCTCTTCTTTATCCTATGTGGTGTGTGTGTGTGTGTGTGTGTGTGTGTGTGTTTGTGTGTGGTGATGGGGATCAAACTCAGGGCCTTGTGCATGCTAGGCAAGCACTCTACCACTGAGCTACCTCCTAGCCCAACAGTACAATCTTAACACAACGCTAGAACATGACTAGCACCCAAGAAAAACCCTGTCTTACTGAAGGTAACTGCCTTAATAATGTACATGTAGAATTATTCCATAAATAATTGTGTGTGCCCTCTTTCATCTGTAATTCTGTTCACAGCGTTACATATATTTTGTTGCACATACTTATAGTTCATTCATTCTTATTACTGTACATTATTCCATTCTATGAATATACCACAATATTTGTTTATCCAGTTCACTGATGATGGACAATTGGATATTTCTTGTTTGTTAGTTTTTGGCTAGTGTGAAGAATGCTGCTGCAATTTCCATACATATCTTCAATGAACTTACATACATATTCCTGTTGGGTAATCTATCTGAGACTGAATTTTCTGGGCCAAAAGGTATGACATGTTCTACTTTAGTAGTTTTAGCCAAATCATCTTCTAAAGAGATTATTCTGATTTACACTCCCACCAGCTGTGTATTGGGGACCAGATGCTACTCATTTTTGCCAACATTTGGGATATTCTGTTTTTTCATTTCAGCTCTTCTGAGGAGTTTATAATAGCATCATGTTGTGACTTTAATTTGCATTTTCCTGATTATTAATTAGGTTAAGCACATTTTCATGTTATTGGCCATTTGGATGACATCTTGTTGAAGTGCTTGTTCAAATATTTTGTCCATTTGTTCAATTCTTAAAATATTGGTTCTTTTACTTGTTGGTTTTCAAGTGCAATGTTAAATAGAAGTGATGTCAGTGGTCATCTTAGTCTTCCTTCAGATCTTAGAAGGAAGTTTTTAGTATTTCCTATTGCATTTAATGTGTGCTGTAAGCTTGGAGATACATCTATATTTCTATTTCTATCTCCATCTATCTACCTAGAGAGATTAGTTTTATCAATCAAGAAAATTCCTTTCTACACCGAGTTTTATACATATTTGTATCATAAACAGATGGTAAATTTTATTTACTGCTTTCTGTGAATCTATAAAGATAATTATATGGTCTTATAAATTCTGTAATGGGATGAATAACATTGATTGATCTTTGCATCTCTGAAATAAACTTGGTCATGATATGCTAATCCTTTTATATATTTATGTATCAGTTAATATTTTGTTTAGAATTTTTGTGATTAAGTTCATGAGAGACATTTGCCTGTACTTTTTCTTTTGTGTAATATTCCTACTAGGCATTGTAAAGGCTATCTATGCTAAGCCCACGGCTAACATCATTCTAAATGGAGAAAAACTGAAAGCATTCCCCCTGAGAACTGGAACAAGGCAGGGATGCCCTCTTTCGCCACTACTATTCAACATTGTTCTTGTAACTCTAGCCAGAGCAATTAGACAGACCAAAGAAATTAGAGGAATATAAATAGGAAAAGAAGAGCTCAAACTATCCCTATTTGCTGATGACATGATTCTCTATTTAGAAGACCCTAAGAATTCCACCAGAAAACTTCTGGAACTCATAAATGAATTCAGTAAAGTAGCAGGAAATAAAATTAATGCTCATAAATCTAATGCATTTTTATTCGTAAGTGATGCATCCTCTGAGAGAGAAATTAGGAAAACTACCACATTCACAATAACCTCAAATAAAATAAAATACTTGGGAATCAATCTAACCAAAGAAGTGAAAGACCTCTACAATGAGAACTACAGAACACTAAAGAAAGAAGTTAAAGAGAATCTGAGAAGATGGAAAGATCTCCCATGTTCTTGGATAGGCAGAATTAATATTGTCAAAATGGCCATACTTCCAAAAGCGCTATACAAATTCAATGCAATTCCAATTAAAATCCCAATAGAAATAGAGCAAGCAATCATGAAATTCATTTGGAGGAATAAGAGACCCAGAATAGCTAAAGCAATCCTTAGCAAGAAGAGCGAAGCAGGGGGTTTCACAATACCAGACCTTCAACTATACTACAGAGCAATAGTAACAAAAACAGCATGGTATTGGCACCAAAATAGACAGGTAGATCAATGGTACAGAATAGAGGACACAGAGACAAACCCACATAAATATAGGTATCTCATACTTGACAAAGGAGCCAAAAACATACAGTGGAGAAAAGACAGCCTCTTCAACAAATGGTGCTGGGAAAACTGGAAATCCATTTGCAGCAAAATGAAACTAAACCCATATCTCTCACCCTGTACAAAACTCAACTCAAAGTGGATCAAGGACCTAGAAATTAGACCAGAGACTCTGCACCTAATAGAAGAGAAAATAGGTCCAAATCTTCATCACGTTGGCCTAGGACCAGATTTCCTTAACATGACTCCCAAAGCGCAAGAAATAAAAGCAGGAATCAATGATTGGGATAGAGTCAAACTAAAAAGCTTCTTCTCAGCAAAGGAAACAATCAGCAATGTGAAGAGAGAGCCTTCAGAGTGGGAGAAAATCTTTGCCACACACACTTCAGATAGAGCAGTAATCTCCAGAATCTACAAAGTACTCAAATATCTTTATACCAAGAACACTAATAACCCAATCAATAAATGGGCCAAGGAAATGAGCAGACACTTTACAGAGGAAGATCTACAAGCAATCAACAGATTTATGAAAAAATGTTCAACATCCCTTATTATAAGAGAAATGCAAATCAAAACCACCTTAAGATTTCATCTTACCCCAATTAGAATGTCTTTTATTAAGAACACAGGCAACAACAGGTGTTGGCGAGGATGTGGGGAAAAGGGTACACTCATACATTGCTGGTGGGAGTGCAAGTTGGTGCAGCCACTCTGGATAGCAGTGTGGAGATTCCTTAGAAAACTTGGAATGGATCCACCATTTGACCCAGCTATCCCACTCCTTGGCCTATACCCAAAGGACTTAAAATCAGATTACTACAGTGATGCAGCCACATCAATGTTCATAGCTGCTCAATTCACAATAGCTAGATTGTGGAACCAACCTAGATGCCCTTCAATAGATGAATGGCTAAAGAAACTGTGGTATATATACACAATGGAATATTACTCAGCCATAAATAAGAATAGAATTATGGCATTTGCAGGTAAATGGATGATGTTGGAGTCTGTCATGCTAAGTGAGATCAGCCAGTCCCAAAAATCCAAAGGCCGAATGGTAAATGAATGATGATGCATAATGCGGGGGGGAAGGGTGGCAAGAATGGAGGAAGGATAGAGAGCATAGAGGGAAGGGAGGGGTGGGGTTGGGGTGGGGGGGGTAAGAATAATAACAGAATGTGTGACAGATATCCTTGCCCTGTGTACATGTATGAATGCACAGATGGTGTGATTCTACTTTGTGTACAACCAGAGAAACAATAGCTGTACTCTATTTGTGCTCAATGAATCAATAAGCAAATAAAAAAATTTAAAAATAAAAAAATTAAGTAAAAAAAATACTAAAAAAAAAATATTCCTACTAGGTCTTGGTGCCCATGTGGTACTGGATATGTAAAACAAATTGGAAGTTCTTCCTCTTTCTCTAGTCTCTGAAAGAATCTGTGTAAGATTGGTGTCATTTCTTACTTAAATGGATGAGTTCATTTATGATGCTATCTAGGGTCTGGGATTGTGTGTTTTTGTATGTGAAAGCTTATTAATAAATTTAATTTGTTCAAAGGGGAATAAAGGGAAGGGAAGAGGGATGGAAGAAGGAAAGATAGTGGGATGAATCTGGCAGAGCTTTCCTATGTACATATATAAATAGACCACAGTGAATTTCACTATCATGTACATCCACAAGAAACTTTTTTTTTAAATATGGGTAAATGACAGAAAGATCAGCAGAGTGGAGAGAAGGGAGTAGGGGTGAAGAGAGCAGAGGGGAAGGGGAGGCACTGGGGACTGAATTATCACGATATGTTCCATGATTTTATAATGATGTTAAAATGGAGTCTACTGTCATGTATACCTAAAGAGAACCAATGAAAAAGATAAAAAAATCAATGTATTTACTACATATATGAATATTCAGCTTTTAAGTATGTTGGAGAAGTTATGTGTTTTGAGAAATTTATCCATTTTGTATAAATGTTCTAATGCACTGCTGTTAAGTTCTTTGCAATATTCTTATACTATCTTTTGAATGTGTGTCTAGTTTGCAATTAGGGCCCTTGCCCTATATTTGAAATTTGTAATATGTTCCTTCTCTCTATTCCTCCTCCTCCTCCTTCTTTTTTGGTACTAGGAATTGAACTCAGGGGTGCTCAACAACCTAGCCTCCCACCCACCACCATTTTTTAAATTTTAATTTGAGACAGTGTCTTGCTAAGGTGCTGAAGTCTGCTTTGACTTGTGATCCTCCTGCCTCAGTTCCTGAGCTGCTGGGATTACAGGCTTGTGCTACCAAACCTGGCTCCTCTTTTCTCCTTGCCCAGTTTTATAAGGGATTTATCAATTTTATCTTCCCATCTATCATCCTTCTATTCTGTCTCAGCTTTCTATTTTAGGTACCTCCTTCAGCTTTATATTATCTGTCTATTTTAGTCTTTTCCAAGAAAAAAAAATTCTGGCCCTTTTAGTTTTTCAGTATTGTACATTTTCCCACTTAATTAATCTGTGTTACAATCTTTACTATTGCCTCTCTTCTACTTTGTTTGGGTTTCTTTTACTGTTTTAAGTTCACAAGAGGGAGATTTAAATTATTGCTTTTTAGTTTTTCTTCTTTTAAAAATATTTCTGGTTATCTATAAACATGTACCAAGCTATCCCAACAGCAAATGGTTAAAAAGATAATTAATTGTTATTATTTTTCTTATTTCTGGGTATTGAAGGGTTTAGCTGGGTTGGCCCTCACTTGAGGTCCCACAGATGGCAGAATCAGTGGCAGTGGGACTGTTCTTGGACACAGGCTTTTCATTCACATGCTGGGATCTGGGCTGCAATGGCAGAATTGGCTGGTAGCATGTTTCCCTCCCTCTCCATGGAGGCTCCCTGCTTGATGGTCTCAGAGCAGAGATACTTTGTCTAGTGACTATCATTCCTCTAAGGGACCAATCCAAGAGATCCAACAGA
Organism: Glaucomys volans; assembly: GCA_020662805.1. Lineage (NCBI taxonomy): Eukaryota > Metazoa > Chordata > Mammalia > Rodentia > Sciuridae > Glaucomys > Glaucomys volans. Next base: position 701,908 of record JAJEJO010049121.1, read on the forward strand.
AGCTACACGCTTCTTAGCATCTAGAAGTCAGCAGTACTCCTCAGATATCTGTAAGTCATAGGACAACTGAGAATTCAGGAACAGGAACAATTCCTCCTCTGATAGTTCCCTTCTTGAACACAGTGTATTGCACCAATGTGTTTATTTGAAGTGATATATTTTCCTAAAAATAAAATATTAGCTGTATCCCACAATTTTTTATATATTTTAATTATCATTCAACTCAAATATTTGATAATTTACAGAAACATTTCTTTTTCTGATTACTTGAAGTATATTTTGGGGATTTTTCAAATGTCTGAGGAATCTCTAATCATTTATTATGAAATGCTAGATTAATTCCATGTTGGACAGAGAATATACTCTACATCAGTTCAATTCTTCAAAATTTACTAAAGCTTGCTTTATATTTCAACACATAGTCAATTTTGGTTAAAAAATGTATATTTATTGGAAAATAATGTATATTCTGCAATTTTCAGTGGCTGTGTTTCTAATATGTAGACAAGTGCAAATTATACAAAATAAATAATACATACACATACACACATTCATGCCTATATTTAAAAGATGTATGAAAATGTATGTGTAATTAGTTCATGCTATCAATTATACTTTTAATTACATTAATTTCATTATTTTATGGATTGTCTTATATGTTATTTTATGGGTAGTGAAAGAGGCCTCATAAAATCTATCTGATTTTTACATTTGTCCTTTCATAAGCACAAGTTTCGTTTTGTCTAATATGAAGCTTTATTTTGAGGTGCACACAAATTTAGAACCTCCATAACATTCTAAGCAGGTAAAAACCTTTGTTATTATAAAATGTACCTCTTTGGATTTAGCAAAATTTCTTTCACTAAGATTGACTTTTTGTGATGTTGGTATGGTTGTATTGGTTTTCTTTGGGCTAGTGTTTGCCTGAAATTTCATTTTCTTAAGTTTACTTTGAACCTTTTTGTATTCATGTATTTGAGAATTTTCTCTCTGTACATGTTATTTTATTTTATTTTATTTTTTTATTTTTTTTATTTATTTTTTTAAATTAATTTATTTTGATCCATTGTACACAAATGGAGTAGTACACAGCTGTTGTTTCTCTGGTTGTACACAAAGTAGAGTCACACCATTTGTGTAATCATACCTGTACATAGGGTAATGATGTTTGTCTCATTCTGTTATTATTCTTATCCCCCACCCTGATCCCACCCCTCTTTTCCCTCTGTGCAATCCATCCTTCCTCCATTCTTGCCTCCCTTTCACCCCGCATTATGTATCATCATCCACTTATCAGAGAGATCATTCAACATTTGTTTTTTGGGATTGGCTAATCTCACTTAGCATGACATTCTCCAGCTTCATCCATTTACCTGCAAATGCCATAATTTTTTTTTTTTTTATTGAACACAAATGGAGTACAGCTATTGTTTCACTGGTTGTACACAAAGTAGAGTCACACCATCTGTGCGTTCATGCATTTACACAGGGCAATGGTATCTGTCATACACTCTGTTATTAATTTTACCCCCCACCCGCCCCCACCCCTCCCTTCCCTCTATGCTAGCTATCTTTCCTCCATTCTTGCCATCTTTCCCCCCCACATTATGCATCATCATTCATTTATCAGAGAGACCATTCGGCTTTTGGATTTATGTGATTGGCTGATCTCACTTAGCATAACAGTTTCCAACATCATCCATTTACCTACAAATGTCATAATTTTATTCTTCCTTATAGCTGAGTAATATTCCATTGTGTATATATACCACAGTTTCTTTATCCATTCATCCACTGAAGGGCATCTAGGTTGATTCCATAATCTAGCTATTGTGAATTGAGCAGCTATGAACATTGATGTGGCTGCATCACTGAGGCAATCTGATTTCAAGTCCTTTGGGTATAAGCCAAGGAGTGGGAGAGAGAGCCTTCAGAGTGGGAGAAAATCTTTGCCACACACACTTTGGACAGAGCACTAATCTCCAGAATCTACCAAGTACTCAAAAATCTTTACACCACGAACACCAATAACCCAATCAATAAATGGGCCAAGGAAATGAACAGACACTTTACAGAGGAAGATCTACAAGCAATCAGCAGATTTATGAAAAAATGTTCAACATCACTCGTTATAAGAGAAATGCAAATCAAAACCACCTTAAGATTTCATCTTACCCCAATTAGAATGTCTTTTATCAAGAACACAGGCAACAACAGGTGTTGGCGAGGATGTGGGGAAAAGGGTACACTCTTACATTGCTGGTGGGAGTGCAAATTGATACAGCCACTCTGGAAAGCAGTGTGGAGATTCCTTAGAAAACTTGGAATGTACATGTTATTTTAATATATTCTATGTCCTTTATTATACAAAGTGGTATTAGATCATTAACTTTCAATGTAATTGCTGACATATTTGTATTAATTTTACCACTTTACTATTTTTCTAACTTTCCCATATATTTTATGTTGCTTTTACCCTCCATTATTTTGTCCCTTTAAGCCTATTTTTTTTTTCGTATTCTATTTGCCCTGTTTTTAGATTGTCAAGTCATACATTACTTTGTTATTCTTTTAGTGGTTACCCTATATATTACAATATCTATTATTAAAGTCAAATATAATTAGTACTTTAACCACTTCCAGATAATGCAGGAAACTACTCTTTAATTCCCTTAAGCTTGAACTTTATATACTATTGTTATCGTGTATTTTAATTTGAGATATTTAAACAACATGAACTGTATTGTTGCTATTTTGAAAAATTGATAGTCACTTAGGTTTATCCACATATGTACCTTTTCTGGTACTTATTATTGCTTTCTGCATTTCTCTGCTTCCTTCTGAAACAATATCCCTTTTGTCTAAAAATTGTTCTTAGTCTTTCTTTTCATATGCATCTGCTGGCAAAAATTTTTCTTCAGGTTTAGATTGTCGGGAAATATTTTTTCAACTGAATTTTTAAATATAATTTTTATTTTAGAATATTTTTAGATTTACAGAGAAATTGCAAACATAATACAGAATTCTTTTGTGCCTCATATATCCCAGATTTCACAATTAGAAACATCTAACTTTAATATGGTCCATTCGTTATAATTAATTAGCCACCATTCACACTTATTATTAAGTAGTTCATAACTTTATTCAGATTTCCTTAGTATGTACAGTTTGCTTTTCCTGTCCTAGGATTCCTTTCAGATTTGATTTTACATTTACTAGTGATATTTCTTTAGATTCTCTTGGTTTTAAGTTTCTTAGACTTTCCTTGCTCATGATAACCTTGAGTCTTGAGGAAGCATGTTCATTTTGTAGAATGACTTTCAACTTCATTTTTTATGACTTTTTCTTATTTTGTACTGGCATTATGTGTTTCAAGGAGGAAGACCACACGGGTGAAGTGCCGTTTTCATGACAACATTATTTATGTTGACCCTCATCCTTTGGTTGATATAGTATTTGTGAGTTTCACCACTTTAGAGTAACAAAATTATTTAATTTTTCCTCTTTTTAAACTTTACTTTTTGGAACAAAGTCACCATGCACAGCTCATTCTTCGAAAGTGAAGAATTAAACCCCTCTCGTTGAGAATGGGTATCTACATAAATGATCTGAAACTCTTCCACACCCAGGTTTGCCTGTGTCCCATTTATTGCACATTAAGTTTTGCAGAATATTTTAAAAGGGATAGGACTCTAGTTTGGCAGTTGGATTCTTTAAGCATTAACAGTTATTTGATTATCATTTAAATGTCCTTTTAAAAATAGTGTGATTGAGTTTTGCCTGCTTTTAAGATTCTCTCTTTGTTTTTGTTCCTTATATGGTTTACTATTATATGCCTTGAGGTAGTTTCTTTGTGGTTTTCCTCCATGGGATTTGTAATGCCTCTTGATTTTGTAGTTCAAGTCTTTTCATTTTAACGAAATTACTCCCATTGTTAATGTTCAAATACTGCTTTTCTCTGTCCTCTCTTCCTAGAACTTCCATTTGCATGTTTTTGAGCTCTGTTATCTATGTATCATTTGTATTATGCCATTTTGTTTTAATATATTATGTACATATTTTTGTTCCAAGCTTCGGTCTGGATACAGTCCACAGACCTGTCTTCCAGGTTATCAGTTCTGTAATCAGCTGTTTATAATATCAATTAATTTCATCTATTTACTGTACACTATCATTTTCCTTCCCATTCTTTGCAGTTCATTCATATATATCATTCTTTGGTGAAATTTTCCATGTGGTCATCAATTTTCTTGCATTTATAAGTCCACTCTTCTTGGCATTGCCTTATGACAAGGGAATTGAGCTCTGTACCCATTTCTCCCTTGCCAGCTGGTCAATGTTGAGCCTTAGTGGAGTGCATTGGAGGAAGACTGCCAGGAGGAAGACTCCTCACTTTGCTGCCAGTGCTTTATGTTTTTAGGCTTCTATGTTGTACCTGTCATCAGGCTGCTTCTTTGTGAGTGAGAAGCATCTTTACCATGGAGCTGCCACCCTGCTGGTGGTGTGTGGGGAGCTTAGTGTTGCATAACCTCCAGGGAGTCTCACCTGCGCTCCAGCAAGCAGCTTCCAGTGAATCTTTCCACCACCACAATGGGTAGATCCCCACTCACCATTCTTAGTCAGCAGCATCTCTGGAAACTTTTCTGCAGTTGAGTGGGCCATGGCCACACCCTCTCTCTAGTGACAGTTTACTTTCATCCTGGCTTGGGAATAAAGAGCATGCTTTCAAGTGTGTTCCTTTCTTGGGTGCTCTCCTTTGGTCCTAGACACAGTAGCTCCTCTATATCTGCAATTCCTGTGTTCTTCAATGTTCTCTTTACCACTCTCAGTATTCCTTATCCAGCTTCTAATGAATAATTCTTTATGATTTTTTTTTCTCTGATCAACTGCCTACTGTTACTTTCGTCACTTGCAGGACCTTGAATCATATTCTTTCTCTCTAGTGTCACAATCCCTCACATTTTAGATTTATGCTAGTTTGAATTCATCTCTGGCTTCCATATTCATTTTGAACTCATTTGTTTTCTTAGCCAATGAGGCTGCAGCCTTCTCAGCCTGCTTTTACTGCCTATTTATAAAATTTTATTTGTATCTCTTTCAGCTTTTTCCACTACGCCACTTATGAATTGATTCCTCCAGGTTTGAAAAGCTCACCTCATGGATTTCCTTGTCTGCAATGATATTCTCTGATGTCTTCCAATGAATGATTTTGATTTTATATCTAAATATTCTGGTTGTTCTCAGTAAGAAAATCAGTTTGCTACTATTTAGCACATTATAGCTAGGAAGAGAATGTCTATTTGTATTATTTCTCAATCCTTGTGTTAGTCAGCATGTCATCCTGATAACCAAAATACCTGACAAGAGCAACATAGGATAGGAAACATTTATTTGATTCATGGTGTCCAAAGTTTCACTCCTTGGTTGGCTGACTCCACTGCTTGGGCCTAAGGTAAGAAAGAATGTCATGATGGAAGGGTGTGGCTGAGGAAAGCTTCTCACCATACAGTAACCAGGAAATAGGGGATGGGGGCTAGAGAACAAGATATAGTTTCCAAAGGCATGCCCCCAGTGACCTACTTATCTCAACCATGCCTCACATGCCCACAGTTTCCATCTAGTAGTACACTCAAATTATTAATCCATCAGATGGATTAATCCACTGATAAGGTCAGAGCCCTCATGATCAAATAATTTCCTAAAAGTCTCATCTTTGGACAGCACTATATTGGAGACTAAGCCTTTAAGTACATGAACCTTTGGGGGATATTTCAAATACAAACCATAATAACTCTCCTTGCTTTTACTTAAGATTATTCCAAAGAAAATTCCATTTACTGAAACTTATGTAGTTGTTTATCTTTCTTACATATGATTCATTCAACAAGCCAGGATTTCATGACTCATAAACATAAAGTAATTAACAAAGAATATAAGACTTTATAATTAGGTCCTGTGCTTTGTGCTGCAGAATATCATCATAGAGAAAAAGATTAATGAAGGTTGACTTCCCAAGAAACATCAGGGTATAAATTTAAAAATAAATTTGCATATAATTTTTCAAGCTTAGTTCTGAGAAAAAGGAGATATGTTGTAATATCTCAAGTATCAAGAGTCTTGTGATGCCACTTTTAAAAATTTATCCAAAAATATATTCCAAATGATTTAAGATTTAAACTGAGTAGACACTTTCCCTTTATGTTATTTTGCAGATCTTATAATGAACTGATGAGACCATAATAAATCATGCCTATTCAGAAAAGTATGAGCATCAAAAAGAACATGAAAGATCATCTCTCTTTCTCTCTCTCTCTCTCTCTCTCTCTCTCTCTCTCTCTCTGTGTATGAAGTAAAAATATTTGCAGCAATTTAAATGTTCATCAACATGGGAAGATTAATTAAGTAAATTAAAAGTATTGCATCAATGGAGTCACCAGCAACTATATTTCAAAAATGACCACATTTTTTTCATCAATTCCTTATTAATGTTGACCAGTACTAAAATATAACACCTAATGTAATAACATACTTTTGTAATTTGTAAAATTACTTAGTGAACGTGGCTCATTTAACTTGCTTCTGCTTGGTTTTAAGTGAAGTATAAAAATTTTTGTTGGGTAATATTTGATTTTCATGGTTCTGAACAGGGTTTTCTTGAAAAATAATTTATATTTTTGTATCAAACACACACATTTCACATCCACACAGCCTATTCTTTCACACTGAACAACCTCATTCATTCCTTTAACTGACTCTATGATATGAAAGGCTTGGATTCATGTCCATCAAGACCCACAGAGCAGCTACAGGGAAAGCCCTGGCAGGGGGCAAAGAGGCTGAGGGGGAGGGCACCCTGGCAAATCAAACCCAGTCCATGAGTGAAATTGCTGTAATCTGGTGGGCACATCAGGTAGCTCTCTACTTAAAATCTATCTGAATAAAGTGACTGTTTTTCTATTAAAAATATTTGAAACTCTTTTCCCTTAAACTATCATATCTGATTGTAATAGAGATGAAAGCAAGGCCTATTACTTATAATGTTTATGAATAAGTATATCTTTGTAAGATAACACAAGAAGAATTATTAATAAAGATGCCTAGTTTTAAGCCTAAAATTTTAAAATAATAAGTATCATATACACGGGATCCTTTCTGTAGGTTTATTTACCTTAAGCCTAATAATTATGCACATTATTAACAAATGTAAAATTAAATTTGGCCCCTTGCCTTCAGAAAACTCACAAACTGCTAATATTGAACTTGAACATTGATAGGAGTTAAGAAATAAAAGATAATTAGAGGTTTTGTTGGTCAGAATGATAGAGAAAGAACTTCAAGTCTCTTTCTTTGTGATTGAGAAAAATTTTAGTAACACAAAACTGCTAAAAAAATTTCACTCATATATTTTGTATTTTTGGAACTAGAATAACACCAGGAATAGAAAGCATAAATGGAAAGGATGATCAATATGTACATACAAACTTTATAATCTCCCTTTTAGAGTGTTCAAAATTCAAAGAAAAATAAGAAATAAAAATAACAACATTGATACAAATAAGGCAAAGGTAAAATCATTTGTATATATAAGCAAAATATTAAATATTTAATGCTTTACATATATTTAATATACATTAAATATATTATATAAATATATTTTTATTAAATGTGAAAATATGAACATTTCCAAAAGAAAATTTGGTCTGATGAAACAAAATAAATTGAGAAAATGTAAGACTTACAAATGTCCAATAAATGTCAAATGTTGTTCAATTGTATTAGTACTCAAAAAAATTAAAAATAAAATAAAGTCAATACTATCCTTCCATTGTTGGATTTACAAATATTACATTATTAAATCAGTGTTAGTCTGCATGGGTGGCCAGGTTGTGGCATAAAGGATATACCATACTTTGCTAATAAAAGCCCAAGTTAGGAAAAATAGAGATTAAAGTGGCTTCAAATATCAGAATATGCATATACCTCCCTCCCCAGAAAAATCCACTTTTAAGAACAAATCCTAAGGATAGGGATGGGGATATAGCTCAGTTGGTAGGGTGCTTGCCTTATAAGCACAAGGCCCTGGTTCAATCCCCAGCACCGTAAAAAAAAAAAAAAAAAGAAAAAAATCCTAAGGATATAATCATAATGTGCATGATGGTTTACATATTTTTAATACCACAGGAGGAAAAGTAGAAATTACTTGGATAGTAAACAATAGAATTTTAAGAAAATTATAATGCATCCAAGTCAAGGACTATCATGCAGTAATTAACAATAATGCTTCTAAATAATATTTATTTACATTTGCAAATATCTTTCCATAAAAAGAATGTTTACTTATATTTACATGCATAAGGCATTCCCATATGTAACTATATACCTAAAATATTTGTACTTTGAAAGATATAGTCAAATATGCTAAAAGTGTCTAACTTTGAATGAAAATGATTATAGATGCTTTGGGTTTTGTTGTTCTGTGCATGCCTGATTCCTAATTTTTTTGCTATAAGAATTTTTTCAGGAAATAAAAAACAGCAAATGAACAGTAAAAATGTCTTTGAAGTTAAAGCTAAAAAGTTCCTTCTATCTTCCTTCCTTTTTATGTACTCTCTGCCAATTGTAACATTTTTTAGTCCAAATTCTTTATTTTCTTAAGTTTTAAAATATTTAGTAGAATATGTAAATTTTCAAAAATAAATAATCTTCAAGACTCTGTGTGTGTGAGTGGTGTGTGTGTGTGTGTGTGTGTGTGTGTGTGTGTGTGTGTTACTGGGGATTGAACCCAAAGCTTTCTGCCCTGAGTTACAACCCCAACCTTTTTTAAAATTTTATTTTGAGTCAGGATCTCACTAAACTGCTGAGTCTGGTCCTGAACTTGCCTTCCTGCCTCAGCCTCCCAAGTATCTGGGATTATAGACTTGGCTAAAATGTAGGGCAACCTTCAAGATTTTGATTAAATTGTTTCCTAAAGAACTTAAAGCTGCTCAATGATGTAGAATGCCGGCATTCCTTTCAGTCCATTTTCATGGCCAAGTCTGTATCATCCATCCAGCTGAATGCTCCACACTTGAGAAAGCAGCAATCCATGTGAATGCTTTTGTGCTCTGGAGGACTCTTCAGATGTGAATGACATTGCCAACATTCTAGCATATCCTCAATGGAAGGCATGTAAGAGACCATGTATTCCCCCGAAAACTCCAGCCACACTTACATGCTAAAGATTTGATAAAACAAAAGGGTGTCACACTGTCTCTACTACAAACCCCCTGTCGAGGCTAAAGTACAGCCCTTTAAAGACACCTGATTTTAACAGGCAGGCAACCTTCCTGAGTATGCACAAACTTCTAAAGGAATGACTCTTGTCTAACTTTAGTTGGGTCTTGATCTGTCAGGCCACAAATGATCACAAGAGTCAACTCCTTTGTGAAAGGTTTCTCTCTAACTTTATACATCTTAAATTTGTCATCTGTACAGTTAAAGAAAGAAAGAAAGAAAGAAAGAAGAAAGAAAGAAAGAAAAAGAAAGAAAGAAAGAAAGAAAGAAAGAAAGAAAGAAAGAAAGAACTTTATAAGGCTATTGTGAGAATCAAATTATATATGTTAAAAATACTTAGCATAATTTCTAGCATAGAATAGGCCTTATAAATGGTCATTATCTAAATGGTCATTTATCATTAGCTAATCATTAATTATTATTTTATACTTAAAAATGCAAGTCCAGTTCATGGAAGGTGCTCAATTGCTTTCATATTTTATTTGTATTGAACATGAATTCAATTTCAGTATGAGTAAAATTATAAATTCATAGGAATATATATCATACTTCTTGCTGCACAACCCAGAAAACTCAAGATTAATATTTCTCTTCTTATCATTATTTTCATGTATTTCTGCTACATTTACGTACAGTTTGAAGATTTTAAAAAATTGACTGAATAAACCAACCAAAAGTTAGACTCCACTATCTGACCTTGTTCACTGGTCAATTACATTAATAAATGAAAGGCATATCCATGCTTTTCCCATTCTGTTGTTTTCTACTTCGCTTTTTAAAAGTAAATAAAACCACATGGAGCACATTTGGTGGACTTGTGTACTCAGAAATAAATTAAGGAAAATATAAAGTTGTTATCAAATGGAAATCAGTGTTCATAAGTTAAAAATTTGAAAGCCCTCAGCTTTGAAGATAGTTCTGAAAACAGGGTCAATACTTAGGATTTAAATTGCACTTTTATAAGATACTCATGGCATGATATATTTCAGGCTGTTTCATGTGTCCAATGTCATTCAAGGTTGCAAATAAATTTGGTCTTTCAAAAGCAAGATGAATGACAAAAATTCTCTGACAGATAGCAAATCTTCCAGGTTAGTCATGACAAAAGTTCAATGATATCATCAAGGCTATCAATCCATCTGTAATGACATACTACTGTCTCTTCAAGAATTAAATATGATGTTTGCAAGAGCAGTGTTGCATTTCTGCTTGTAGGACAAAAAGAATACAATAGAACTGCAAATAAATAAAAGGTCTCTAATATTAGCTGCACAAATGAACTATTAATTTCTACCGTTAAAGAAATTTTGAGGGTTGGATTCCTTATATTTGATCATTTTCCTAAACAGACTTCTATTTTAAGTTGTGTACTTCATTTAGTCTGTGGCCGTACAGGTTTAGTGATACCTTATATTGTGTTCAGAAACGTGGCGAATAAACTGAACAGAGGTGAGCACAACAGAGAGAAAAAAGGCAAAATGAGAAATGTTTTAATTTGCATCTCCCTCTAAGCTAAATATATTTGACCCAATGTAGTATGTGTATTTTTATTTTGTTTTCAAAGAATTTTTGTTTGCTTTGTGAAAATTATCCAAAAGTGCATATGCATCCTGCTTATCACAGTCATTTTCAAATCAATAGGCTTCATGAAGTGAGAACCTAAGCTTCTTATTGCAATTAGCATTTACAGCAAGTCAGTCAATTTCTCTCAGGTACCACACCTAAATTCAGTTCTCTTTAGGTTAAAGTAAGCTATGGCATTAATCCACATCACTGGAAAATTCACAAATGCCCCAATGTCCTGTAACTTTTTTTTTGGCCTGTAACTTTCTAATATCATTGTTGAACCTATATATTTATATATTAAGCATACTAAAAACTATCTATCTGAAGAACTTAGATAATGCCAACGGAATAACTTCAATACATGGCTTTAATTCTGATTTTTATTTAAATGATGTAGATGTGGTTCCATTTCAAGATTGGTGTAGTTTACTCTATTCTAGTCACTGAGGACAAAAAGATACTCAAAAGAAAAATCTTGACCTTCATGAGTCTCCTAAGGCCCAACCAAGTTTCCTCGTACACTATTCATTACAGGTGGCAGAGATAAAGAAAGGAAAATGAAAAATCACAGCCATCAGACAACAGAATGTCAAACTTCAGGCTCTGAAAAGCAGGTTTGACTCTTACTTCTACCACTTCTGTGAAATACTATATACAATTTGCTTTGCATTTGTGGGGCTTCTTTTCTTATTCATTTGCAAAAGAGAATGATGATACTTTCTAGAAATATTGATATGCAAAAATATGATAAAACCTATGAAAATGGCTTATATATTTGAAATCCAACCTAACTGCACTCTCAGGTATGAAATACAAATGCTTTATTTTTTTTCTTTCATATCTCTTCTAGCAGACTTTTAAAAAAGATTCAGCAGAAATTCACCTAATAAAAAGAATTGTGGAAAAAGCATTCTACATTGGGTAGAAAAGATTTTACATTAAAATATGCTGCTTCAAATAAGACATCAGAGCATTGAAAACAGAACCATTATATATGAGTGCAGCCAGTAATGCAGCCTACATTGCTACTAGGGATATATTTACTTTTTAAGAAGACATCAAAAGGTGAAAGAAATACTAAAACTAAAATTATGCTGATTTTAAACTTAGTGTTAGAGCTCACAAAACTTGTGATGACTCAGTAAATTAAATGATATCTCTAAAATTATTCACCTTCTCACTATAGTTGTTATCTGTTAATAATTAGGGTATATTTAAAGTATGTGAGAGTTTATTTTATTTAAAATTTTTAACCTAAATTTTCAGTTGAAATTAATAATCACATACTAACTATAGTGACATGGTCAAGGCTACAGGGTTTGGGCTGAATCTGAATCTCATATTCTCTATTATTTGGTTAAATCACTTATCCCATTACTCTTCAGTTTCCTCATTTATAAAAAAAGTACAATAGTAGTGATATATGTTCTATCAGTTGTGAAAATTCAATGAATTATTACGTGTAGAAAGAACAGTTTTATGGTAAGTTTTAATAAATATGATATCATTATTATTATCCTTATTTCCCAAATGGCAATTACATATAAAATGTATTCTTTCTCTCTCTTATTATTTTTTTGGTTCTATTTATAGTAATGTAACCTTCCAAAGGAAATTGCGTTTAGTTCAAATTCTTCTTGCAGTTTTTAAGTTTCCATGAAGAAGCTTCACAAAAATTGCTCCATTGTATATTGTGTGATATGGTGAGAGGTTTGAAGTTTGTGTACTATATAGTTTTACTATCAGTTTTTCTTCATGAATACTAAAAGTCACATATAAAGTCTATAACACAATAACAATCTGATGAAACAATAAAAATGATTTGATATTTTGTTATATTTTCCTTAGATTATCAACATCAATTAGTCATGAAGTTAGTAATTATATTGTTTTACATGATCAACAGTTGCTCATTTGCACTAGAGTTTCACATTCAGGGTTTCATTTGAACTTCATGATCATGGAGGTAGAATATGCCTTCTTATTAATAATGTTAAAATACAACTTTCTGATTATGCTATCCATGGTTGAGAAACTTCTATCTCAGAAGGGTATTAAAAAAATCACATGAACCTCTGTAGCCTGAAGTAAAATGAGATATCCTAAATCTATCTTTTTGCTGGATTCTTGTACTTTTTCATTCATGCATCATTACAGGACAATGGAAGGAACAGATATCACATTAGTGCTAATAGTGTTTGCTTTACACATAACATTGATCTATCCTCTAACATGTCAAGGAGATAAACTTTAAATGTAGCTATTCATTTATTTATGAAGTGTAAGCCCTTCATGACCTAGAAAGTCCCCTATATTAGCATGACAAATGCTGATGATTTCTGAATTGGAAACTCAACTACCGATTTACATTTTAGAATAAGGAAACTGAGGCTCTAAGAGAGTATCATCATTTGTTACTTAGTAAATATTTACAGAGTGTCTTCTCTATGCTGGACCCAGGAAATCTAAGAATCTGTCCCATTATTTTTTTTTTTTAGAAGAAAATCCCTTATTCCCATGCTCAGAAAGTTACTACTTAGTGTGAGAAATGCCATTTAACAATAAAAATAATCAGAGGAAAGGTTGAAATTCAAGCTATTAAAGTCCAAGCTTTCTGTCTTCATTATTTTCTAATACAAGGTGCTCCAGCAGAAAAATTATGGCCTCATTGAAAGAATTTACCATTTCCACCTCTATCTAAAGTTTCATATCACTTTAATACTGATCAAAGTCATCACCCTGATTGTGCAACATATATCTTCCCAATTACTGGACAATCAACTTTTACAATTGTGATAGCTGATGTATTTATGAGCTCCTTAAACTTACTCTTTTGCTTCCTTTCTTTAATTTCCAACCATACAAGAAATAGCCCACTCTGCAAAAACATTTCCTGCTCCTCAGAATGTTGATTTGAAGGGGAGAGAATATAATACAGAGGTTTTATTGAAACCTGAAGCAATATTCATAAACCTCAAACAGCTCTGGAGTCAGACTTCGAATTCTGGCTCTCCTGCTTATTAGCTGTGGGACTGTTTCTGTTAGTGTTGCTGTGTAACAAATCATCCTAAAGTTTACAGGCTGAAAATAATAATTATTTTATTATTTTATAGACTCTGTCATTGGGAATTTTGGAAAGGCTTATCTGGGCAACCCTGGTTCCATATTTCTTATGGTTGTAGTCAGATAGTGGTTGGAGCTGGAAGGGCACTGAGGAACCAGAGATGTTAGGGTTTGGTCAGTCATCCCTCTCTCTTTCCCCTTCTTGGTAATCTGCAGCTTCCCCTGAGGGTCTCACTTGGGCTGCTTTGGGCTTCCTCAGAGCATGACAGCCTGGTGCAGTTGGGCTAGCTGCATGGCAGCTCAGGGCTCTGGCACTTTTGTGGATATGTTCCAGTGATTTAGGTGGATATCTATCTTCTTTTCTGACTGAGGTCCCTATGTGTCACTTTTGCCATTTTCTGTTGGTTTCACGTAAGTCCCAAACCAATTTAGATTCAAGTAGAGGAATTAAGCTGCCTCCTTAATGTGGTAATGGCAAGGCTTGTGAAGAATGTGGAGAAAGGAAGATATCATTATAGCTAGCTTTGGAAAATAAAATCCTCCAGTGACCTTTATCAAACTACCTAACTTCTCCATGTGTCAGTTTCCCTATTTAAACATGGACATTCTATACAGCATCTCTTAAGGTTTTCTTGAGATTTTTAAGGAGGTAATTCACTTTAAGTTCTTAAAACTGTACCTGATATGCACACTATCACCCCATAAATTTTAGTTTTAATTTATACCCCCAACTCCCAGCACAGCTGTCACCTCTGCTGGGAAGACTTCCCCATTTTTCTCACTGAGTTCTCACTCTGTTCAATCTCACCACGGCTGTGAAGTTGCCTCTTGTCTAACAGACCTTTTAGGTTTTATTGTAATTATGCAGAGCACATAACATTGTGCACAGATGCCCCAGTGTTCTGAGCATCTCAGGAGCAGGAATGAAAATGGTTGTCCTATAATATAGGTGTTTTTTGTTGGGCGGATGATTCACTCTACAGTACACGTATAAACATCAGTAATGAAAATGCAAATTATGGATAATGGTGAAAACAAGGTAGGAAAACACAAAGTAAAGAAGGTGGTATTAAGCATGTAATTCCTTACGCTATAAGGAATGTTTGGCTTCCAGTTAGGTTTGCTCCTCTCTCAACACTTTAAAGGTTACAATCAGCTTAATAAGGAGTACCAGGAGACCAGATCTCCAGATGAGACAACAGCGCTCTGAGTTGGAAAACTGATCCTGAATTAACACCTAGAAAGTAGGTTAAATTTGTTGTAATAGACTACCTCAAATTTGCTAGCATTCTTATTCTGGTAATTTAGCATTTAAAGTGTCCACAATTAAAAAAAAAGTGGGCTTAAACTCAGCTGCATTTGACAATGAACAAAAGCTTTGAACCTGGAAATAATGTGAAACCATATCATTCCATTCCTTTTAGAAGAGAAATCAACATTAATGTCAGTCTAATGCAACAGAAATATCAGTTCTCAGGTATCATATAAAAATGTATGAGACCTTTATCAACAAGAAAGACTGCTGGCTCCTTTTACTAACAGGAATGTACTTGTAAATCATAGGAGAGCTCTGCAAAATCATGAGCAGAATTTGGTTTCCTGATCTAAGAATAATCATTTGAATTCAATAAAAAGGAAAATCATAGCACATTAAAATTTCAAAAAGCCATTTGTGAATAATACAACCCTAGAATTTTCATTTTTCCCCCAGAGCCCAGGGATATTTAAAATGAATTTTGCAGTTGAACTCTAGGAATGTCAGTTCTCAGAAACAACAGACGAAGAAACTCTAATTAGCTGTGATGAACGTTGATTATAGACCACGGATATAACAATGATTACAAAGAGAAAAAAAAAGAGGTGATGCAGCAGGCCTACATATCAAGTGTGGTTGTGTAATTAGAGAAATTTAATCACAGCAGGCAAATGTGATGTATTTGTATTTGTACCATTTTGTGGATTCGTAGGCAGAACTGTCTTCAGAAAATACAAAAGGGATAAAAGCATGCCAGTTTCACATGCTTCATCTCTAAACAATTTAATTGTTGAAAATAAACTGCTCTCTACAACCCACAGAAAGCCCATTTCTTTCTCAAAAAAACAATGAAAAAACAAAAAAAAAAAAACCACAAAAAACCAAAAAAAAAAAAAACCAGACTCAGTTACTGTTACCTTGTCAAAATGTTCAAAATGGCCCTAGTTCATTAGGATCAATGGAAGATACACATGTGCTCATGGGGAAAAGTGGATGCTGCTTTTATCTGAAATATTTGACTTTAAAGGTCTAATTCCTCATTTGAATTTCTGAAAGGGAATAGAATAGCTGTGCCTAAAGATGAAGCCACAGACACATTAATGCTCTCAGCTCTGTGAGATCAGCCAGAGTTTTGCTGGCTCATGAATAAATTCCCAAATATAAGAAGTCACTTGGCCAGCTGAACTCCTGCAGAAGATTCAGTAACCTGTTAGGAGGTCACAGGGTTTATCTTGAACAAGAGTCTGGCTTACAGCTTGCTGTCTTTTGATTTCCTGATGAAATGATGGATGAGAAGAAGAGGTCACTCAGGCACTGCAAATCCAAACCAAACCAAAACAAAACAAAAAGCCTCATAGAAACCTTAGCTGGCCCACATTATTTCCAACAAGAAAGTTCTGCTGTGCTCTGATTACTTATAAAGCTTTTTCCCTGAGCAATTTTTGGGGTTTTTTTTTTTTGCTAGTATTGTTCTTTAATTAGGTGTTTGTGCTGGAATTAGGAGCTAACATGAAAAAAGATGTTTTATATTATATTTGTAAAAGGCATTTAAGTTGTCATTGGTGAAGTTGGATTAAACTGTACAATTTATCATTATAACAATGTATCTTTGTTTTCCCTGGAAACTTCACTTAAGTATAACAAAATAGAGAAATAGCGTGAATCATTAAAAAGTTAAACAACACTTTATACATTAATATTTTGTGTGGTTTCTTGAATATCTCTAAATAGTATTTTTAAAATTTTATCCAATACTATGCAAATCCATTCACCTATATGATAGTCTCATTTAAGCTAGTCAGGATTCCATCATCCTACAATTTAAACTGCAGAATCATTTCTCTGACATAAAGTGAGTTTGGGTACAGGCACATTGTGATAATGAGAACAAAACTTACCCCATTTTCACCTACATGTACTAAGATCCTCTATCAAAACAGATTTCCCAATTCCTTTTTATGTGCATACTCATAAGAAAAATTAAGTTCCATTTTCTAACACACACATAAACCATATCTATTTGAATGAATTTATATACCTGATGGGAGTTCCAAGGTACTGGATGCAAATGACCAGTCTACCTGTGAATGGTGAACACAGGTAAGATTTTCTACAAGAAGAAAGCTGGTTTGTGATTGTCAGATCATTTGCTATGTTAAAATAATCTGTAAATTTCATATGAACTCTCAGTGTTTAAATGTTAGCACAGATAGGTGTGGTGGTGCAAGCCTGTAATCCCAGTGTCTTAGGAGGTGGAGGCAAAAGGATCACAAATTGAAATCCAGCCTTAGTGAAGCCCTAAGCAACTTAGTGAGATCCTGTCTCAAAACAAAAAGGACTGGGGATGTGGCCTAGTGGTTAAGCACCCCTTGGTTCAATCCCTGGTATCAAAAAAAAAAAAATGTTAGCACAACTTTTATGGCTCAAACACAACATTCTTGGGGCTCATTTGCCCCACAGTTGCCAATTTGCAAACTGTTCTGTGCTATGATGCTGCCTGGATTATCAAGTGTAGGATGAAGTTCAGTGACGAGTTTTTGCCAGAAGGAGAAACAGAGGGTCACAGAGCTGGACCAGGCTGATTGTACCCACCAAAGACAAACAACGCTTATAATTTAAGAGTTGACATAAATTACTGTGCAGGAACATGGCAATTTAAATATGTGAAAGTCTTCTCTAATAACCCACAATTACCCACTTTACTGGTATCCCCTGGATGTTTAAACATGAGGATGAAAATTAAAGCCCTCAGTTTTATATTAGTGTCTTTCAGAATTCTCACCTTTAGCTACAGGAAGATGGCATGCACAACAGAGAAATGGGACAAAACTCACCAGGCCACCTTTACAGCAACCCATTACATGCAAAGAATGTTCTTTCTACAACTTGGGAACTTTTCCCAAACCCAGAGTTTCTCTGCCTTGACAATGAGAAGGCTGGAGAAGTCCACTTGTGTAGGGAAGAATGCTCAAAAGCAGGTGGAGCACAAGGTCACCAGGAAGATGGGTTGAGCAGAGCTATCTTATTCGACTTCGAAGGTAACCAGGGCCAACACGAAGGTAAGAGAAAATGAGACTCCATTTCTTGAAAGAATCTGCTACTTAGGGAAGGAGAAGCGGGTGCCTGGATGGGAAGCAAGGTCAGGCAAATGAAAGCAGTAAATAGAAATTGTCACTCTGCCTAAAAAATAGCACCTTGACTTCAATCCAAATGAAAGGTAAATTCCAATGCTACCCTGCAAAGCTTGAACTATAAAGAAAAGAATCACACTCCCCATGGCCCTTCTCTAGTTTACTTTCATTCTCTTCCACAGTTCCAGCATAATATGGTTTTAAGAATTAATGGTATTCAAAGCACTGTTTGTGCAAGGACTCATGCTTTCCTCACTATAATCCTGCCAGGGTGTTATGATCTAGATATTCCAAAAGGGAAAATGAAGCTCTGAGAAGTGATGTGCTCATGGTCACTGAGCTGGGAAGCAGAAAAAACAGGATTAAAACTTGACAAGTCTTTAGATACTAAGTGTAATGACATTGCAAATGCACTTTTGTTTTTGAGAAGTGTGTATGCATGTCCTCTTTAGATGTCCCCCCAACTCTTTGTTATGTGCTTCATCCTGTTCAGCATCAGTCTGATTCCTCTGATCCTACTGTTCTTAGGTAATTGTCCCCACTTAGTCCAAAGCACCGAATGCAGCATAATTCAATTATCCTGTTATTATAGGGTGAAGTTGCTGAATTGTTCACCAAAAGGTACAGGACAGAGACAAACACAATAGGAACAACAATAACAACAACAACAAAAAGAGGAAGAAGAAGAAGAAGAAGAAGAAGAAGAAGAAGAAGAAGAAGGAGAAGGAGAAGGAGAAGGAGAAGGAGAAGGAGAAGGAGAAGGAGAAGGAGAAGGAGGAGAAGAAGAAGAAGAAAGAAGAAGAAGAAGGGAAAAGAAAATGTGATACTGCCACAACAATGGACTAGAGAAAGCCTGAGGGACAAGAGCTATGAGTCTCTCACTGAAGACCTGAAAAGATAAAGGCTGGAATGTTCAAATTTGAGTTAAACCAGTGAAGTTCAGAGAAAGGGAGAAAGACATGCGACTGACAAAAATTAATTTCCATTTACTGTCTTATATGTCCCTAAAGGAGCATCAGGGAAAAGAAGTAATTTGGCAAATGCATCTTTTGTGTTTAAACATCAATTTTGATTTGTGATAGATACTTGTCTTTCAACTATTACATTTGCCATAACTAGAAAAGACTAAGAAAATAAACCCTCTAAACTGTAGATGAGTTAAATCCTATTCTGACTTCAAAAATAGAAGAATTTCAGTAACAGTGAAGATTTGTGACAAAAGGAAAAAATAGACACTGTGCTTGGTTTAGGTGCTTTAAGAACCAGGGGCTTTCAAAGGCATAGCCATCTAGAATTTGGCATATCATAGATCCAAATTTAAAGGATCTTCAATAAAAATGTGAACCTGGAAAACAGAGAGAGAGAGAGAGAGAGAGAGAGAGAGAGAGAGAGAGAGAGAGAAAGCCCTTTAGTGCAGCAGGCTAAAGATTGGAGAAGAAACTCGCTTTCCAGAAGCTTGTGAATTGAGAAGTGCCTATCACCTTTTACCTGCAGCCTCATCTCCCAAATGACAGAGCTGCTATTGATCATGATCAGCTGTCTAGTGCCTGAAAGCTAAAACCCAAGTAATTACAGCTGGGGGTGAAGAGTTTTGTTTGGATGAAGGGAAAGAGCTGGATTGAGATCATTATCCAACAACTTATGACTCTAAACTACTGGTCAGCCTGCATGTCTTTGAAACTAAACATCTAAAGCACTTTAATTACAGACAAAATTTTGGTATAAAATTCAGCTCCTGGTATGCAGGCAAATTAGTTCATGTTTGCACACACACACTGTAAGTATCATCCCCTTCAAGTCTTTTTCCCTCTCTCTTCTACCCCCACCCTCCACCAGCCATTCATACTGTGAATTCCTTTCCTGCTGGGGACAGCTGTGACTATAAAATGTGATTCATGGAAATATTAATGGACGTTCTATTTTCCCTTTGTAATTTTCTTTTGTTTTCTTTATACAAACGAAGAACTGGCAGTCTCCTCCTTTTGAAAACGACATAAAAGAATCTCCTACTTATGGCCCTCATGAAACATCTGTCACTTGGGAAAGTGGACTCATTCACAGAGTTTATCCTCAGGAAATCAAACCATTTGCTGAATCCCAAAATACAAGATATATTTGCAATATTTAATGGTGAACTCCCCAGGATCGGGGGCTACCTGGTTGGAGAACTGAGTTCTTAAGACCTCTGCACTCAGCAATTTGAATTATTCCTCAAAGTCATTAATTTTACAGCTGACACATACCCATCCTCACCGGGTATCACTCCTGTGTTGTACCAAATTGTTCAGGACTTTAACATATTAGAAATAGTTTTGCTTCTTCCTGTAACCATTTTTCCATTTTTCTCTATTTCCTGAATCAGGCCTCATTCCCTATATGTATTTTATGTCTATATATTTACAGAAACTTTCCCTTCAAATTCCCCTCTAGCTGACAGCTGTTTCCATAATTTTCTGAAAAAATGCATTCTTAAAGTTACCAAGGGTCTCCTCATTGTAGGCCACTGGCCTTTTCTCCATTGTATTTTGCCTTGAGCTATACCAGGTAGAAAAAAATTTCCTGAGTTGATGCCAGGTTCTCCACACGATATGAACACTGTCTCTTTGTCTCCATCTTTTCAATCTGGCACACCTATTTTATTCCTGTTTCCAGACTAATTGTCCTTTAAAGGCATTTGCACCTTACTGTTTGGAAGCTCTGATATTATCAATGGCACTGCCTCTATTCTTGCATTAGATCTCAACGGCTCTGCTTGCCTTGCTGGCCCTTCATCAGTTGTGCATAGCAGTTATTTGTTGATAGCCAAATTTAAGTAAGATTAACCTGGCGTCTTATATGCTACAGCCATTTCCCATAAAGATTGAGAATCTATAGGATATAAAATGGAAGTGAAATTCTTTATTCTATTTCAGTTGTATTCACTTTTAATCTCCAATTTCAGGCTATCACACATTAGAATTTCAGTCCTTATAAAAAAAATAAAGTGGAAAAAAAAGATTTGAGAGAGCTGAGGAGTTCATAATCTCATTCTGTGAAGTTATTAATTATAGTTTTTCCCAGCTGCTTTATTTTTAGAAATGTATTGATGGCATTCCTAAGAGTGATCAGATGCAAAGCTCAACACTACTCACACATAAGTCTACAGTTATCACATATAACATAGGGAAATGGTAACTATTATGAACTCAATCTATTTGTTAATACTTCATTAATTTCATGTTAATATTTCTTCCTTGAAGCCTAACCCACAGAGAATTTCATTACCACTACCATTCAGGTGTCAAATCTCTTTCTAAACCAAAACAAAGAAAAATCTTTTATAAAAATGGATCTTTAGTTTTGTAGACAATAGGAACTGTGAAAAAAGAAGATTAAATCTTTATCAGTTTAACTCACAAAGCAAATGCATAGGGAAATAGCATAATTCACCATTTAAACTGCCTAATTAGTCTTGGGAATTTTTTAACTCTGTCCAAAGTAAAGGAATTAAGGAATTCTACACCCAATTAAAATAATGCTAAATTTCTAAATAGTAGATTTAAGTAAATCCTCCATTGAAAGAAAGAAATCACTTCTGTGCTGAGGAAGCTCTATTAAGATAGCATATAAAAGATCTATGGAGCCCTGAAGTGAAATATATACATTTTTAAAAGGATAAGCATTGGGAAAAATGTCCACTATGTTTTATCGTGAATATAGTCAGTCAAATATTCCAGGGCTCCCTGATTTATTCTCAAGTAACAACCTTGACTCTTTAAATATTGTTTATGGTGGTCAGATGAAAACATATATGGCATTTTAATACAAGCTATCTGCCTCTCAGGCTTCCTTTTGAGAGTAAAACACCCTTAAAGCATCATTTACTTTCACAAACAGCATATGCTCACCATGTGGCACCATTCTTGTTAACACCAAAGTAGCAATTTGAGCTTAACAGCTTGGGAGCTCTGTTTATAATAATAATAGTATGTGATGTCAAGTCCTCAGAGTCTCAGATGTCAAAGGTGATCATGAACATAAATGCAAATTCTCAAAATCTGCTCTGCTGGGAAAATGATTCTTGTCAAGGCCAAAGAAGCCAGTAGACACAAATACTTGGTCTCCAGCCTCTAATAAGCACAGGAATTGTCTTTCCAATTTCCTTGCTTCACCTTCATCTGGTTCTAATGTACACGCATGTCTAGTGAATTAGTTCCCCTTGGGGGAAATTTTTGTTGCCTTAAGAGTTTGAGATTTTCAATGAAGTGTCTCTGATCTGATACAAATTGCTGAAAGTTTTATATTGTAACTGTTCTCTTCTTTATAAATGAGCTAGCTGTTTGCTTTTTTGGGTGTCTTGGAACCTTCTACCATTTCAGAATAATTTTTAAAGCATAGCATTATTAAGAAACGTTAAGATTTCAGCTGCGAAAACAGACCTATGTCATTATAATCAGTGAGAAAGTCCCTTAACTGGGATTTCAGAATATAAAAGGAGCCCATGCAGAGAATTGGCAGGGTAAGAACCAAAAAGAGAAAAGAGAAATAAAGAGGAGAAAAAATCTATCAAGCAAAGAAAAGGGGTGTTTCTATTCTTGACAGCTCATTTGAAAAAAATAAAAGTGATTCAGTATTTGGGTAAAAGACTTTTTATTAGGAAGGGGGCTGTTGTTATTTCACTGGCTTGCATAATCGCTTTACATATTGTATCTATTAAGGCACTTATTCTTTTCTATTTTAGATGGTAATTAGCTTATCTTTTTTCCTAGAGAGTACGGCCTTTTGAAGCACCAGAACCACGTTATGTGCATGGTTCAGCACCTGGGACACAGCAGATCTTCACTGTTTGTAACCGAATAGATGAGGGAGACAAGAAAAAGCACAGAAAACACATTTTTGATCAGAATAAGATTCAGAAATGGGAAGATATGTGAGGAAGGAAAAATCGTTCCTCGTAAGCACTGCATTGAGGGAAACAAATGTTCAATGTGCATTGACACACTAAGGTAAAGTGGCCACAAAGAATAAGCAGATACTGTCACATCCCTCTGGGGCAATCTCCTCCCTCAAGATGCCCTGTATGTACCACGGGGTATGATTTCCCCTCAGGCATGAAACTGCCTGGGTTGTGTAAGCTGAGAAGGTCTGCAATGCTGTTATTCATGTGATTTGGTTTTACAGAATGGGATCTTAATAAGCAAGCTTGATGAGACACTCAAAGATGTTTCTGAAAGAGTAGTTCAGATAAGCCACAATGAGTGAGAGAGGGGAAAAGACTTCAAAAGGGGTTCACAGACAGAGGGACAGAGAAAGTGAAATCTAGCTGTAGCTGGGCCCCTGGCGCTTTCTCTCACAGCTCCTTCTCTGTCCTCCTCTGTCAAACCTCTTCAGTCCCCTTAGAGTCTATAAGTAATCTTCATTTTTGTCCTCCAAGTCTATAAACAATGCCTGTTCCTCTAACTTTTCATCTCTTGCACCCTGAAAAGAAAAAATGTCCTCCTTTTGTTTTATTCCTGTTAAAACATTATTGGGTTCCCATTTTTTCCTTTTAAATTCAAACTTTTTTTGGATCAAACTTCTCTATTTCCATGACAACCTTCTGCTTTTCTACCCACTGGACCACCTCCATTGTTTTGCAGAGACTGCGGTCACTGAGGTCACCAATGACCCCTAACTGCAAAATCTATGGACACTTTATGTTCGCTGTAATGGATAATTGCTGCATTTGATATTGTTGGCCTCCCTTAATCACTGAACAAAAAACTGGCAGTAATACACCAGTTATAAACACTAATGTAATTAAAATGCTTAGCGCAATTTTTTTGCACACTATGGGTTCTAAAAATGTTTGCTAGCATCGTGATATCATTTTTTTCAATTGCCTTTGTGAGTCACTGTTTTTGTGTCCATCCTTTTAAATATAGGCATAACCCTTCCAATACCCTGATCATCTGTACACTCTTGCTGGGTCATTCTAGCTACCTTTTTCTTTTGACAATTATTGGGTTCTGGCTACCACATCTATATCTATAGCCCAGTGTTCTATTAACTCTCCATACATGGAATATGGAAATTTCCTCTCTGCCTTCTGAAAGTTCACTAAAATGAACTGAAAGTAGACACGAATTAATGGGGAAAAAAAGACACCCCAATTTATTAGTGTGCAAAAGGCACCATAGGAAGGTCATTACCCAATAACCCAATGAGATTCCATAACTTATATACCCTTCTTCATAGGGGAGAGGGAAGTGGGGAAATATAGGCAATTTTGTGGGGTGGTAAATGATTTTCAGGGAAACTTAATGAGCCCAAAGAACAACAGTTTGTGACAGAGTCTGTCCAGGTGTAATGACATTCCAGAGTCTTCCTTCCTGACATTTGAGTTTAATCATCCTTGATTAATGTACTCTATGGGGGGAGGGAATGGAGGCAAAGGTAATTTTCTCCCTTCTGGTCAATCAGATCTTTACTTAAAAAGTGAATCTCAGAGAAAAGTCTCTGCTTTCCCTGGGGCACAGGGGAGGAAACCAGGGAAGGTAAGAGAGACCTTGATTCTAAGGCAGTATTTAAGGTCTTCCAGATTCCTCTAATTCAAAGTGCTCAACATTATTTCAACACATTCTACTTGGGTGTGTCCTTATCTAAGTATCAATAGTATCTAAGTCTTTGTTGGAGACCCTCATCCTGTTTCCTGAGGTTAAAGTGTTCCCTGCTGAGAAACACTAGTGAACTCCTACCTTGTTATCTGCCTCTTTCCTTCAGTGGGTGGCTGTACACTTCCTGTGAGCCCATACAATGTCACATTCATCCCTGTGTTACCCAGACATAGCACAGAGCCACACGCCCTGAGTCAAAAATCCAATTGTACAATTTTCAATTTAGAAGACTTATTTTATATATACATTCCCTGTACAGACTGTTAAATTTAGTAACAAGTTTTTGTTTGTTTTTTTTTTAAAGGGAAGCATTTGGAATACTTCAATAATGAGAAAAAAGTGGATGGTGACTGAAATTTCAAGATAAGAGCACACTTTTAAATTTAGAAATTAGACAAATCTTTGTTTCCAAAAATGTTTGAATAATAATATAATCTATTAAGAGAATGATTTACTATTATTAACATCTCAAGAAAACAGGAACTTCTGATAATTCCATAGTACCCTAAGTTTAAGAAGTGAAAAAAATAATAAAAGCACTGGGGCTGAATTGTTTGACACCATCACATCTGTGGCCCTGTGTCAATTCATAATGGCAAATGTGCCACAGAAACAAATTTGTCATGGGCATTTTCACAACAATAGATATCACATGGTGGTGGCAGGAGATGGAGTTATGATCACAGCCTCACATGTGTAAGACCTGGCTGAGGAAATGTGACATACGAAACGCACATTAGCTTAGACTTTCAGGTCTTTTCACACTTCACAAGCTATACCAGATTGGCTGAACTGAAGAACATATTAGCTGCAGCACAGTAAGGGGTCCCCTTAAGCCACACCCCAGCTGACTCTAGAAGACAAATGATCTAAATGAAATCAGATCTTCAAACCCAAGTGATAAGGCTGGGTATGGTGTTAGGCACCTGTAAACCAAGTTACTGGAGAGGCTCAGGCAGAAGGAGCATGAATTCTAGGTCAGATTGGGCAACATAGTGAGACTGTGTCTCAGAGAGAAAAATCAATGTGATAGAATGGAAATATCACAATATTTCAATATATAATACATATTTTGAGACGGGATCTCCCTGTGTTGTCCAAGTTCACCCCAAACTCCTGGGCTCAAGAAATCCTCCTGTCTTAGCCTTCCTAGAAGCTGGGGCAGCAGATATGAAACACCTTGCCTGGCTGAAGATCAATATTAAAATCATTTGATCCCATTAATCGAAATATTCTCCATTGCTTGAAGTCATGAAACTATTTAAAGGACTTGATCTACTAAAAACATCAATTAAAAGATAAAGTGTTAGAATCTCCATGTTCCAAAAGTAGTATGTTATTGGTTGGCTTAAAATCTTTATACTTGTAGCTCTTACCTAACATTTCTTCTCCTTTTGTTCTTACCTCATTTTCCATATGCCCTCTCCCCACCCAAAAGAAATCATGGTTACCCTGTCTTCTTTTTTTCACACCCCTTTTCTTCTTCCTTTAGGTTATTAATTAAACAAATATTCATATTCCAGATGATAGGCCATATACCATAAAGGCATTCTGAGTCTAATGTCTTGTCTTTATGGAATTAATCATCTGTTATTGATAAATATAAGTGTAAATGATGGTAAAACCTGGTAAAATTTAGGGCTGGAGATATAACTCAGTTGGTAGAGTGCTTGCCTGTCAAGCATAAGGCCCTGGGTTCAATCCCCAGCACCGCAAAAAGAAACCAAAAACAAAAACCTGGTAAAATTTTAGAGTAGTATAAGGGAGGAAAGGGCCATGAGAGGTTTCAGACTAAAGAAATATCACCTCTGACAGGAGGACACCAGGAGTCTTAAAGAGGGAGGTGTCAAAGCCAACATGATATATTGTAAGAATCAAGTAGCTAGGGATATTCAGTCATCCTTTCGGATTGACAGGGAAATGGCTCCAGGAACCCCTGCAGACACCCATCTGCAGATACTCAAGTCCCTTATATAAAATGGTATAGTATCTGCATAGAACCTACATATAAATACCTCACCATATACTCTAAATCATCGCTAGATTATGTATGATATCTAATACACTGTAAAAGCTTTGTAAAGAGGTGTTATACAGTATTGTCTAGGGAATAGGGGCAAGAAAACACAATCCATGCATATTCAGTACAGAAACAATGTTTTGAGCATGATTTTTGATCCCTGATTGATTAATGCAGAACTGTGGATATAGAAAGTCAACTGTATTCAGGAAAACACCATTTTTAACTTACATGAAAGCAGAAAATGCTCAGTGTTTGACTCGGTAAACATCCAGCAAATGTTAATTTTCTTCATTCCTGTAGTGATGTTATGGGCTCCCCCCCAAATTCATAAGTTGAAGCCTTTGGTTCCCTGTACCTCAGAATGTGACTATATTTGGAGATAGGGCCTTTACAGAGGAAACAGGGTAGAATGAGTGCACATGGGTGGGTCCAACCAGATGACTGGTGTCCCTGTCAAACCAGGAGATTAGGACACAGACACAGGGCAGACCAAGTGAAGACACAACAGAAGACAGCCATTTGCAAGCCAGAGAGAGAGACCTCAGAAGAAACCAACCCTGCTAGCAGCTTGGACTTCTAGTCGCCATAATGCTGAGGAAATCAATTTCTGTTGCTCAAAGCCACCCAGTCTGTTTACTTCAAATCTCTGTGTCTTTATGGGATAAAATATCTTTGAATTGCTGTTAAACAGAATTGAATACTGGGGACTTGATTTATCAGTGAATGGGAAATTGAACAAGTTTTTGAGTTGAGAATATCCTGATGATCTGGGCATAGATGGAAAGGTTTGGCTTTTTTGTTTGAAGTGTAGTGGTGGGGCAGAAGAATTTGTAAGATGGATTTGGAGAGTACTGGATTACTGTATCAGCCCAAACACAAAACAATGGTGACCCAGACTGACTCACTGACAGTGAGAAAGAGATTAACATAAAGTGTATTTAATTTGGACACTGATTGTACAACCTAGAGCCAGAGATCTAGAAGTTTCAATGGTACTGAGCCCTTAGCACAATGAAGACATTTGACAGCAATAACAATGTTAGTATATCTTCCAAAAAGTTAAAAACTTCACTTTCCTGGAAATAGACAAGGAACATGTTAAAGATTTTATTCAACTTATTAATTAACAAGGAAACCAATAATACACATACACAAAGAGGCAATCGGGAATGCTGAAATTAATTTGCTAATAAATGTCCAAGTTAAATTACGGTAAAATGATTTGGGTCATTTTTTTTTAAGATAATGCAGAAATACAATGTCCCTATGGGACAAAATATTTTTGAATTACTGTGGAAAGAATCATTTCCATGACTATCAGATTTCTACGACTTAACTCTTATGCCTTCAGTGTTGTGAAATAAGCCAATCAATGGAAAGACAATCAAAGGTGCACACTCTTCTAGAACTAGATAATCTGTTATATAGTTCTGTTGTGAGGTGTCCCCCAAAAGCTCATGTGTGGGGCAATGCAAGGTTTAGAGGAGAAATAATTAGGTCATGAGAGTCTTAATCAGTGAATTAATCCCTTGATGGGATTAACTGGGTTTTAACAGAAGGCAGGGAGGCTGTGGTTGAAGAATGTGGGTTGCTGGGGCCTGCCTTTGAGTTATCTATTTAGTATCTGTTGAGTGGAGTCTCCTTCTCTGCTCTCTGATCATCATGTGAGCTGCTTCCCTCTATGACACCTTCAGCCATGATGTACAGCCTCACCTGGAGCCTGGAGGAATGTAGCTGCCTATCTGTGGACTGAGACCCTGAAACTGTGAGCCCTCAAATAAATGTTTCCTCCCCTAAAATTGTTCTGGTCAATTCTTTTAGTCACAGCAGTGAAAAAGCTGACTAAATCATAACCCCTAGATTGTTCTCTAAATGATATTCAGCACTCCAGTGAGAAGACAGACGCCCTGTATCCTTTTTGGCTCATTTCCAATCCTGGACTATTTTTTTCTGACAATCAATGCAAGAGAAACTTATTTTTCATTGCAGTCATGTTCTGCATGCAATCAGAACTGTGAAGCTGCCTATCAGTAGAGTGACAAGAGGGAAGACATTTGTCAGCTCTGCTTCCTCTTTCCACATCCCTTATCAGTGAGTTCCTAAACTGAGACTGGTTATAGGTTGAAATCTGGGGAAACTTCAAGACTCCTCCCCTGTCCTCTGCCTTCCTCATTAACAGTCTTCTTCACTCAGATCCAATCCCTCTAACAGGCTTTCATATCTTGGCTTTGTGTTCTTCATATGGATTCTCTCCTTTGCTCTTGCTTCTTTCTTCCCTGGTAGGTTGTCCTCAGATTTTCTTTTTGCTATCCTAGCACCTCAGAGCCATATTTCACCTAAAGGTTCTGGCAGGATATACTAGCACCAATCTAGACCTAAAAATGAAGAACCCGTTCATTTGGCTGGAAGTTCAGGTGAGTCCTTCCCAAAAAGAGGAGCCAAAAAAGTAGATTTGAGTCACCTGAACAGAGAAGAAATTTTTCCCGTGAATAAATGTGATTTCTAACTTTTGCTCTGGACTTCCATGTCTTCTGTGGGTCACTAGCACAGGTCTCCTTTCCTGTGCCCTGGGTACTTGTCATGGGATTTGTATATATCTCTGGTAACCTATTAGTAAAGAATTCATTTATTCACATATCCATTGTTTCACTCATTCATTCACTTGCCAAAAAATTCTTAAATACCTTGTATCTATTGAGAACTATTCTGGGTGCTAGAAGGTGTATAGACAAATAAAATACATCCTTGTCATCCAAAATCGAACCACTGAGGGTTAGAAAGCAATGAACATTTGACCTTTTCTAGTACATTCCAGGTCCGCACATGTCTGCTCAGAGGCCCTGCACATAAAGGAGCCATCTGTCAAAACAGACTAGACTGTAACCCTGAAGGGCTGGGAAGCAGAAATGAAACTCAAAGAGTTCTCCTAAGTCAAATCTAACTGTCATCCTCCAGATTTTGACAGTCATCACAGAGATTTTTTCTAATCCAAAATATTCCACAGTTTGCCTTAAATTCACACAAAAAATAAAGATGGTACATTAACTGACCTATAAGCTACTTTTTAAGTTCTATAATGATTTGAATGATCTATGACAAACTTAAATGTTGCATTCAAAAAAATATCAATAGCTTTTATTTCTCAGCAATGTTGGTTTAATTACCAGTTATCTAAAACTATTCAGTCTAAATCTCTTATTTATCTTATAATTTCAAAGAACCTTTTGCAAGAATACACTTATTCTAATTCTAAAGAAGTTTATTTGATCAAAGATGTGTTGAGCAATATCACGAAACTAATGAGGAAATTAATACAAGAGACAACTGTATAGATGATCCTGCATATTTGATATGTTAATTGAAGTGATATAAATTTCTTTTCCACAAAGATAATTGATGTGTTTCAATTAATGTGAAGAATTAAAAGCCCAAATTCCACAGGACAGGAATTAGATACTGGGGCCAGTGAAGCTGTTTATAAGTAATTTGGATTTTGTAAACAATTAGCAGTCTCCAGTTCCCCAAGACTGGAAGGGACTAGAGATGCTCAAGAGCTCCTTCCTGCACACATTTATTTCTTGCAAAAGTCTGTCAATTCTTGATGATCAATGAAACTCCATATTGCAGCATAGTAGGACCCACGAATGTGCTTCTCACACCTACAACTCCTCTGTGAGGGAAGAAACAACTACAAATAAGGTAGACACACATCCATTTCTGTCTGTATTATATGTATAAAATGTTTCCTTTGATTTTTGTGCCTTTGGGGGTAAGCCAACCACACTTTAGATTAAAAACTCAAAAAAAAAAAAAAAACTCAAGTCACCATTACAAAAAAAACTCCAAAAAAAATAATGTGAACATTTCTAATAAGGTACACTTTAGGGAATGGACAAAAAAGAGTAAAAAGAACCAAAAAGGTTCATATTCATGTTGAACATTGTCCTTTGCCTCTTTTGCTGATAAGTATTTTAACTCTTACAAAATTACTTCTTGTTACGGATATAACAACATATCATTATAAAACACATACATTTTCAGAATTTTATTTTAAAATTATCTCTGAGTAATGGGGTTGCATGGATTGTCATGCTGTCCCTTAGCATGCCCAAAGAACTAGAAGGTAGCTTTGTAAAAATAAAGATACATAAAAGGGGGTGCATTTCAGAATTTACCAAGGTCATTAATGCACCAAATGTAAATGGTCTCCCATTTATCAAATGCCCTGGAGAAATCAGGAGATAATTGAAATGATAGATGAAGAGATGAAACTCTAGGCTAATGGACTGTATATCAATGAATCAATGTCACATTTATGTAAGCTTTGGGAAAATGATTCCTATTCTTTGCTTATTTTTTAAACCCCAGGAAGGTAAGTAATGGGAGGATTAGAAACTGAATTAGAAAGCGACCCCATCAGTCCATTAAAATATTTCTGCTAAGATTTTTCTCAAAATATTTTTGCATTTCCCCATACTAATTAGCAGAGTTTATCATTACTTCCACCTTTTTGTGTATGTACTGCCTTTCTTTTTCCTTTGTGACATCATTAGTTCATTATCTCACCTGGAGATCAATTCTACTTCTTCCCAATGACAAAGTTATAAGGACCTTATGTAAAGAAAAACTAAGGAATAGTGTGCTAAAAAACCAAAAAAGTTAAAATGAAATATTCTTTCAATCTGATTTAAAATCAATTCTGTTTTAACAAAAAGTAATTGATATATATTTTAAGTGACTTACATTGAAACTCTTCCAAAGCGAAAACTTATTTCATAGAGAAGGTTATTTAAAGTCAAATCAGCCTGTGGAAAACAAATGATGGTCAGAAACAAACTTCTGCTCTCCAAAATGAGAAAGAATAGAGATGAAAATCCAAATACTAGCTAATCCAAATACATGGTAAAGTACAGATGTAAGTCAAGTCATTAATATGTTTAAGGAGAGACAGAGGTCTTCCCAGGGTAAGTGGGGTTTTCTGTACATTGAACAGATGTGTCTTGACACCTTTAATTGACAGTTTCAAAAGGTGCCTGTGAAGAGTCCTGTTTCTCAAGTCAGGCCCAGATGGTGGGGCCCCGTGTGGCTACCAGAGGAGCAGCACTGGTAGGGAGTCACAGGCACGGCAATTGGTCTCAGAAGAGGGATGCATAAAGGAGAACCGTGGTCCTAGGACAGGGTCACTTCCATGACAGTTGTTTCCATCAGAAGACACAGGAAATGATCTTCCAATGGAAACTGTCTCTCAGGACTTGACTGGGAAGCAAGGGGTAGCAAGGTCAGCCAAAAGCATAGGACCCAAAGGAAAGGGATTGCAGGAAATGCCTGAAAGAAACCTCACAAAATCAAAAAAGCTTGGATCCTAAGCTCTCAATTACATTTGGAAATCTGAAATCTTGGACATCCATCCCCTAATTAATCCCTGAAAGGACTGTGGTTGTTGATATGCATTCTAGTTAAAATATTATATATTTCCAAACCAGTTGGAAAATAGTCTCTCTACTGAAATCCCCAAGCGCCCATCATTTTCTGGACTGCCTCACTCCTTCCCAAGACTTCTCAGACAGCTCCCAGTCCAGAAAAGAAGTTACTAGTGCCTTGTGGCAGGGGCCTCTATGATAGTATATACTGGGACAGAATATACTTTTTTTATTTTTACAGACCGCATTTTGATTTATTGTACACAAATGGGATACAATTTATCATTTCTATGGTTGTACATGATGTAGACTCACACCACTCATGTAATCATACATGTACATAGGATAATGATGTCTGTCTCATTCCACCAATTTTCATACCCTTGCTCGCTCCCCCCTCTCATTTCCCTCTACATAATCCAAAGTTCCTCCGTTCTTCTCTTACCAGACACCTACTCATCCCCATCCACTTATCAGGGAAAACATTCAGCCTTTAGTATTTTGGGATTGGCTTATTTCACTTAGCATGATAATCTCCAATTCCATCCATTTACCTGCAAATGCCATAATTTTATTCTTCTTTATGGCTGAATAATATTCCACTGTGTTTATATACCACAGTTTCTTTATTCATTCATCTGTTGAAGGGCACCTAGGTTGTTTCTCCAATCTAGCTATTGTGAATTGAGCCACTATAAACATTGATATGGCTGCATTACTGTAATATGCTGATTTTCAGTCTTTGGGGTATAAACTGAGGAATGGGATAAGCTCAAGAAATAAAAGTAAGGATCAATAAATGGGACGGATTCAAACTTAAAAGTTTTTTTCTCAGCAAAGGATACAATCAATAATGTGAAAAGAGAGCCTACAGAGTGGGGGAAAATCTTTTCCACATGTATTTCAGATAGAGCACTAATCTCCAAAATTTATAAAGAACCTACAAAACTTTACACCAAAAATACAAAGAACCCAATCAATAAAGGGCTAAGGAACTGGACAGACACTTTACAGAAGAAGATATACAGGTGATTAACAAATATCTGGAAAAGCATTCAACATCTCTAGTAATTAGAGAATTCAAATTAAAACAACCCTAATAATAATTCATCTTATTCCAATTAGAATGACTAATATCAAGAACACAAGCAATAATAGGTGTTGGTGTGGATGTGGGGGAAAAGGCACACTTGAACATTGCTGGTGGACTTGTAAATTGGTGCAATCACTCTGGAAAGCAGTGTGGAGATTCCTCAGAAAATTTGGAATGGACCCATCTTTTGACCCAGTATATACTTTTAATATTACCTTTGTATGAATTCCGCACTCAAGGTGAAACATTTTTTTTTCTCAAGTGGACCCCACTTGTTTGGTTGCCCAGGCTAACCTCCTCCTGCTGTGGACTCCCAAGAAGGTGGGATTACAAGAATGTGCCACTGCCCCCAGTGCACTTTATATTCTGTTGTTTGTTTCATTCCAACTTCACTACATCAGCCCTTCCATTCATAATGGTCTTCCATAGTCTTCACAAAAAGTAATTTGTTCCTTCCACCATCACCCTTATCTATACTGTTAACAGAAAGGAATATTAATGTAACTGTTTGGCATTGAATTCAAACCTTCAATTACTGTTTCCAATTTCATTGGTCCTTTCTGAGATTGGCACAGCATGAGATAAAGTGAATATGAGATGTCACTAATAAAGTGATAAAACAGATTGTCCCATGTGGCTCGTAGGATTTCCCTGATTATGCTTTAGTGATGCCTTTTATATTGTCAGTAGATGAAAACTAGCTCTCTGACCAAGAAGATTTCTTACATGTACCCAATAAAATATGCATTCTCTTCTTCATACACATGAGCCTTTTTATATAGGAAAAGTTTGCATTTCTAGAGAATGCCAGAGTTTAATTAGCCCCCCCCCATCCCCCTTGTCTTTTTTGGAGATGTTGATGTATTTTGCTCTAGGAGCAGGACACAGAATTTTATCTGGTATAATATAATGTGATTGATGCCACTAATGGCCAGTAAGCCCAAAATGGCAAAAATATAAAAACTACACTCAGTACACTTTTTATGAGGATTGAATTTTCAAAGTAGGACAAACAAATTATATTTAGTGGCTTGGTCCTGTCAGCACTAACTGATTATGTAATTCTTCAGACAGTGGCCATAAGATACATGTAAACATATCAAAGGAGCAACAATAGATCTTTGCATGGGTAGTTCAGGATAGCCACTTATCCCAAGGTTGTATTCATTAGGATTCTCCTTTTTTTGTCTTATCCAGAGTTCAAGAAACAAAAGCATGGTATTTTGGGGTGTTGGAAAGGACACTGAATGCTTTTGAAAATGTTTTCACTGAATTCTGTTAATGGCAAAGGCAAGGAAAGATGGGAGGCAAATAAGGTATGGTGCCAGTTTCATTTTCTTATCTAAACAAAAACCCAGTATCCTTAGAAAGTGTTTTTATGTTGTTAAGCCAACCTCCTCAAAGTAATTTCACTTAATACCAATTGTCTATTTATAGTAAGAAATCAGAGAGAAACAAGGAAAGAACCAGAGCAGACAGCTGCTTAATCCTAATGTGTTTATGTAGACAAGTCCTTAGATCCACACGAAGACAGTCAGCTAATCTTCATTATTTTGTGTTGGATATCTTTCAAATATTTTTCTTTCTGACTTCTATAGCAAAAAAAGCAAAAATATACAAAGAGTTATACCAATATGGGGCCACACCGTACTTTCCTTTTATTTTGTTATCAACTATTATATTTTTTAAACTTAGTAATATTTCATGAACATTTTCCAAATTATGGTCATTCTGCAATCAGTTTTTGTTGTTGTTCTGTAATGGGGATTTGACCCAGGCACACTTTATCACTGAGCTACATACCCCAGCCCTTTTTTATACTTTTTGTTTTGAGACTGGACCTCACTAAGTTGCTGAGGGCCTTACTAAGTTGCTGAGACTTGAAATCCTCCTGCCTTTAAGCCTACAATCAGTTTTAATATTTCTAAGGAACTGTCATGATTTGTACAGAAAATTTCTTGTTAAAGAATTTTAGTTTGCTTCTACTTTTTACTACTATAAATAATGCTACCATTAACATCTTTCTTGCCAAATATTTATACTAAATATACATGCTTACGATTTGTCCTTAATGTTGCTGAAAACAATTATGCACAAATGAAGCTAACCTGTCATTTGTATGCTGTTCTAAAAGTTCTATACACAAAGGAAGTATTGCCAGCATACTCTGCGCTTAACGTGATAATAGTGATTTCAATGTTCTCTCTTCAGAGACCTAGTTCAAAGTGTCTGCTGTGTGTACCCTGAAAATTAAAATGAATGTCACAATAATTTGCATTTAAAGATGGGTTTTGATTTTAAAATTTTAAACTTAATATTTTGGACCAAAAACAGTGTATTCTCTATGAAATTTGAATCATAGTTGTAGAACATCACATCTCATAATAGAACGATAAATTATTCAATGAATTTTGTTTAAATAAAAGATTGTCAATCTTGGGGAAAATCCATTTAGAGCCTCACCTCACACCATTTATCAAAACAGATTTGAGTGGGTTAGAGTTAAATGTGTCTTAAAACCTGTGAAATAACTAAAATGGGATACTTATCAAATATCTGAAGAGGGAAAGAATTTTTCATAATTACAAGAAAGAAAATATAATGAAAATGATCAGTATATTATGCTCACAAGATTGTTTTTCAAAATTTGCATGTCATAAAAACACAGGAAAAAAGAAAGAATGCACCATAACATTCGAAAATATATAAAAATAATAGTTTACCATCCTTATTGAAGAGAATATACTTATTAATAAGTAAATCACTAAATAGATTCATAAGGAAAATCTGTACAGGGGCAATTCTTACCTTTAAAAAACATTTTAAAAATATCATGAAAGTAGCCAGATGCGGTGGCACACGCCTCTAATCCCAGCAGCTCAGGCTGAGGCAGGGAAATCAAGAATTCAAAGCCAGCCACAGCAAAAGTGAGGCCCTAAGCAAATTAGTGAGACTCTGCCTCTAAATTAAATACAAAAAGGGCTGGGGATGTGGCTCAGTGGTCAATTGCCCCTGAGTTCAATTCCTGGTACTCACACCCCACCAAAAAAAAAAAAAAAAAAAAAAAAAAATGGAAGTAAATTAGTACAATAATAATGTAGCTTTGTGTGTGTTTACCAGGTTTGCTTAATGACTGAACCACATCCCCAGCCTGTTTTTATTTTTAAAAATTTTGAGACAGGGTCTCATTAAGTTGCTGAGACTGGCTTTGAACTTGAGATCCTGCTGCCTCAGCTTCCTGGGAAGCTGGGATTACAGGTGTGTGCCAGGCTATAGCACATTTTTAACCTATAACATATAACTATTTAAAACAAGAAAATAAAATAGAATGAAGTCATGTTTTGTCTTAGGAATTGCTGATAGAATAACAAATTTCATCTAAACTTTTAGAAAGAATTATGTCAATATGAAGCAAAATGCCGTACAAATGTGCCTTTTATTGATTGAAAAACTGATAATAACATAGAACCATTAATAATGTATAGATTTGAATCTGTTAATGTTGAAAGAGGCTTCAAAACTATGGAGCCCTATATATGTACATAAAAAAATCATAATGTATAAAGTCTCTGTTCCCATAATAAAGGAGCATAGTGTATCTACAAGTTAGAACTCATGTATAAATATCTGTTGAATGAGTAAAATGCAAACATACAGCAAAGCATAGCATTCCCTCACCAAAAGGGGGAAGAAGGAGATGGGGAGGAAAGGCAGCCAATGCCAGAGCATTTGTACTAGCACAGTGAATTGTGAATAATTATTTTTCATGTTCCTGCTATCCTCATCCTACTATCTTTTACTTAAATATATTTTAATTAAAATTATAATTACAATCATATGTTTTAGACTTTGTCCTAGAACAGTATAAATATTTCCAACTTGTTCTGTTTAATGCTGTGGTTAGTTGTAACCCTGAGACTGCTTCTTCTGGAAGCATTTTAGGAAACCATGTTTCATGACATATTTCTTTTGCTTCTTCAGGAAATGAATCCCAAACCTTTCTTAGGTGGGAAGAAAAAACAGAAAAAAAAAAAAGTTTCTGAAAAGAACCCATAGAAGAGATTCTGCTTGAGGGATGGCTAACATTTCCAAATTTCCATAATATTCTTGTATTGGTTGATACTTGTGCGCAATTACCTGGGTTACTTAAGCATGCAGGCTTGAGAATAGCCACATCAAAGCCCAGAGATGCAAATGCATCAATGGTATCAATGACAAACTTGCTAGAATTTGTGCAGGATATTTGGTGGAAATCCAAACGAGGGGGCTCCA
Organism: Glaucomys volans; assembly: GCA_020662805.1. Classification (NCBI taxonomy): domain Eukaryota; kingdom Metazoa; phylum Chordata; class Mammalia; order Rodentia; family Sciuridae; genus Glaucomys; species Glaucomys volans. Next base: position 739,639 of record JAJEJO010049121.1, read on the forward strand.
TGAAATTCGATGAGCGCATGAGAAGCTATTGGGAGCTCTTGGGGGGATGGGAACTGCAGGAGCATAAAGCCAAGGTATTTATTTGATAGTATTCTCCCCTCCACCCAGAGGTTGCCTTCACGTTGCTCTGTTGAAGGCTCTCTGCTATTCTCAGCCCTTTCCTCCCAGGGCTTTTAAGACATAATTGATTTCTATTTTATTCCCTTGGCACTCCTCTTTCTGCCATGTAACAGCCGGTTATTCTGAACTGATGTGTCAATAAGATTCCCCTTTCACATAACAAGTGCATTTTAACAAAGGCCTTCTGGGGATAATACCTAAATCATGAAGGACAGAGAGATTTTTATGTGCCAGCTCTGATGGATTGAATGTGGCTTCCTAAGTGCTGTGTCGAGACAGAGTCTGACGTCATATCTAGTCTCAGCAGTAAGAATTTACTGTGAATTGTAAGTTTGCCATTGAAATTAGATGGGGTCAACTATGGCATGGGTATGGTGTTTGCCAACATGGTCCCAACCCCCAAACAAGACAATTATTTCAGACAAGGGAAGAGAAATAATTCACCATACGTAACAAATCACACATGTACCTGGCTGCAGTGAGCATGAGACTCACAACAGCTGTCAAACAAACGGGGAAAAAAAGCACATCCCAAATATTCCAAAATCCTTCATAGCATTCCACAAACATCCTTCCCTCAGCTGATATTAATCTGCAACCAAGTTTTTATACTCATTTATGTCAAAATTTTCAAAAAGAGAGAGAAGAATATGTTTTCCCTATGTAAAGTTTTACTTTACTTCAACTTAAGAACTTTTTTTTAATTCTAAGATTGTATGGTTCCTTTTCCTTTTGCGGGGGTTAAATGGCCTCCTATATGAAATAATGCTAACAATAGATGAATTTCCCACCAATATTCTCTCAGGTGGGGGTCCTCATTTAAATAAAAGAAAAAGGTAAAGTCTACCTTGGAATTCTTCCTTAGTCAGTAGAGTTTCCCAGATGGCCTATTAATTTGCCTCTTTACAGAACCTCATAATTTCAAGTGTGAACACATAGGAAATCTTTCTGCCATGTCCTCTTTAGTAGAAATAATAAAGACAGAACAGGTTTCCTCTTTATGAAAACACAGAGGCCACTGAAAGCTCATTTATTGTTCTCTACTGTAACAATAAGCAGCTTCTTGTGCCTACTTGAAATGAACCAGGCACCTCACGGGTTGAATAGTTGTTTAAGATTGTTCTTCTCATGTTTCTTTCGTCTCCTTGAGTTTTGGTTTGTACACCGTGAGTGTTCTCTGTTGGAACTTGCTGGAATAATTGTGCTGGCCACTTCCTCTCCCTGAAATAACTCCCTGATCAGAACTGGGAACATACTTGGTGGGTAAGAGTGAAGCACTGCCCATGGAAACATCTAACTTGGTTTTGGAAAACAATGTTTGTGATTATTTTATGGTTCTAAGTTATGCTCTACTGAGCACAGTTACCAGAGATAGGTCCACTTGACTCCTACTGCTAATCCCTGTTTGTTTTTCCTCTCTAGAGTCTAAAGCTCTGTTTCAGCTGCTGGTGGCCAGTGTGACACAGTGGCAGCTTACTGGAATGTAAACAGAAACCCACAGAGGACTTCCTAATACAGGTGCTGACATATTCTACTTCATGCTTCAAACTTTGTAGGTGTAGATGAAGACTTGGAGGTGCAAAAGCCATTTTGAAACCACAGATGGAAAATGAAATAAAAGTGAACATTCTCTGGATGCTGGGGTGGAAAGTTAAAGGAGCCTGGGTTCTTGGAGGCATTCTTGAGCCAAGTTGTCAGCCCTGCATGTCTTTCCCAAACCACTTGTAACAGGAGACAAATAACCTACTCATTGTTTAAGCTTCTCTTAGTTATTGACAGTTAAACCTAGTCTATACCACACCTGAGCATCATACACCCAGAATCTCAAGAGGTAGACAATATTGAATTTGTTCTGTCTTTAAATATTCCCCAAGGAGAATGTGGAATTGCAAAATATGGTTAAGATGACTTAAAAAATGCTAAAGACAGTTTCACACAAACCAAGGAAATATATACATCCAAAGCATATTAGTGTAAGGCCCACCCCAATTTTCTTTTGAAGACTGAGAAGGGTTTATGAGTAAGTATTGTAAGTATTTCCAGGGCTCTAAGTCAAAAGAGCTTTGTCTTAGGACAAAAATGATTCATTCCTATTCTTTTGCAAAAGTCAAACCAATAAAGTAAACTTCCTGATGTTAAATTGAATGTAGATGTATTTTGGAAATTTGTCTCTGCTACCTCCTTCACTGAATAGCAATTCATATACTATGGAAAAAAGTTGCCAGTAAGTATCAGAAAACTCAGAGGCACTTGTTCTGCAGTCAAGAGTGTGAGGAATTTAGGCAAGTAGCAGAGATCCTCACAATGGATTTAATAACTGACAATTTGGTGCAAATTGAAATCAAATGTGTTCCATCTACAGGATGTTTATCATTGATTTTTTTCCTCTTTCATTTCAATAATAAGATGTTAAAATTCTGTGTGAAATAACTTTAGATGCTGAAGAGCTCATCTGTGGGGTTTTTTTAAAAGAGCTCATGTAAATGAAATAAAATAGAAATGTTTGTGTCAGTTTCTCTTGATTTCCCATTTTATTACTTAATTACTCATGGATATCACAAAAAGCGATGTTGCAATCCCACGTATTCCAACTTCACAAATATTTGCAGTTTGTACTAAAATTTTCCCATTTTATCAGTGAAGGTCTGGGCAGGAGCATCCTTGGCTAATTGGAAGAATTCCCACATCCCTCAGAGCTAGGCCATCTGCCTTGGGTGAGAAAGGTGGGCCTTGTTTGTCATAAGTAATATTAACAAATCTGGCTCGTCCAAAAGCCTCAATTTGAATGCAAAGAGAATAGTTTTTATTTTTTTCAATTTCTTGGTCTTTAATTTAACAAAAATACCTTTAAAGCACTACAATAAATATTAAATAACCACATTGTTTGAGAAATTAGAAAATGAAACAAGAAAACCATCATGCACAAACTCACAAACCTAAAAAAATTCCTACTAGAATGCTGTATTCTTCTATGGAAAACTTTCCTTAGTTTCTTTTGTCATTTATGAATTCATTATATATATTAATTTTATATTCTGCTTATGAGAACTCTTTCTCATAAGGATTTTCATATTGTTGTAGACTTTCTAATAATTTTGAATGACTGCAGTATAATTCAAAATTAATAGAGTATAATTTTTTTACTTCTCTTTGGCCATTTATATTGTTTTTAAAACCATAATGTTTTGTTAAAAATGCTGCACTAAATATATATATATATGTATATATATACCATGATTCTTTCTTTCCAGTATATTTTCCAAGATGGAATTACTGTATCAAAGGGTGTAAATATGGCAGCGGCTCTTTATTTGTAAAAATACATTGTTGCCAGAAATTTTTGGAAAATATTTATTAAGAATTTATGATGGCAGAGGGAATATGACATTCAGTTCCCAAATAGGTGGAAGCCACTCAAATTTCTGTCTGTAATAGCACTTCTTTTCCTCAGAGTCTTCCTAGGAATACTTATCTCTGTCATTGCTCTCTAAAGAAGGTGATCATGTCCAAACATTAGAAAAGCACCTTTTCACTACTTCAGATTGTTTGGGCTGCACTACAACAACAGAAATTTATTTCTCACAATTCTAGAGACAGGAAAATCTACAATCAAGCCATTGGAAGATTTGTTGTCTGGTGAGAGCATGTTTCCTGATTCATAAATGGTGATTTTTCATTGTCTTGTCACATGGTAAAGGGGCAAGGCATCCCTCAGGGACCTCTTCAGCTTTTCTTTTCTTTTTTCTAATTTTTTAAAAACTGGCACATTACAACTATATATGACAGTGGGATTTGTTGTTACATATTCATACATGCACATAATACAACAATATAATGTGGTCAATTTTGTTCCCTATTAGTTACCCTTTTCTTCCCCTCCTCTAACCCCAGTACTTCCTTTCCTCTAATTAACTGGTATCCCTTCTATTTTCATAAGATTGCTTCCCCCAACACATAATTTCCCCATTCTCTCTGTCTAGTTTTTACATATAAAAGATACCACTCTCAATTGTATGAATTTGGCTTATTTTATTTAACATAAGGCTCTCAAGTTCCATCTGTCTTCATGTAAATGACATACCGTCTTTTATAATGTCATTTATGAAGACTGAGCCCAACTCACCTAATCACCTCCCCAAAGTCCCCACTTCTTAATGTTATTACATAGAGGGCAGGATTTTACCCCAGATATTTGGGAGGAGACACAAACACACAGGCCATAGACCTCACTCACATGTTTATTAGAGATTCACTTTACATAAAACTTCTGTGATATCCTGTCAAAAAGGCAACTGTTTAAACTTGTTTGTCCAAGTTTCCCAAACACATCTTCCACTGAGTGACCCCACCTTTTTATGACACTTGGTCTCATCTTGTCTTGGAAACATGCTCTATCGACCATGCCTTAAGAATAGGGTGATGCCCATAATCTATGCAGTTAAGAGGCATCCAGGAACACCCTCCCCCACATCTGAGTCTCTTCTTGAAAATTTCTGCTGCCAAATGATGAAAAGACTAGCTTAAGGTAAATTTAAAAGTGTTTTCACATTAAAAGATCTGTCTGGCTCCAAGTTCTCAGGTTCCCACAGGAAAGTGGGGAGGGCTGGAAAAGGAAGAATTCCATGTTATCTCTCTAGCTAGCTGGGTATCTACTCAAAAAATGAATTCTTCTCCCTTTATTTCTTTTTTCTCTCCCTGATTTGTTTAAATCATTCCTGATTTATCCGATTCTTTTTTTTTTTTCCTTTCTTTTTTTGCAATGAAGCTGCTGCTGTATCACAAATAAGAACATAATCACAGAAAAAAGAGAAGCTCTGGGGTAACAGCAACTCTGATAGAATATTCCACATGAACTTGACACCTAGTGAATAACACCGCATGTCACCACTTGTTATTAATAGCAGTGTCAGCTACACTTGTTCCTGATTAATGAAAGGGTTAAACACTTCCCTTAAGGGATAAATTGGCAGTTTCTTAGAATTTTCTTTCCATTTGATATTACCCCAACATCAGATAAATACCATTTTCAGGTAGCAATCTTAAATCACTTAACAAAAAGTCTTCGAGGCGTATAACACAAACAGACACAGGCACTTAATAAAAGGCAATGGAATGAGCCATAACGAACAAAAATATATAGACAAGTCATAGGCCACTAACAGTAGAAAATGGAAAATGGTAACAGGAGCAGCAACCTTGAGCTCATACAGAGGAACAAAATACAAGACCCACTAAGCAAACAATTGCTACCATTCATGAGGTTGATAATTTGTTCTATGTGAACTCGGATATATGAAATAGCATTCAAACCCAAGGTGACGATTTCCTGGCCCATCTGAGGGATACTGTCAACAAATATTATTTGGCAATGTAAATAAAAAAACCCGTTGTTAAAAATTTCAACTTTATCATGTCATTCTCTGGTAAATAATCTAATTAATAAAAAATGACTGAGTCTAAATATTTCAAGCAATATGAGTAGTTAGAAGTGTAAAGTCATACACCAGAAAGACCTGTACTCAAATCCTGATCCCCCATATAAAAATGTCAGACTTTATGAAAAAGATTTACTTTAGCAATCAGGTTCTTCACATATAAAAGATGACTTCTTTGAAAGGGTTTTGGTTAGGATTAAATGAGAAAATGAAGGTGTAATATTTAGCACAATGCCTGGCACTTGCTAAGTGCTCAGTAAGTGCCATTATTAAAGCATTATGGATTTTATTGGGGAGGTTGAATGACAAAATACAGGACCGATTTGGACTGAGGCCTAGACTTACATTTCGGACTGAGACCCAGAGAAATGGAGTTGCTTTCTGAACTGGTAGAATCCAAGAGTTTTAATTCCTAGTCTGGAGCCACCTGACATGACTTAACACTCAAATGCCTCTGGGTGTTGGAACCATGTTAGAACTGACTTCTATCCACAGGAGCAATTTCATCAATGTCATCTCAGAGCCATTCTTAAGACAGCAAGGCTGGATCGCCAATGTATAATAAGATCTTTAATGAAATCAGTCCTCCAGGATTAAAGTGTTATTTCTCAATTTTCTCACACCAGACTTGAGTTGAGAAGGGACTACCACACAATAGTGAAGGGAAAGTTGGCATAATGAGCTTATGGGGAGGTACAGCTACAGAAGTGGCAGTGTTGTACTAAGAAGACTAAGGATTTTTTCTCTTTAGTTACTGAATTTTGGCACTTGTGGTACAAAAATTAAAGCAGGTTTTGGTCTGCATTAGCTAATTTTCCTTTACAAGTGTTTCTCCCATGTTTAAAAATACATCAGAAGGAAGCTGGCAATGGTCTTGTAAACCTGTGATCCCGATTTGAGGATTTCCCCAGGAGAATCCCAAGTTCAAGGTTAGCCTCAGCCACTTAGCAAGGCCTCATCTCACCCTGCACAAAACTCAATTCAAAATGGATCAAGGACCGAGGAATTAGACAGAGACCCTGCACCTAATAGAAGAAAATGTAGATCCAAATCTTCATCACGTTGGTCTAGGACCAGACTTTCTCAACATGACTCCCAAAGCACAAGAAATAAAAGCAGGAATCAATAATTGGGATAGATTCAAACTAAAAAGCTTTTTCTCAGCAAAGGAAACAATTAGCAATGTGAAGAGAGAGCCTAAGAAGTGGGAGAAAATCTTTTCCACACACATTTCAGATAGAGCACTAATCTCCAGAACCTACAAAGAACTCAAAAAACTTTACACCAAGAATACAAATAACCTGGGGCTGGGGATATAGCTCAGTTGGTAGAGTGCCTGCCTCTCAAGCACAAGGCCCTGGGTTCAATCCCCAGCACTGCAAAAATAAATAAATAAATAAAAAGAATACAAATAACCCAATCAATAAATGTGCTAAGGAAACTAAGGAAAGGAACAGATACTTCACAAAAGAAGATCTACAAGCAATTAACAGATATATGAAAAAATGTTCAACATCTCTAGTAAGAAGAGAAACGCAAATGAAAACTACCCTAAGATTTCATCTCACCCCAATTAGAATGGCTATTATCAAGAATACAAGCAACAATAGGTGTTGGCAAGGATGTGGGGAAAAAGGTACACTCATACATTGCTGGCTGGGTTGCAAATTAGTGCAGCCACTCTGGAAAGTGGTGTGAAGATTCCTCAGAAAACTTGGAATGGAACCACCATTTGACCCAGCTATCCCAAAGGACTTGAAATCAGCATACTACAGTGATGCAGCCACATCAGTGTTCATAGCTGCTCAATTTATAATAGCTGGATTGTGGAACCAATCTAGATGCCCTTCAATTGATGAATGGATAAAGAAACTGTGGTATACATATATACACAGTGGAATATTACTCAGCCATAAAGAAGAATAAAATTATGGCATTTGCTGATAAATGGATGAAGCTGGAGAATATCGTGCTAAGTGTGATAAGCCAATCCCAAAAAACAAAGGCCAAATGATCTCTCTCATAAGTTGATGATGATACATAATGTGGGGTGGAGGGAGACAAGAATGGAGGAAGGATGGATTGCATAGAGGGAAAAGAGGGGTGGTGATGGGGTGGAGGGAAAGAAAAATAACAATGAGATGAACATCATTACCCCATGTACATGTATGATTACACAAAAGGTGTGACTCTACTTCGTGTACAACCAGAGAAACAACAGTTATACTCCGTTTGTGTACAATGAATCAAAATAAATTAATTAAAAATATATATACACATTTAAATAAATACCAAGTGCCAAAAGTTCCAAGGCTGAAGGTGTAGCTCAGTGATAGAGTACTGGGTTCAATCACCAGTACTGGGAAACAAACAAACAAACAAACAAACAAAAAAACAGAAAGAAAAAAATTTTGAACAAAAGAATGATGAAGCCCATAGCATTTAGAGTTTTAAATCATTAAACATAAGACAAAGTAATGAACAAGTGAAGATAAAGCATTTCATTTCAAGGGTAACAATGTTGGGGCAGAGGGATTCCCAAAAAGTTGGCTGTGCCTAACCACACCCAAGAACAGGGATGCTCTCTATAAAAAGTTTGCATCCTATTTCCTGAGATGGCATAGCTGATGGTTCATTTCTCCCATTAATGTGATGACCTGGGACCTAATTAATCTACTGGGTTTTTTTTTCCATCTCTCCATGAAATATAAACATGGATGCAGATAGTCAAGCAATGATGTAGGAGGAGCTCACTGCATCATCCATCCATAGGTAGATATATGAGAGGAGACCTGGGACCAGGAATGTAGGAACGCAGAGCTAGTGACTAGAACTGTCTCAATTTTACTTTCTGCCTATGAATCCAATAAATAGACCTCTTATAAAATATCTGCTCTTACAGCATATTTTATGGAGTCAAACCATAAGTTTAGGCTTGGGAAATTTTAATGAACTAATCTTTACCTAAGTTGTTCTGTATCATGTATTCATGGGAATTCCAAAAATGTCAATAATTAAAAGTGAGTTTTAAATATGGGACTGAAAGGTGGAAAACAGGGAAGAGGAAATAAATCAGATAGGTAGGACTCAAACAAGGGATGTTCTTATTGAGTAAAAGCATGGGAGGATAGAAAATTGAGAGAATCTCTTAAGATGAAAGACTACAATGAATAGCCTTGGTCTCAAATTAAACATTAAGAGGCACAAATATTGGTAACAAATGCATGGGGAATATTTCCTGTTGTCTTGAAATTGATGACAAGCCCCAAAGCTGAGACCAAGTAGACACTGATTATCTTGTGTTCTGGAAAGAGCTGCCAACAATCAGGTCAGGGCTAATTAAGAGACAGACAGACAGGCAAGTATTGCTGCACTTGCCAATGCAAATCTTATAATCAGAAGGCTGAGGGTAGCCGGGAGTAGCCTGTACTCCTCCCACTTCACAGGGCAATAATGTGAGAGCTGAGAGACTTCCCAGAATAGCATCCTGGTTGTCTTGCCAGTGCCCTCCCACTACTGTGGGCTGCCAGTAAGAGCAGACCCTAGTTACCAGGTTGACCAGTTGACAGAAAGTAAGGGAACTATGAACAAATGTCAAAACTGTCAAGCGGGAGACAGATTCCACACTGGGGACTATACTTTGAGGACTTCCCACAGAAACCTCTCCAAGGACACATACGTTATGTTCTACGAGAAAGCTAGGCAAGGGCTCCTGCCATATGGATCCTGTGTCTTTGTCTAAGACCTAGGGCGTCAATCTCTACTGTGCGTCAGGAGCCCCAAATCTGGCCTCCTCATGGGACACATGCCTTTTATTCCTGATCATAAATGTCTGTCTCAACTTCAGAGAGGACGAGAAAAGAACTTGCCTTCCTCTTCAAAGCAGTTCCCTCAAATTTAGGGTCAAAACTGAACAGGGGAGAGGAGAGGATATGAGCGGAGAGTTTCAGAAGATATTGATCAAGTATTCAATAACTGAGCATGATGGAAAGAAATATGGAATTTGACTGAGATAAAAGTATAGGGAATGCTTGCCGAGTGTTTACTATGTACTAGGCACAGTTTCAATTAGTTTAAATAATTCATTGTGTCTTCCTCATAGTCCTTTGAAGTGCAAACACTGTCATTCCCATTTGGTGGAGATGGAATGATGCAAAAGGGTTAAATATCTTTCCTGGGGTGATATGAGATGACTGTCTCCTGTTAGAAACAGGTGGCTCAGGTGCTCACTACTGACACCACATTCTTCAAACTCTAGCAATCAGAATCTGTAAGGGAGGCACAAAAATGCAGTTGAAGAAGACATTTGGAAAAGCAGAGCCATTTCCTATTACTATCCCACTGAGTTCAACTGCTCAATAAACTGGTTGCATATCCATATGAGAGGCATGATAAATGTTCATTGAAATGAGTTAATTCTAAAGAGACCAGGAATCCATTACACCATGTTGAGATGCTCTGATACTTCCAGATACTAGAGAACAACATCACTAGTCTTATCCTTTGTATTGTACTCCTTGAAAATACAAAGAAAAATGTAAACAGGTTCATTTCATCACTGTACTTTAATTTAAAGTACAGTAATTTTCTAAAAAGAAGTCGAGGTGGTTTACCCAATTTTCTATTGGCAAACCAGTGTTCATTACTAATCCAAACATAAGCGCTTGGACTTGGGAAGAAATGATCCAGTTTCTAAGTATGAAAGTGTGTTTAAAATACACATTGTTGGCCAGGTGTGGTGGCACACGCCTTTAATCAATCCCAGGTCTTGGGAGGCTGAGGCAGGAGGATTGCAAACTTGAGGTCAGCCTGGCAACTTAGCAAGACCCTGTCTCAAAGTAAAAAAATGAAAAGGGCTGGGGAGGTGGCTCAGTGGGAAAGAATCCCTGGGTTCAGTTCCCAGTACAAAAAACAATTATTAGTTCTATTTATTTCCATACTATCTCCAGTATTTAAAATGAGGCACAATGACTTCATTTCCAGCACTCCTGTGCAGCGGGGAGACATCCCAGAAGGCCTCTGAACACTGATTCACAGAATTCTGTCCAACCCCCAGTGGTTCAGGAACAGAATCACAGACAGGCAGAGTCTCTCAGAAGTCATTTCAGCGGTCACTGCAGGTAATCTCTCTATTGAATTTAGCTAAGATGAGGGAAGTTTTAATTGCTTGGTCTTCCTTTAATCACTATTTCTGAGCCTCAATTTGTGGCTTGTGTTCAGTCTCTTATTGTCGATGCTTTCTTCCCCTCCCCACACACTAAAAGCAAATACATATAAAACCTGAAGCTTCTCCGTCTCAGGTTATTTGTTTCCCCTCTTATTAACTGGGGAGCTTATACTTCCTTTTGCCTTGCTCTTGTTTCAAATGTGTTATGAAAGGTTTTTCTTTCTCCTTGGTGACCTGCTCTAATTGGAACTCATTTTGTGTCTTGGCCTTTCTGACCGCCCCGCAGGCTTCTGCTGTTCCCTTACTCTCGTCCTTGCTGATCTGCCCTTGTTCTATTCAGCAGATAATTGCTTTTGCATTTCAGATCTTAAAAACAGACTAGGCTTTGCAGATGGTGGACTCCTATGGTTTCCTTATCTTGCTTTTCATCTGTGAGGTTATCCCTATGCTTTGCCTTTCATATGCTCTTCTTTTTTTCACTTTTAAAATAATTCCCAGAACTCGCTTACACCACTTTTCCTGAGAGTCAGTGTCTGCCGGATAGACCCTCAAACATGCTAAGCCCAATTGTGGGTCTGTTTCATCCCTCTCTGAATTGTTTCTTTGCTCCTTCTCCTTCCTTAGTATTCTGTCATTTCCCCAGCAAGAGGGCCTGAGTACTATAATTACTCTACTTGCCAGGTATCAAATTACTGGTTTCCTTGTTTTCTCTTTCATCTCAGACTATTGCTATGACTTCAAACAAATATCATTCCCATTGTGACCAGGATAAAAAAATAAACCCAGAGCTATATAATCCAGAACATTCTTTTCCCAATGGCTGCATTTTCTATAGTCCGGTTATTTCCTCGCATAAAGGTTCTTTTATAGAAAGCACTTCCTTTCTTTCTTCTAGTTCAGCTAATCATTTTATTTTTATTTACATATTTATAAGGAACTTCAGGCATACAGCACTTTCAGAGCAATAAAGAGAACCAAAATCAAAACATGGTCTTTGCCCCAAGAGCTTACAATCTATTTTCATATTTTCGGTATTTTTCAGAACTGCCCTAAATGAGTCCTTTAGGAGAGAGCTTGAATACACAATAGTAATTGCAATATCTGCAGAACCCAGACAACTCAGAAATAAATTTATTTTATCCCAGACACAGCTATCAGGGCTGTGAATATGTAAATAGGTTCCGGCCTTTCACACCTGAATGAATGGATTATAGCCTGCAGAAAACCAGTTGGTTTGAGAGATTTAATTAAGACAGGAATGCAAGAGTTTTCTTGGGACAAACAGGATTACAGCATTTCATAGGTAATATGCAAAACCTTATGAACAGGTCATGTCACCAAACTTAACATTAGTTGCTTGGATTTTCTTGCTGTGTCTTGATGACTTTTTGAATATAGCATTAAGCAAAAATTGTGATAGTATTGAAATATTTTGCAGATAGGAATGGTAGCAAATGAATCAGGAACCCCTGAACAAACAAGCAATCAGAGGCAAGGGGTTGCATACCCAGTTTTATTACCAGAAATTTCAATGAAGCTTCTCAGAACTAAAAATATCTTCAAAGATGATTGCCTAAAAACATATGCATTAAAACCAAGATAAATAAGAACTGAAAGCTCCCTGAGGGTAGGGAATATTTTCTATTTCAGTGTGAACTATGTTGTGGTCACTGTTTGATGCCTCCCCCTCTGACCTCCTGCGTGGTTGTATAATCTGTGACCCCATGGATAACTGGCACCAATTGCCAGCCTATATGCTCCCAGAACCCCTTGTAATTCCTAGCATGAAACTTGGGCTGCCCTGGGGTACAGCAATTACATCTCTGTCTTTACTACGAGTCTATGAATTCTTTGATGGTGTCTTTGATCCCTGTGTCTCCAGGGCATTGCACAGAGGTTGACACAAAATAGGTTTTTCAATAAATGTGGGTTGACTGAATAAATGAATTAAGGGATAGATAGATAGATAGATGGAATTAATTGAACTGAACTAATCATAAATGATAATTTTATGTTCTAAGCTTAATCACTGTTCACTCTAACCCTCTCAGGAAATCTATTCATGTTCCTCATTTCTTTTCTCCCTAAATACACAGGCAGCAATTGAATGATTCTAAAGGGTGCTGCACTGATTAGAAATCCTATTTTTGCTCCCCAAAATAGAAGTTTTTAAAGTGTTTCTGTGTCTGTGTCACCAAATATTTTATTGAACACTGTGCACCACTGCCTCACTATTCAATATTAAAAATAAATAGACAGTCAACTTCAGTATTTGCTTTTATAGTGATTTTGCAGATAGCCTTACGGTCTTTCTTAGGAACATGACTTCCATCAAAAAAGAATCATTTTTCAAATCAGTCTGAAACATCTTAAAGTATTTCAGAGGCGAAAAGAGGACTCATTTCATTCCATTTCACATTTAGACAATGTTAATTTTGTTTGTATCAATACTAAGTTTATTAATAGCATTTTTCAATGGCCCACATCAGTCATTGTGCCAGATGTGAGATTAAAGAGCAAAAGAACAAAGAGTGAGGTTCTAACCTCATGAAACAACTTCAGGGGTCCTGAATGGCTTGAAGTGGTCCTTGTGGTTCCCTGTCAGGAGCAGGGCGGCATCAGTCCCCCCGTGCCTGCACCTCCCCTGAGCTCTGCACTCTGTATGAGGCACCACTTCCAGCCTACTGCCCTCTGCCCCACACCAAGTTTTGCATAAAGGGAAAATTAAGCTCTCTTTCAATAAGTAACTATTGAGTAACTGTTGAGATAAGATGCAGCATGCTAGAGGCATGAGGCAGTTTTTCATCAGTCTTTTAATGTCTTCCTGTCAAGCTACAGGATGGGAAGGCGGGAGTGGGGAGATCAGGAAATAGGAGCTTGTCAGGAAGAACACAGCTGAAGTCAGAAACCAGAATCAACTATTAAAAACAATTAAATCACAATGTTTCGTTACAAAGAAAATCATTCATGCTTTGCCTTTCCTGAAAAGAATAATCACAATAGAATCACAAATTTATGCTAAGACAGAGATAGATGGTAAAAGAAAGACATGTTTTCCACTTTTCCCCCTCAGGGCATACATATGAATTTCCTTGTCCAAAGCCAATGGTATTCAGAAAGTAGCAACTCAGTTTTGGGGGCAAAATTCTAATTTACAAATGGAAGCCATTATGGAAATATAAAGGCATTTGTTGACTAATCTTCTAGATAACTGAATCATAATTAAATATATATCTATGTCTATTTCTTTATACATATATATATGTTTGTGTGTGTATATATGTATATATATACACACACACACACACACACATCTCCATTTTACTCACCAACTATCATTTTCTTCTCTGCTTCCTTCTTGTCATTTAGAAATTAAAACTTACAGATGTGATCTTGGTTCTGCAAAGGCTAACCACCAAAAGTCTTGAAGCAATGAAGCAGACCTGTGGTAAAGTGTCAGGCTTCAACACAAGACCCAGTTGCCATAATGAGACTCATCTTACTTTAAACCATAGATTTTCATAGATTCATTCTCATCAAAATGTGTTCCACAACTCTCCTTTTGTGGGAAAAGCAGCTAAAATGAAAACATGGATTTTTTAAAACTAAATTTCTAAAACTTCAAAAAAAAATGAGATTTGGGGGGTCTTCTCTAACTTTAAACAGTGTATGTGAGGGAAAAAAAAAAGAGCTTCATTTGAAACTTCCAAACTACAAGATGAAAGGACTCACAGATTTAGTGACGATTCTGCAACTTTCCCCAGAAGGATCTGGTTGGAATCCTGCCCAACACATCAGCTGCTGGAATTGCTACCAATCAGCCAAGGCAGGAAGTCATCTACAGAAAGTAGTCATCTCTTACATTGCTAAATGATTGGCACAATCGACAATTTGAATGACAAGGAGAGTCAACCTGGGGTCTCAGAAGAAATTAATCTTTCAGAAATTATTTCCTTTAAAATATTCTGTGATGGTAGAACAGTATGAGGATACTGTACACATCAAGTGATAATTTAAATCTAAGTTTTCTATTTATAGATGTGAGTTCTACCACTTAAGTACAGCACTTATTTAATTCTCATGTCACAAAAACAAACAAACAAACTGGTTTCTGTGGGTCAATTAAACAAACAAGACACTTCAGACACACCTATCCTAAATGAGGAAAGTCACCAAGACAATGCATTTAAAAACCCCTGAGAACTTCTGGGTGAGAGAAGATAATTCCAGATATGGTAATCAAATACAATTTTTATAATGTGATAAAATCTGGGTTGGGCCTTCAAAGATCAGAACTGCACTATTTGTGGATATAGGGAATGGAGAATAAGGGAGTTGTTCTAGGAAAAGTTATTATATGGCTAGTTTGTATTTATGAAATGGGACAAAAATGATAGATGTTTTTATTCCTCATCTTCTACTTCTTCACTATCTATGCTTCTGCAGATTATAACTCTTCTCCCAGACTCTAAGTAGGATTGCCTAACTAGAAGATACTAAGCTAACTTAATAGAATGGAGAGTAGAGAAAGTATGGGTAAATTCAAGAAACCCAAGTACAGAAGCACTTTTTTCCAGAGGCCTTGAACTGGGAGCTTGGCAGTTCCCAAGTGAAGCTGTGGATGGAAGGCTGTGTTCTCACCACAAGTCCTGAGATGGTTTCCATTTTATACAACAGGAATCAAAGTTCAGTTCATGCAGCTGGTGAGCACAAGGACCCAAGAACAGGTCAATCTGATTCCAACTCCATGTTCTTCCCTACACCACATACCCCCCATGTGTGTAGGGGTTGTGTTGAAAAGTGCTGTAGTTGGAGCATGAGGAGAGAGGGGAGCCAGAGTAGGACTGAGAAGGGGTCAGCAGCAGAGGTCCAGAACATCTTCATAAGAGCACAAGAAGGAAGTATCCAGGAATAAGTGAAGTAACCAAGCTTCCTTCAGCATCCTTGGAAAGGAAGAAAGAGATCAAGATGCTCAGAATTTAGCAACAGGAAATGGTATCCAAAAGTGGTGTACACCTAAGTCCTACAACGCAGGAATCAAAGGAAGAGTCCTGGGACTTTAATGGCATGTAAGCCTTTGGGATTCACATGGAAAAGCTGGGAGTAAATGTTCTCCCTTATTTTGCTGGTTTTCAGATGCAGACTGTGCTTCCTCTGGTGCCTGGAGAGGTCCCAGGGCCATCAATCTGGGGGCTTGCTCTTCCAGTTTAAAACAGGAGAGTTGCACCTGTCCAATGTAGAAGCAGCAAGTGTAACAGACACATCAGAGTCAGAATGAAGCCACCTTCTGCGCGATCAGGAGAATCAGGGAAGGAGATGGAGGTGGAGGAAGCCACCAAAAAAGAGAAAGCTCAAGATAACTATTACTGTGACTATCTGAAACACTTTGTAAAAGAATGAAAGCCATAAACATGCCTACAATATTTCCCCTAATATTTATAGGGAATTTAAAAACTATCTCTCAGGAATCTGAAATATCCTTTGCCATAAGACTGCCTCATTTCCATATCAACAATTATTGTCTCTCTAATAAGAGAGGAAAGTATTCGAGCATGTTCTGGTCATGTTTATTTCTTTTTTCTTTACCTGTCATCTTCAAGCTCATCTCTGGTGATTAAATGATTTAACTCTGCTTATGGCAAAGGCTTGATATGCCTTGTATTTAAACTGAGAATTCAGTGCTTAAAAAGAGACCTAAGCAAAACATTTTACAGACTATTCCTGAGAGAGCTCAGAATTAAATTGTTAAATGTTCTACTATAATGAAATTTTGTGTAATCAGCAGGGAAGTAGCTGTTGGCCATTTATCAGTTTTTCTAGCTGCATTTTTTATGCATGGAAAGCATAATTAGAAGCCTCCACAGGTGGAAAGCCTTATATAATAATAGCACATTTTTATCAGAACGGTGCTCTTTAACTTGGAAATTTTAGAGCATTTTACAGTGATGGTCTATTAGCAATAATAGCTATCACGTTTTCATATATTTTAATCTAAACTGGATGTAGAAGAGAGAAGGCACTTACAGAATTAACTCAACTTACCTAAATGTTATACTCATGAGCTCATTTACTTCTAAATATGCATAAATAGATCAACAATTAGATTTTATGTACTACAGAATGTCCAGGATGGAAAAGTGTTCACTATATAAAGTTTCAGAAATAATGAAAACTACTTTATGTTTTCAAAGTGCTTTTCTGATCTACAAGGATGTTTATGGATGGTCCATCTTTTGGTCTTTACAGCAGTTCCCTCCCCATTTTAGAGATGAGGCAAAGCACACTCAGAGGACCAGTACTTTGTGTGAGGTTTCCTATCTGGGGACTGTCACTACCTTGTGAGTCCAGGGACTGTTCCCATGCAGAGTTACAGTGGGGCTTCCCATGGAATTGCTGGGGATGGAAAAGTTCTTAGTTTTGAATCATAGTTTCCTGATCTGTAAATGAGATTATGATTAAGTCACTTTAAGCTAAACTGCAAAACTCTCTGAATTCCACTCTAATCAGGAGAAAAAGAGCCAGAGTTGCAACTTAAGCAAAATTGGTGCTTCGAGAGAGAAAAAAATTAGGACTTTTATGGAAAGTCTTGTCATTTTATAGAGGGCTAAGGTCCTGAAGATAGATTTGAAGAGGCCTTTGCTCTTCTTGTATCTCCCTTCTTCCCGTCTTCTTCTTAGTTTTTTATTCATAAGGCAGAGAAAGAAACCTGACTCTGTCCCATGGTGTGTGGGAGTATCATATTTGTATATTAGAGTAGTACTATTTAAACTTGGTCATAACCTACCATGGCTTATGAAACTAATTTAGTGAGCTGTACTAGCATTTCAAAAAATGAAATCGAATAAAACATGATAAAATGTAACAGAAAATAGTGAAGTAAGAAAAGTCAACCAAATTCAGAAGACATAAGTAAAATTTGGGGCAGAAGGTCTTTCAATATCATGGGGACGTTATTGGCCCAACCAAGAATTATTTAGGGAAATGAACTAGGTTTGACTTCTTGCTGATGAAGAGTCACAGATCTAGTGAAGTTACATATTAAAATGTACATTTCTTTCTAGCAGAACTGCAAATCATTTCTGTCTGAGAGAAAAGATAAGTTTAAATGTTATATTTGATTGTCCTGTAGCACATTATTCAGGTTCATATCCAACCTAGCAATCTTAGCATCTCTTTATTAAATCATGGATAAATACGCCCCTCATCAATTAGTCATTTAGTTAGTGTCTTAACATCTAGAACCCTCATTCGTTAATAAGGCGAATGAAAACTTTGACATGTGTTCATTTTATTTTTATATCATGTATCAGTTAGGGTGTTCCAGAGAAATATGACTAATAAGGTATATAAAGGCATATATTAAGAGGAAATTTATTATGGTAATTGTCCCATGAGATTACGGAGCTTGAGTAGTCCCTTGATTGCCATCCACAAGCTGGAGAACCACAGAGGCCAGTGGTATAATTCAGCCTAAACTCACAGCCTGAGATTGGGGGTGGACTGTGCTGGTGTAATCCCTGGAGTGTGAAGGTTTCAGAACCAGGAGCTCTGACACTCAAGAGAAGATTCATAGCCAGCTCTAGAGGAGAGTGAGAACAAGAAAAAGAGAGGGAGGGAGGGGAAGAGAGAGAGAGAGAGAGAAGTAAGGAGAAGCAGAGGCTATTTCAAGAGATCATTGGATAAAATTTCTAACTCAGTGACTCTCAAACTTTTTTGAACAAGATCCACAGAAAGAAATACAGTTTACAGTATGACATTATATTCATACTCTGAAACCAAAGTTGCATAAAATAATACTCATCCTTGTTTAGTAGTAAGTAGTAAGTAAGTAGTAGTAAGTAAGTAGTAAGTAAGTAGTAAGCCCCTACTTACTTCATGTCTTTGTTATAGCAGCTCCTAGCAGGGACTCTAAAGACTGGGTGAATGATGTCTGCCTATATTGGCAGATTCACTGAAGAATAGATCTTGAATCTACTGGGTTGTCTACTAATTTGTTACAGAAATATTCTCACATACACCAGGCATGCAGTTTCCCACTTACTTAGGCACCCCTAACACAGTCAAGTGAAATGATACAATTAACCATAATATTTAAGTCATATATTTATTAAAAAGTATACTTTGATAATCCTATGTAATAAGGATGAATATCATTTTATGCAACTTTGGTTTCAGAGTATGAATATAATATCATACTGTAAACTGTATTTCTTTCTGTGGATCTTGTTCAAAAAAGTTTGAGAGTCACTGAGTTAGAAAATTTATCCAATGATCTCTTGAAATAGCCTCTGCTTCTCCAATTCAAATGATCTTGCTTCATGCTTGTGTTTATTTTTAAGCTTAAGCTGCAACCAAACAATATTTTCTTTGATGTCTCTTTAAGAATTACCTTCAAGAAATCCAAATCCTAGGAGTAATTTTTAAACTAACCAAAGTGTCAGAGGACTGATAGCAAATCTCTTCCTGGGGTGGAGAGTCCCCTGGGGTGTGAATTGGTAGTTAGGCCTGCAGCAGCAGCCTGTCAGTTGCTGAAAGGAAGCTCTGCTTTGTGGCCAGATGATTTGCAGGGAAAGACTTGGAAAATGTCAGAAAAAGGGTAAAAGCACAGATATTACAAACCCAAAATAAATACAGTGGTGGCACGAGGCATTTATTGACTTAGCACAAAATATCATGTGGCATTTCACAATAACAGCAAGATAACTACATGGGAATCCAATTCATAAATAACTGGAATCCCAGTAATAAGGACAGCAAAATCAGGGTATAGCTGGGTTACATTAAAGCCACAGCAAGAGGCCTGGCTCAGAATTTTCTCATTCAGACATGGTTTCCATCTGCCTGTTGGCATCATTTTAACTTTGGCTTCTACATAAGGCCTTCGTTGTGACTTCTCCACTGGGAACACAGTTTTTCTTCTTTGATTCTCTACCAAAACAAGGGGGAATCCAAAAGGTTCCGTGAAATTTTGATTGGCAAAAACATTAACCTATGTGGCTTCTTTGACTACAATTTCATTTGGAGAATCTGCAATGGTAGAAGTTACATTTTTCTCCTGAAGGAGGCAAAAAAAAGAAAAAAAAGAAAAACTAATGGAGAGAATTATGCCTGCTGATATGGTGGTTGCTTTAGAAAGCTCTGGTGGAAGTGCTAAAATAGTGCTGTTTTTGTATTTACAGAACATTTTAATTAAAATATTTTGTAGTTGCTCAAGAAATTGTCCTGATTCACATTTTCCAAGTAGTAGCACAGTAGAACAGAATGTCTTTACCCACAACAGGGCAGATTTCAAACCCAAAAACTGGGCAATGGGTTAACTTGTCAGATATCCTCACCCCAGATGTGGTTGAATGCCACTGACGAGTTGTATGGTCTTTCATTGGTCACTCCAACTTCCTCAATTCAGGAAAAATGTGCTAAATTCCATAAAGAAGCAAATAATAATGAAAAGTAGTGAGATAATATAGCAATTGTGTTCTAAGATTACAACATGCTGAAAAATATGACTTTAATGCATTGCATTTTAAAAATTGCTGCTTCAATGTTTTAATTTATGATTTATAATATTAGCTTTCTGTATTATTAAGGATATCCATGGAAAAGTTAATATAGTTAAAAGTTTATTTAGTTAAAAGTTTATATAATATGATAATATTATATAAAATTTCAGCCAAATTCTTGATTTCTCAAAATTAATTAAGAATTACATTACTATTGAGGAGTGAAAAAGACTGAAGGGAAGATTTAATAAAATGCAAATCAAGCCAAAAATACCTGTGTATGATTTCCCTAGATTCAAACATTTGTAATGGAGAAAACTGATAAATCTGATGGCAAAATGGAATCTCTTGAAAACCAGGAGTTTTTACAGTTTTCACAGGTCAGAAAACACGAGATTGTTTGAAATGGCTGAAGAACATTTGAGTGCACAGAATTTAAAATAATATATTTCATTACAAAAAAATGAAAATTACACATTATATCCAATTTATTACCTAATGACTTGGGGAAGGGACATGGACAGTTAGCCCTCCGACAAGCCACTCTTTAACTATGGAAACAACCAATAAAATGGAATTAATGCTCTCAGGTGGCAAGCAATGACTTGGAACTTTATAACCCTCAGAAACAACCAATTTTCTACTTCTCTGAAGACAGAGATTCCATTAGGTCAGCAAAGCATGACTTTTACAGATGCCCCACAACTCTGCTCTAATCGGATGGGATCTGCCACATATTGATGTACATATCGTGGAATGCTTCAATACAGAAACAGGGATATTTCATAGTGCCTGGAAAATATGGAATTTGGCACAGTGACTCAGATTCTGGTTCTTAGGTTTGCCATGAATTAACTGTAGCTTCGCAAGTAAGGCATAACCTCACTCTACCAAGTTTTAACATGAGCAACACTGATCTATAATGGTAAAAAAAAAAAAAAAAGGACAAAAAACCTACATTAATACACTTACAGATAGTAGTTTGATATAAATGGGGTTAAAGTGCCAAGAAAAAAAAAATCATTCATTAAAAAAAGAAAAACTCTAAGAAATAATGTTGTATACATCCTTGTGAACAAAGTGGTGCTTCTAAGAACAATTTTGGCAACCTTGGCTGCAGCACTTTGAAAACGAATAATTGATATATGAATAACAACCAGGTTTTATTTGTTTCTTAAAGCAGAACAGACAGATTTTCTTTCAGAATAAAGGAACATTTTTCTTTCATTTTTACTCTTTCTGCAGATAGGAACCAAACCATTTCTTTAAAGGTATCTCATAATAATAATGTTTATATAATTCCTTATGCATGACTGCAGAGAAGCCACACAACAAAAGAACTCGACGAAGTGCACACTACATATGTACTTATCTATTTTATATCTAGCCTACTATGAATGCTTTATCTATTTTATATATGTCAAAAGTAAAGATTCCAAAGGTGGACCTGGCTTCCTTATGATCACTTAGCTTATAAATACTGGAACCAACAATCTAGCTCAAAATCTCATTCAAAAGCGAATAAGCTTTTATTTAGAAAAGACTTTTGTACATATCAATTTGAATTGCTAAAGTTGCACTACATTTGATGCAACTGATATTTCAGGGACACAGTGATATCTAAACTTACTTATTTTCAGACATTTTTTATGCTACCTCAAAGACAGAATATGCCTGTTTCCATGGCAGAAATATTTGAAAATACCACACCAAGTTTGATTATTCACCCCAGGGAGACAAAGAGTTCCTACAATTATACAAGAATGTGTCAGTGGTCAGATGTGTCCAAAGAGAAACCTTAATTTAATAACAATCAGCTTCTTCCAGTTTATTTGTCTCTGATAGGAGAAAGGTCTTTCTTGTTCCATTGTTCCCCTTTGACAATAACCAGAAAGGATATCAATTATTTTTGCCAGACAGGCTGTCACTGCCCCTGGTAAGTAAATACAATTTTAGAAGGTTTCATTTGAAAGGAGGTAAAATATATGTCACTTTCCTAATCAGCTGTCAGGCATCTTTTATTCTAACATGTTTTCAGAGAGGAAGATAGAATTGCCATTTTAGAAAAGTGATGGAAACTTTGAGTGTTCTTTGAGAAAAATTATTTAAGCAAAGATGGTCTTCAAACACATTGCAACTGGCACAAAATATTCTTCCTCTCTCAAAGAAGAATGAAGGAAACAAAATTACTTAAAGGAAGTGTCTAATTTTACTCTAAGACATGATACAAGTGGTAAGTGGTAAATCATTAAGCACCTGTGATTTGGTGAATAAATAAGTGAGCACCAAGAGGTCTTAATAAAGGACTCTCATACAGTTAACAATCTCATGGGTAACACATAGCACTTTATGGTTTGGATATGAGCAGTTTTATTCAGAAAAGACAGGCCTGAATCAGACCCTTGAAGGTCTTAGATGCCCTGCTAGAGTGAAGAAAAGTCAGATAAAATCACAAAGTCCCAATTTTTTGCTCTATTATTTTTAAGAATGAAATAAATGAATGGATGTTCCCAAAAGATAAAGAAAATGTAGTACATCTACACTATGGAGTTTTCGTCATTCATAAAGGAAAATGAAATTATGTCATTTGTAGGAAAATGGACAGAACTTAAGAACTTAAGAACTTTACATTATGTTAAGTGAAGTAAGTCAAACTCAGAGAGTCCAGGGTAGTAGATTTTCTCTCATATATGGATGCTAGAGAGGAAAAAGGCAAAGAAAGGTGGAGGGAGGGATCTCATGAAAATTAAAGGGAGAACAGTCGAGGAAGGGGAATAGCAGGAGGCGGGAGGAGGGGAGAAAGGGAAATACTGGCCAAACTATATTGTTATATTGGAAATAATATTGGCCAAACTATATTGTTATTTGTGTGCATGTATAAATATGTAACAATAAACCTTACATATAACTATAACATACCAATTAGAAATATGGAACATACCATACAAGAATATTGTACTAAGAACCAGAGACCACCCAAGGAAGCAGAATAAACACAGAAACTCATTGAATTGTTTCATTTGCTCTCTTGTTAATGGAAAACAAAATGAGAATTGACATGTATTGTTGCTAAATAGTGTTTGGGGCACCTACTGTATTTAACAGAAAGCCCCTCAAATTTCGGTCAATTCTTGCCAACACAAAAAAATAAGCAAATGCAAAGAAGACAAGAAGGAAAAGGGTTAACATGAAATTACAAGCAATTTTGTCATAATCTGGTTTCCATTCATACTTTGCTTGTCTGTAAAATGAAACTCAAAGTTTATGATGATCTTGGTTTCTTTCCATTTTCATGTAACTTAAACTCTTTTAATAGGAGACTTTTTTTTTTATACTAAATGATTATCCTTGTGAAACTGCAGAATATTTGTTCTTTCTCTGATCTGAATCCTTGCATGGCAGTAAGAAGCTGATAAGTGGCTGGAATCCAAACCTCTCAGGAAAGTGGGCTGCAGACAAATGTAATCATTTTACTTTGACATATTTATTTCTAAAACGAGAATTAATTTTTTTCTTTGCTATGGCAGGTTGGTTTTCTTGGATTTACCCAGTTTAATCATTGATTCTGTTCTATTCTTGACAGTCACAGCTGTCAAAAATACTCTTAAAATTGTCAATCTTGGGTCAAGATGAAAATCTCAAGATGAGTGAAAAAAATCAAACTATATTTTTAAGTGGAGAGAAGAAATCATGAATATTCTGAGATCACGTTGTCAATATATTTAAAGGACATTACATTCTTAGTAGAATCCAACAAGGAAAAGAGAATATGACCTCATAACCAAGCTAAAAATTTTTTTCAGGGAAAAAAAAATCTCCTTGCTTCAACGACCTAATAATACACATATACACCTATACATATCAACCTCCTAATGCATTAACTTCATAACAGGCATTAAAAGAAGGATTAGAGTAAAATACTTTGATAAATAAAGCTTGTAGTAATATTATTGAAAATTCCTTTCAAAAAGATTTCCTCTTTATTGACATTTTATCCTGTTTGGCTTATCAACTAACTGTATGAAATCAAATGAGGATTAAAAGGAGTGGGACTGACAATTCTATTGCAGATTAAGAATTTATATTACTGTTTCCAGGAAGCTGATGACAATAGCTAATTGTCCAGCTTGGCATACGCGTCCACACTGTAGCTCACAAATGGGCCATAAATAGCCAGTGGGATTATGATTTCATGTTGCCAATTATGTTAGGAAGCCGACCGTTCAGGAGATTTCCGATTGCAGGGTTCTTCCGTGAAGACAACAATGCCTTCTAATCTAGCCTACCAGCTGAACACACAGGAGAAGCAACACCACAGCACATTCTGCCACTAGCCATGCACGTTCAAAGTGATGAAACACCTTCTTATTTTATTCAGCACTTTCAGTGGGAAGGCTGGTTTGGAGTTTCATTAGCATTTTCAAAGCTTACACCAAGTTGCACTAATGGCAAATTGATGATTGTGTGTGATGGAGACTGCCTATAATTATATTTTAATCAGTAAATAACATTTAGCAGCATTTTCTAACCCCATAAAAGATCTTCCGTTGGGTGAGGAAATCTTCACAGACAAGCTCACTGAAAGAGCACTTAGCAACAGCAAATCAAATGCAGCCCTTCAATGAAGTTGTTAGATACACAACATCAGCAACCGCTGCCACACCGAGGGCTTGTTAAAAATCGATTCATTCTGGTGATCAAAGCTGAAAAATCGTTCCACAGCCTGCTTCATATCAATAGACAATTTTGTGCAGTACATCACACACACAAAAATAAGGTCTAGCGGCAGTAGAGAGCATCAGGAATCTGGCTTCCAAAACAATATTTAAAATGGATTTCTGTCAGATGATAAAGAATGGGCTTAAATAGAATGCAGTGTCAAATAGAAAGGTTGGGCCTTTTAACAAAATAAAAGCAATCGAAGAGGTTTCTTTTCTAGTTTCAATATGTAAAAATGCAACAAAAAATAGAAAAAGACAAAGGAAAGGAATGAAAAGTAAAAGGAGGGAGGATGTGACAAGGACTTTGATAAGACTTTTAAAAAATGTCTTATCAAGGAATACTTTACTTCTGCTCTCACGTTTAATGTGTGCCTACATCTGAACAGGTGGGGAGGTGCACAAACATTTGATGCCAATAATTATTTCGTGGCTGATAGGTCTTTTTTAGAATCAGAAACAAAGTTCAACTTGTTTAAACTACCTAGACATAACCATAAAATAAACAAATTCTTTTCTACAGGAGCTTGTAAGGAGAAATACATCAGGTATCCAGACCTGTCATCTTAATTCTATATAGTAAAAATAGGTATCATACACATTTATGTGAAAAAGACTCTCTAGTTATTATTGTAAAGGCTTCAACTAAAATTAAACCACACATACTATTTCAATAAGAATTGAGCAATCAGTCATAATTACAGCCGAAATAAATGAATTGGAAAATAGCTGATTTAAAGAGGTCACACATAGTCTGAGTTTTAATTTGAAATTAATAACAGCGTGACTTGTGCCTGGTAACAATTCCTTGTTGAAAATGAATTTAAAAAGCAGTGCCTGCCTGGAAGTAAATGTTTCCCATCTCACAGCTCCATCCTCCCAATCATTAGAAAGGGTCTGAAGGGATGGGCAACAAGATTATGGTCCTCTGTGGCCCCTTTCCAATTACAGGATAAGAGAAACTGTAGAGGTAGATAATGGCATGGTAAGCGGTAGAGAGATCTCGAGGTTGCGAACATTGGTATGCTGTAGGCAGTTATCTCTCCCTCCCAGGAGATCCTGTCTACAGATAGGTACATGCTGAAGTCCCCATCATTTCAAAGCTTAGATATGAGTAGTTACAATTTCTCTGGGAATACTTGAGGACAGTCTGTCCTTTGGAAAACATGTCCCCCTCTAAACCAAGGGACACCTGAGCCCCCTGCCCTGTGAGGTATTATCTGTACGTTAAAGTGCACATCTCATTCAATACACATCAGATCTTGAGCTGCTACATTCAGTACAACACGCTGCTTCATTGCCTCTTATTTATTTATTATTCATTGTATTTCCCCAAATAAGAATGAACCTAGCCATAATCAACTCTTCCTTTCAGAGCTTCACTTCTAATATTCCTTATGGTTATATACCCAAAACATGATTCTTGAAATTAGATGTCATGTATTAACCTTAAATTGGATGTAATCATATGACCTACACTCTAATCAATATTTTTCAAACTTCTGATTAATTTAAAAGCTAATTACCATCCACCCTATAAAATATTAACCATAATATGTGTTACATAGCTTTCCCTTTTAGTTTGGGCAGCTAGTCCCTTCTAAATTGTATCTTCTCTTTGACACTTCCTGTGTTATAGTTCTATTCTGTGGGTTGGTTGGTTTGCTTGGTCTGACTCTTTGTCAATGAGCTGTCCCTACTGGACTGAACAGCAGCAGTACTCAGGGTAGAGTTTACTCACACTAGGTGCTCAGGATATACCTGTTGGATTAATGATATTACCTTCTCAACCAGATGTTCACAATACAAAAGAAAAGTCAACATATTTTTTCTCTGGTGGTTTATATAATGCTCCTGTCTCTTGATGCTCCACCAGTTGTGTCTGGTTTTCTCCAGACTGGAACTAACTAATGTAAGTGGAGTATCCACTTATATTTTCTGCCTTTCTCTCCAACTTATGAGTAACTTATCCCCACTTACCCATGGCTATCTCATATTATACCTCTACATGTTTTCATCTCCATTCTGTCTAGAAATCATATTGAAAATATTGGAAAGGTATATTAATGATAATAAAACCTGTCACAAGAAGATTATGGGGCAGGAGTTATGTCTGAATAAGAGATCTCATTACAAACCTGGAATTTCCTTTGAGCAGATGGAAAAAATGTAAAAGAGAAATGGATGTTGAACCTAGAGTGGTCATAAAAATCTGAGTTGCCTGACCAAAAAAACTAAAAAGATATTTGGTACTTATAGAATCAGAGTGGATGATTGAGGTAAGATATGAGGCTTCAAAATGGGGAAATTGTGAATATTGGATATTGAAACCTTGACTGTTGAGACATTAGCAATAGAACTATTGATTACCTGCTCCACTGCACACAAAGAACACCCAAGAACAAAAAATAGATGTACAGGGATAGGGTAGAAAACAGTATAAGATCTTGGAGATCATCTGGTACATCTTCCCCACTTTTGTGGATGACTTTCTTGGAAATGAGCAAATTCACACACTATGTTAGCACCTGTGTTGGGCAGGGAGTGGGGAGGTCTGACCTCCATTCAAATACGCTCCATGTCTCCCCTGGACACCAGGCCTTATGGCCTATCATTTTCCTGAAGAATGATGAAAGGAATGATTTTGATAGTCTCCTTGCTATAGGGACAATTCATATCAGATGAAACCACAAGAAGCTGCCTCCTACTTCTATGAAGAGCTTAAATAATCGTGGTTCACAAAACTGTTCTCAAAAGGCCCTTCTAAAACTTTAAAGATGGAAGGGAAAATACTGCTTATTAAGTAGCAGATTAAGAAATGTTTGTAAATGAATACATCATTTTCTAGACATTGGCATGATATATTAGAAAGCATACTAAATGGGCTACTTGGGACAATGTGGTAACTTCCCTGAATTGTAGTTTCCTTAAATAAACTGAGAACCATGCTACTGAAAGCATTATTGAGGATTAATAGTGAAAACCCACATAAAACATTTAAAGACTTCCTTAATACATAGTGTGCTCTGAAAATGTAAGTTTCTGTTTCCAAATGAATATGTATTACTGTGTAGTACTGTGGGGCTCATTATGCAATGAGCTTATTTGGTAGATTAAGTCTCACCTTATTAGATTTTTTTTTCTTAAAGAGACTATGAATTTTTATATCAAATTTATTAGCATGAGAGCTTGGATAGAAGCAAAAAATATTAAATCTTAAATGTTCCATGTTATCGAGTGCCACTCACTCCCATACTACAAAGAAAAATTCCTCAAAGAGTAAAGTGATTTATCTAATATGATATAGTCAATAAGGCATGGAACTAGGACTTGAACTTAATCTTTAATGTTCAAGTGGGAAGCTCTACATTGCCTCCATTAAATTAACTAGGTCTCAGGTTCTTTCCTGTGAAAAGGGGGGAAAAAAAGAAGGAGGAAAAGGAAACAGAAAATAGTCTACACCAAGCTTCTTTCCAGCATAAAAATTCTGCTTGGACAGAAGGTAGACGGAGGCAAAAGAACAAATATTTTCCAAGTACCTACCAAGTACCAGGTACTGTGTTGGATGATCTGGAGGATAATTTTACTCTTCTTGGTCCTATGCTAAAAGTTATGCTTGGAATGTAACAATACATAATTCCTACAGGACACTTGAGTTGTTTTTAAACCTATCTATATCATACCATTAAAATGATAACCAGAATGATAATGTAGAGAAAAACTGGTATATAACATTGCATATTCTGCATAATTACAATTTTGAATAGTAGCCTGAGTTTCTTGGGTGCAGAATCAAGTCTTCATTCTAGGTTCTGTATGCTACTGCCTAGTCCAAGAGCTATATGTTGAATTAAATAGCATTAAGTTAAAAATAAGAAACCTATGAGGCTGTAACCAGTAAAAAACTGAATTAATACACAAAAATGATAGTGACTGCTGCTGGGTTGTCACAATAAGTTATGAATGAATCATATTTCTTCTACTAGCTTTTCACTAAATTGGAGGAATAAAGGAAGAGCTCCCTTAATTTCTTATTCTGAGTTCAATCCACTGAAGGGTTAAAAAGAATAAGGTGTGATGTTATCAATTCCATATTTCCTTCTAGAGAATATGTCAGTTTTCCTTAACTTTCTAACTGTGGAGGAAGACATGTGGAGAGTCTATGCTTTTCTGATATGTTCTTCTTCCCTATCCAGTATTATTTGTGCATCAGTCTGTACTTCTTTTTCAAGAATCACAAGTGTCAATCAATAAAGGATATAGTCAGTTGAGGAAGATGCTGTCCCATAGAAAATGGAATGAAGCATTCATTAAAATGGTCACAGTGACAGATAATACACATTTTAACATTTCTTCACCATTTATTTTTAGAATTTAAAAAAATTCGAATGTAAGGAAGCAACCACAGAATGAATGAGAGGGACAAAAAATGTGAAAACAAAGCAGAGCTCTAGCCTACCTCACTATATCTACTTTCTCTAGGTAGATTCAGAAAATATAAAAACCTTGTGTTTCATGACAAGTCTCTTTGAATTGTGAAGAAAAAAAATATCTAAAATTTGAAAAAAAAAGGCAAAAGGATGACAGTTGGGATCCTTCAACCTGGAGTCCTAGCAGGACAGCACAAGGTTTATTAAATTCTCTAGGGTAGGGTTTTCCAACTTGAGCACTACCGAGGTTGAAGTGGGATGATACTTTCTTGGGTGAGTGAAAAAAGGCAGAGAGAGCTGTTTTGTGCATGGTATGATGATTAACAGGATAACTGGACGGTACTCATTGGATGCAGTGGCACCTTCTAGATTGCAAGAATAAAAATGTCTTCAGATTTGGCCAAATATACACTTGGGGGCAAAAATCTCCCAGATTCCCAAGAACCATTGCTCTTGGGAAGTGTCATTGTTTGGTTTACAACATACAATTGGTAAGTACCCAGAGTTCATCAAATTATTTTTACCTTGTAGATTTTTGTGTGGTATAAATACAAATGATTTCTGATAGAAAAAAAATGTACTCAACGGTTATGATTTTATTGCCCTGTTGAACATTAATTGGCAGCTTCTCTAACTTTGCAAACTCAAATCATTATACCTTTCCCAAACAACAAGGTAAATGTCTGCTCCTTGAAGGTTCTTTAGACTCCTTCATCCTCCTAAGGGGTCTCTTTCATGAGTTTGATAGACTGCGACCTAACTCACTTGACATTTGTATCAGTCATGTTTTTGATTTTTCAAATTATACTTGACAGCATTCTTTCATTTTTTAAGAGAAAAATGAATGTCATTCTTTCCCTCTAGTAAACCAGTTCTACAAGTCACAGAGTTACATAGTCCTGATTGCCCTGCCATCCACATAGTTTATTCTTTTTCTTCATGAATTGTAAGTATTGCATGTTTATATAGGGAGAGATAATCTATCTAAATACCACTTAATTAACATTTTAAAAGATAAGATTATTTTATTATACAATTACTTTATATTATAAAGAGGAACAACCAGTATTCAGATGAGCTTTGATTCAATAAAGAAAACAAATTTAAAAACTTATGCAATTATTAAACAATTGGAAAAGCAACCATCATTCAGTGTCCTCTGCCACCAACCAACATAGACCAACAAATTCACACAGAGGTGTGTCTGTGTCACACAGAGGTGTCACACAGAGCTAAGGATCCTTAGACAATTTCTTCCTTAGGCAGTCATGGAACAGCCAAAGGGAGATCAAAGAGAGCTGGTAGGTCAGCAATTGTACTTTGTAAATTACACAATTAAAACTGGAAATAAAGGAATGGATTGTCTTTATATTAATATAGGACTATTGTTCCTAACATTTTCTGCCACCCACAAATCACCTTTATAAGAAAGAGAACAGGGCCCTGGCGTAGGCAAAATTTCTGCCTGAAAATCTATAGCAAAGTTTAGTTTTTTATTTTTCGTGGATTTATTTCATCGTTTTACTTTTGATAAATTATTCTTTTTCCATTTTCTTTGTAACATATTTAAAATAAAATAAAAATATTTAAAATAAAATAAAAATATGTGAGTAGTAGTGTAGCTGGTAAAAGGATATGGCAAAAATCATGAATATATTGAGTGAAATGTTCTGCTAGATAGCACATACTTAAAACAGAGTTTGGTTTATAATTGCTTGACCCCAGGCTATCTTCTTGGTGGGCTGAAAGCATTCTTAAAGGCAAACTAGTGAAAAAGACTGGAGATGGGAGTAGATCAGGAGACCTTCCTTCAAATACTGAACCACTAGTGAAACACTAGCTGGTTGTGAACTTTGAATGGGTAAGCCTGCTAAACTTCAAGTTTATCATTTCTAAATCTCAGAACAAGTGATTTCTATGAATCCTTTGACTTTAAAATACAGAGATTGGCTAGCATGATCCATACTGATTTTTCTCTCTGTCTTCTATATACCTATTTCCATAATAGAATTTTGCACTGATTTATTTTCAATTACTCCATGCCTTCTAGTTTTGTCTTTCTAGCAAGGCTATATGATTGTTGAGGAGAGGAATCACCTCAAATTCTTTTTCATAAATTAAAGAATAGCTTTTAAAATGCTGGCCAAATAGTCACACACTATGTGATCATTGCGTGATAATTGACTAGCTTTTAGCTTTCAGCAGAAATCTGAAGGATATTTTTTCATTAAAAAGTTAGTGGCATACCTATAAATATTTTAAAGCTTGAAAAGTTGTTTAAGTTCACTCTCTTTTTAGGACAGTTTATTGTCTGAAGATGCTGTGGTCTGGATGTTGTGAATGAGGTTTTATAAATGTAATTAGTGTCCTTATAAAAGCAGTGCAGAATAATTGCTTGTCTCTTTCATCAGATGCAGACACTGCAAAAAGGCTCTCTATATCAACCAGGAAACCCACAGTCAACAAACACAGAGTATGCATGTGTCTTGAGTGTGGACTTTTCAGCTTCTCCATCTGATCAACTAAGACTGCTCTAAAATATAAAAAGCTACCAACTAAAGCCTACCAAATTCATAAAAGAACTGATAAGGATGAGTTTGGTGAATTTTTAACCTAGATAAGTAAATTATCCAAATGATTCAGGTACTCTAGAACTTTGTTGGGCAATATGGTAAGCACTAACCACGGGCAGCTACATAAATTTAAAATTAATTCTGCAATCTTGTTACTCAAATTTTCAGCATCCTGTGGGTAATAGCTACAAACTTGGCATAGAAATTTCTATATCATTGCAAAACAATTTACTAATTGTTCTTCTCCAGAATGTCCATGAAAAGTTCCCTAAAGGAGATAAAGTTTTGAGGAAACTGCATTTCTCCAAATCATTTACCAACAAAGGAAAAGTTTAGGCAAACTATTTGTTAAGTAACAGAGCCCAACAAAATTGGGAATATGTCCTTTGTTAATTTTTCTTATTTTTAAATAAAACGACCTTAAGTGAAAAAAAGGAATACCATGTATAAATAGGAAAGATATAATAAATATGAAAGTCAGGTAGAAAAATAAAGAATAACTCTTAGTTGGAAGTGACCATCATATTTGTCCAAGTAAGTCTACCAAAATCCATGGCCAGGAGTTATGTAATATATACTTGGCAGAACTTGCCTTTCCAGTGTAAGTTTCTATGCCAAAGATCTGGGCCTTCAGATCTTTGGTTGAGGAAAAAATAAAGTGATTGTGAATGGCTCCTCTAGCCTAAGGGTAACAACACATATCAATACCACCACACCCACCCTTCCCCAGCAAAACTAAATTATAGGAGAACAAAGAAAAAAAACTTAACCAAAAATGGTTTAATAAATATAGTCTATAAATGAATAATGAGCAAAGATACAACATG
This sequence comes from Glaucomys volans, assembly GCA_020662805.1. Classification (NCBI taxonomy): domain Eukaryota; kingdom Metazoa; phylum Chordata; class Mammalia; order Rodentia; family Sciuridae; genus Glaucomys; species Glaucomys volans. Next base: position 772,409 of record JAJEJO010049121.1, read on the forward strand.
TGCAATAAAGTACTTACTTAACAATATATATTTTATTTACCTCAGTTTCTTTACTTCTCTTCATCTTACCAGATGGGTTATTTGAAATAACTCCAATCTCCTACACAGAAAAGTGGGATTCTGGCAGATCTTTAACTAGAAAATTTTTTTTTTTTTTTGGCCCTATAGGCAAGCATATGTGAGTGAGGCTGGGTGTGGGGGAAAAATGTGGCTAGAAAAAGAGTTGGTAGATGCCCAAGCATAAAAGAAGGCCTCAGCAAAATCCATACTCTTGCCCTGTATCTCTTTTTGTCCCTTTCTATTAGCCACTGAGGAGGCAGCCCAGGACCATGAGCAAAATGACCACCAGAGCTAGAGAAGTTGGGGGAGAAGAGGAAGAAGTTTCAGATTTGCAAAATGTCATCAAAACCTTAACAGAGGCATCCAATCATTGTGCTCCAACTTGGTTCAAATCCTTTGGAAAAGTCGAAACAAACCTTTGGAGCATGAATTTTACCTGTTTCTCATTTGTTTCTGTCTGTACTCACACAAGGTTGTCTTGATGTTTTTGATTTCTGGAAGGCCCCAAATAAACATAAACAGTATTCTCTAGAAACGCAGGTATTCTCGCAGCCTCTGAAACCAAGTATGGGTCGCCTTCCCGCTTGCAACAGGTCTCACCCATGCTTGATTTCACCGGCCAGGAGAGCACATCCGGCAGGTCTAATGGACAGCTGCAGTCAGGAGCATCAGCAGAAGGCAAAAAGATAAATAAAGCAAGTGAAGTTGCTCTGAAATCCTGAAATAAATACCATTTTAGAAAAGAGTCAGTAAAAATGGCTCAGTGGAAGACTTTTCAGGTGCAATTTTCCATTCAGATTATCTGTACTGTCTCCAACATAATTTGTAGTGACAGGCAAACATTCAACAACTCTTTTGAAATTTATTTTGTATATATTTCTTTACGGTCTATTTTAGATCATCTAGAAAATTCAGCTGCATAGTCTCATCCAATGTACTTTACACCAATCATTCTGAAGCTAAATGTCTAACTTTCTCCATCATCAGATTGTATTTACAAAGCATGCACTTCCATAGGTTCCTTCTAATGTGGGTGTACATTTTTATGAGATATCAAGAGAGAAAAAGATATATAAATACAATCTAAGATATATTGCCAATACATAAATCCCCTGAATTCTTTCATGATACTTAAACTTCATGACAAATTTGGTTTGAGAAGATGTAGAGTTAAAAAAAAGCATACTGTATAATTTTAAAAAATTCTAAAGACTTGAGTTATGTTGTCTGTTAATTTGGGGTATTATAAATGTGTATCATAATCTTTCGATATGAAAACCAGAAGCTAAGTAACAGATGAAAAGCACACTGACATTCTTCTAAATTTGCAAAATTCAGTTATAGTTCAGATAAGATTATTAAACTTAAAAAAATCCTAGATTCATAGCACAATAGAACTGAAAGATACTTTAGAAATTACTCTAGTCTAACCCTCATTTAGAAATGGCATAGCAGATGTTACTGTCTGTTGGGGTTTGGATGTGAAGTGTTCCCCCAAAACTCATATATGAAACAATGCAAGCAGGTTCAGAGGAAAAGTGATTGGGTTGTGAAAGTCTTAACCCAGTCAGTGATTTAATTCCCTGATAGGAATTAACTGAGTGGTAACTAAATTGACAGGGTGTGGCTGGAGGAGGTGGGAATTGGGGCATGGCTTTGGGTGTATATTTGTATCTGGTGAGTAGATTCTCTCTCTGCTTCCTGATCACTGTGATGTGAGCTGTTCCCCTCTGCTACACTCTTCCACCATGATGTTCTGCCTCACCTGGAACCCCAAGGAATGGAGCTGGCCTTCTGTGAACTAAGACCTCTGAAACCATGAGCCCCTAAATAAACTTTTTCTCCTCTACAGTTGTGCTGGCTGGGTCCTTTAGTCATAGAGAAAAAGCTGATTAAAACACTGTCCTCTTTTATCTAAGTTGGAAATGTGACACGAGGTTTCTGAAATCTGTAACCCATGCAGATCCAACTGGTCTGAGCTCTGTGCCTCCATGTACCCTCCAAAAAGAATGACAACTGATGGCATTTCATGACTGATGCTAAAGAATGACCTAGAAACTTCCCTGATCCATTCTTTCCCTTTTCCTATTTAGTTCCATTTCTACCTGGCTCCCTGTTCAACTTCATTTCATTGCCGTCTCCTCTTGCATCAACATTCACACTTGATATTTGCAATTGGATCTCTCTATAAAAATATGCCTCATACTACCATCATTGATTTTTACTTTTCTGTTTTGCTGAGACTGGAAGACCCATCTTGTCTGAGTCTCTCCCCTCCATTATAATCACCACCAATACTCCTTCCTCCTCCCCATCAATTCAGTCCCTGGTGTGAACACCGCTCCTCTCAAGTGTGCCAGCCTGGAGAGAGCCCATTAATTAACAATTTCTAGTTTTAAAGTCATTGGATTTAACTTCTCAAGTCACTGTTCTTTCATTTCCAAGGGTCATTTTTTACCAATGAAACTTCTTTGTAGAAAGTTTCATGTCAGGATAGCATTTTCTCAAAGAGCACTGAAAACATAACAGGGATCTTCCAGAGGACTATCATTAATACATGGTGTGGCGTGTATTGTAATACATGATGTGAGGGATGTATCTGTATAAATGGAGAGAGAGAAGATGAAAGGGGATTTTCTAAGTGGACAATCAAAATGAAAGGACAGCTATAGCAAAGAGAGAAAGGTGTGCAAAGACAACAGAGAGGGGATATTCACGAACTTCCAGAAGTTCATTGTCACCAGAGGACAAGGGAGGACCCAGTGACAGATGCAGAAAAGTGATGAAATTTAGGATTTGAAGAACCAGGCTGCCAAAGGCCTTGGATGCACTGCCAGGGAACATGGATGCTTTCCCAGGAAGTGATGACGTACTAGAGGCTAGTTAGAAAGCTGGTGCAATTTTCAGGTGAAAAATGAAGAGGCTATAAAAACAGATTGGGTAGTAAAAACAGAAAAAGAGCATTGAGCCTCAGTAGAATTTGAAAACTGGGTATTGGGTGGAGGGAGAATGCATGGTGATACCTGGTTTTCCAGCTTTTCTGATCATGGATGCTAGGATGCCATTTATTCAGAAAAAAAAAAAGAGAGAGAGAGAATGTATTAGAAGACATAAAGAAGGCAGAAAACTAGCTCAATTTTAGACTTGATGAATTTGAAATACTAGACTTGGAAATCATAAGTTTTAAGATTCCCCAAAAACAAAAACAAAAGAATAATCAGGGCATCCCAAGGACAGTATGTAGAGAAAGTGTAATAACAGAGGAGAAAAAACAAGGTACCCCAAATTGAAGGGGAGAGTAAACAGGAAAAAATGAAGAAAAAAAAAAGTGCACATCAAATTTTACACAGGCCGTAGGGAGTCATATTATCATCCTAGAAAAATTTAAAGCTTTGAAAATTTTTTTGTATTATTTTATCAAATATCAGAGTTTAACCATATTTGACATCATTAACGTAGAAGGTATTTACCTTTTAGTTATTTTGAACATAAATTTCAGCTGAGATTATAAGATTGCAAATATTTCCACCACACATATAGGTTCACAAGTGAAATAAATGTTTCATACAGCATTTATATTGATTTTCATGTAGTACAACTACCTTGAGGACCTCTAGGTCATCATTTACTTTACCTTACACTAAAGCTTCCTGTAAAAATTGCTTTCTCCATACTCACACAGGAAGATTCCTCCTTGAAATCAATTAGGGAAATAGATTTATAAAGTTCATTTGTACATACACATCACAGAAAAAGAAGGTTCTTACTTGTTCTTATTTGCTCAATATCTTTTGTTCAGCACTATATTGAAAGTCAGAATTAGGCTTCAGTATAATTCTTTATAAATATAACAACAGAACATGTATCTTAACTTGCCCAGGCTCCATCCTCCCAGCCTCATTGCTATTGACCAAATGCTCAGCTTAGATGCAGATTAGCCCCATCAGTTTTGCACTTTGCTTTGGACCCCTAACACCGTTTCCAAGAAAGTTTGATACAACCTTTTTTAAGAGCAGGTGGCCACCATACAGAAAGACAGAGCTTTAATATAATCTCCTCCATCCATATAAAAGACACCACAGGGAGCTGTCAGTAGGTGATAAGTAATCAGTCACATAATCTTTATTAAACACAGCACTCACCTCACCTCAAAGGATTGGGAATCCTTAAACAGAAAGGGCCTATTGTTCCAGATTACTTTAGATTTAGCATCAGGATCAAAGGAGTAATTTTATTTAATTTTTTTTTAATCCTAAGCTTTTACATAGAGTATTTTCCTTTGGTGAAATTTTTTATCTTAATACTGATAAAGGATTGGGTTGAAGCAAATAGTCTCACATGCAGAGATGGTTTCATTGAAACATTTTTTGGGATCTTGTAGCATAAAATAAACTTTTATAACTGTAACTCCAAAGATTTCATGTCATCTTAAATCTTTGGATGCCTGTGTGCATTTTTTTATTCCACCAGTAATTACTTTTTTAAGGAGAAAACAAAAAAGAAATATTACCTACTTGATGGTTTCACCCAGTCTGAGACATTAATCTTTCACTTCAGGTAGTGTATCAGATTACTCTTCCACTCACAATCAGGTTCTGATTGTGATTGAATCAAGTCTTGGGATGACAGTGTTGGGCCATCAAGACTTTATTTTTAATCAGTCACTTCTCAGGGTGAATAGATGAAGAGTTCCATTATATTATTTTAGTTCTTTATAAGCAGATTTGATGCAATCACTTATTTTTTCACTATGGAAAATATTACTGAGAAAGGACCTTTGGTATAATAAGCTAAACTATAATGGCACCAATATACAAACTATATTTCTATTCATCTGAGCTTACTCTAGAGCCTTATAAATTCCCCAACTATGGGGGCTAACAGTTTTCCCCTGTATCCAGCAGTACAACTGGACAAATGTGCATTTAATCAGATGTGGTTTTCCATTTCCTGGAGGTAATATATTTAAAAATGATTACAATAATGTAGCATAGCCTCTTGCACTTTTGAAAAGCTTCACTATCTTTTAAATAATATACTTTCAACTCTAGTTATAAGTGAGTTTGTTCTCTTAGGGATAAAATATGAAAATGCATTTGATATATGAAAATTCTTTTACCATTATTTTATATCTAGCCAACCTTCTATCAGAGTGGTATAATTACATATATTGGCTCAAAATAGTGTGTTGTCACTGATACTGTTTTCTCTCTGCAAACATATTCCAAAAATTAGGAGCCTCATAAAAAAATTAGGACCTTTTTTCTCCTGTCCAATTGAATAGGAAGGTCAATAATTTTTCCACCTTGAAACACTGACAACTTATCAGTTCTGGCTGGAGGCCACTGTCTAACCCCAACCTTTTACCACTGTATCCAGGAACCCTGTTATTTCAAACCATTTCTCCAAATCTCTGACCCTTAAAGCTGTGAGTGGTCCTAATCCTGGCTCCACATTAGACTCTCCTGGGAGGGAAGTTTTTTAAAAACACAGATACCTAGAACCGTGATGCAATTAGGCTGGGGTAGGACTTGAGCATCATCATTTTCACGAGCTGCTCAGGTGAGCTAAGGTCAGCCAGGTTGAGAACCACTGCCTACAGCAATTTCCTAGCTGTTCCCATCATCCATTTTCACTGCCAGTTTTACCAAGTCTTAGATTTAATCATTTTCTCTTCTCAAACACATAGAACCAGAGCAGGAACCAACCTGTTTTTCAATATTTTCCTATCAAATAATTTGCATAATCTACATTCAAACAGAGCATTTTTTATATTCAAATAAATGTTTGGAAATGGTAAAAAAAGACAATAACAAAAAGAAACAAATGCCCATTATATATGTCCTCAAATATTTAAATAATTTGCTTTTCCCAATCAAATGTCCACAGTTTTCCTTACCTCCATGCCTACCTTTCCCCACCATCAGTCATCATTGATTTAAAAATAAATAAAAAACACAGACCCACCTTGTCTAGGTAAGGATAAAAAGGTGGAGACCATGTGCATCAGAGATGAGCCGCAGATGATGACATAGAAGCCCTCATTTACCACACCACCCTGTATCCACATCTTCTCAATGCAACTTTACCATTCTTCTCATGAGAAGTGGACTCTTTTATTTTTTCACTCATTGAAAGTGGGTGGCTCTTGAAAGTAATTTCACCAAGAGAATATAATGGAAGCACCACTGTGTTTCTTCTCGGGTTAAGTTTACTAGATCTGCAGCTGCTATTTCTACCCTCTCAAAATGCTTGTGTTATCATGTGAAGAAAGTTTGTTTCAATCTATTGGAAATGAGATGCAAGATGGAAAAGAGGTGCCACAACCAATAGCCAGATTCTGCCCTGTGTGAATTAGTTCTTTTTTGACCACCCAGCTCCTGCTGAGTTGTTACATGTCTACAGCTGCATCAATATTGTCTACAGGCAGTATCATCAGACAGACCAGCAAAAGAACCCACCAATTGAACTCAGCCCAAACTGGAGAATGATGAACAAATATGTGGTTACTGTTTAAAGCTAGTAAGTATTGGGGTAGTTCATCATGCATCAAGAGATAATTGGTACAGAAGTATATGTAATATTCAAAAGAATTGACTATTGTGCTTGCTTTACTATATGTATATTATATTGTAACTTAGTAGTTAATTTTTGAAGTTGGGGCTTCATACAGTGTTTTTCAGTTCAACCTCTCCCCATTAAGTTTCATAAAATCATACATGTGCATCTCATTTTCCTCCATGAACACTTGTAAAAAGAAGAGATAAGTGCCATAGCCATCTCTAAAAAATCCAGGAAATAAATTAGCCTGAAGTTTCTCTATAATTGCTGTGTTATATAATTCACTTCATTTTCCTCTAGAGAACACAGTATAAAAAGGAAAATTCTAGGAGGGATTAAAACAAAATTGTTATCTTGCTGAACCTCAGGATATTCCTAAGCTTGGCTACCTTTGATAACTCTTACAAACCATTTCACTAAATATTCCTCCTAATGAGAAACCTCCTCAGAAACCTTTCCACAAAAATAGGGGCAGCTGGAAAATTTTGCAAATAATCTTCCAGACTCTTCCTTCAGCATGAATCTTGGTTATGGCTGAAGGGAAATACAATTTTGTGGCTTTATTTTTCTATTTTGGGCTCTAAAGTGATTTAAGGATAACTGGCTGTATGAGTTCTAGATTGCTGCTACAACAAATTACACTTAACAAAAATTTTCCCTCTCAACATTCTGGAAGTCAGAGGTCTGAAATCTGCTTCACTTATCTAAAATAAGGTATTGGAGGGACCACACTTTTTCTAGAACTCCAGAAGAGAATCCTTTCTGCTTTCCTTTTTCAATTTCCTTAGTAGCTTTCCTTTTGGTTCATGTACCCTTCCTACATCTTTAAAACCAAAAGCAGAATCTTCAAACCTTTTGCTTCCATAATAACATCATCTTCTGGGTCAGAAGCATTATCTCTCTCTGGTAATCTTTCTCAGAAAACTTGGGTTCCCTGAAAAATTCAGGAAAATTTTCCCATCTCCAAATTCTTGGTTTAATCACATCTGTAAATTCCCTTTTACCATATAAGGTAACATAGTCACAGATCAGAAGGTTAGGATCTGGATAGAGGGAAATATAATTTAGCCTACCATACTGCCTTGGGTTCTTAACTAGAATCAGGATTTCTCAAGTAATTTCTGTGTTGAACTAACTCAAATTAGGGAAAGTAACAAAAACCTGAGTTTACTCATCCTACATATATAAGCTAAAATTTCTGCCTAAATCAAGCCACAATGAAACCACTCACTTAAGCTCAGCTAAGTCAAAATTTGGTTTAAATAACGGCAAAAGTGGTCATTGAGGTGGAACTATTCATTTCTCTAGCAATTTGTTCTGTTTAAGAATATGAATGTCATCATTTGTTTGCCAAGTTCAATAAAAACTTCATTGGAATGGTTGCTTCAGGGAGTGCTGGGTAAACATTGCCTTTTGTTTAAATTTGAACACAAACACAATTTAGTGGCTGCCTATTTAACTTTAACTATCATTTTTAATGTATTCTTACCTAACACAGTTTCATTTTATTAGCAGCATAAAAACAAACTTGAACCATAATTCTTCCACTGACAATGTTGCCTACTTGAAGGCATCACGAAGTTACAAGCATAGATTTATAATTCATATATTATTTAAAACGAAGAGACCCTTAATACATTTTATCTGCAAAAGAAAGTAATATATTTCAATTGACAATTATGTTAGTAGAGAGAATGATTCAAGCATGTATGCAGAAGTATTCAGACCATATAACTGAAGTATAATATTTACATGTATGAAATCTTATTGACTCAGAAAATAAGTAATACACTATTTCTAGTCTCTAGAAAAGAAATATTTCATAAGGTGAATCAGATAAAGAAAATAAAGCACTAAATGCAAATACCTGTGAGGATGACAGGGCATCAGATGTGCATTAAAACATCTTATTATAAGACTAGATAAGACAAGCTTAAGAATATAATCTAAGTACAATATTCAAAAGCAACAGTATGTAAATTAACTGATTTTATGAAAACTCAGACTGTTTATATTTCAGATTGTAAAAATAAATGAAAAATGATTTTAGTGGTTTTGAGCATTTGGAAAAGTAATGACCAAAGCTAAAACACTGTTAACCAACAGTTAGAACTGATAAATGAATCAATAGCAATTTACTATACAGTACATTTTGCATTTAAAAGGCCAAATATTGAGCAGTTTCCCCTTAGTAATGAGAAAAGAAACCCTCATAATCTTTATTCCATTCCCTCCTTAAATTTTACTACAATGAAAATAAGAAATCAAGTATAAACAGCAGTGTACATAGAACAAGAGATGGGACATCAGGAGACAAGCAACAGCAACCAGATTTTGGCAAGAGGAAAGCAGATTGAAGAGGTTGTTCAGTGAGCTGAACCAGAAGCCACTGTCTGGATAGAGGAAGTGGATTTGCCAGGAGGTTGGAGCCAATCCTTGCTAGTTTATTGGTCAGTCACCAGGAACCTCTGACAGGGAGTTGTGACTGGGAGAAGGATTGCTTTCAAGTCTCTGTAAGGAAATGCAGATTCTCAGATCCCAAGGGCCACTCAGACAGATACCTGCTCTTTCTTCATGTGAAGTTTACGTTCAGGAAAGATTCAGGGGTACCAGACGAGGTTGAGGGTGAAGAACTTCACTGAAAAGGGAGGTCAAATATACTGTCCACATTGAGAGGCAGCAGGGAATTCTTTTTTGAGGAAACTAAGTGGCCCAAGAAAAATGACTTTCTGATTAACATTCTGATGTCTCTCTCCAAAATCAATCAAACAAAAATATAGCTGGTCCCTGTTCATGAACCCAAAGATGACTCTCTTCATACACAACCACCACACAGACACACAACATAGGATTTCCAGTCAGTCTTTTGTGTCCTTTGCTTTCAAATATAAATGGATAGTCAAAGATTATATGTAAGGAATACCTTTAGTATGAAAGAAAGACAAAAATAAACAGTAATGAAAAATACAAAACCTTAAAGGAAATAGTACATTTTATAAGGAAGAAACTAAACTAATGGTTGTCTGGTTTTATTTATGTGTATCTTCAGATATAAAACAAAAGATACTGCTGATATTGCACCTATGTAATGTAATCAGGAAAGTATAAATAGAAACATTTAGAAAACGGGATAAAACTTCTAGAAATTAAAATAATGGCTGTCCAAAAATAATCAAAAAAAGTTGAGGAAATCTCTCAGAATATAAAAATAAAACAACTGGAACAGAAGGTCAGACATGACCCAATAAATAATAGAAGATAATTTTCAGGTGTGGAAGGATGTGCTTTCTGGATTTAAAGAGTCAGTCAAATTCATAACACAAATGATTGACAAAAGGCCCACAACAGGATACAATATAGTGAAATTGCAGAACACCCAGTAGAAAGAAAAATTGTAAAATCTAAAACCTGCCAGTCAGGTACAATAGATTTGGAACCTGAAGGTTATCAGATGACTCAAACTGGAAATTTGATTAGAATAGAATGTGGAGTGCTGCCTTCAATTTTTTTTTAAATTTTTACAGACTGCATTTTGACTCATTGTACACAAATGGGGTACAACTTTTCATTTCTATGGTTGTACATGACTGCCTTCAAAATTTTGAGGGGTAACTTTTTTTGACCTAGAATTCTGTAACTAGCCACATAATCAATCATATGCATATAAAGGTATAAGAAGGAATAGTTGAGACAGGCATGATTTCAAGAAATTTACCCCTCAGTCTTTCTGAAGATGCTACTGAAAGGCATTCACTATAAGAAATATCTGGAAATGGAGAACCAATGTGAGAGACCCAGAGACAACTCTTGGTGTGAGAATGAAGAGAAGTTTCATACCAGGACTGCTCTGCAGACAAAGGGAACCAAGCTCACTGTGGCAGCGTCTGGCCCCAAGGGAAGCTATCTTTTTTAAAGAGAAAATAGGACAATAGGACACTTAGGTTCCTTCATGGGTTTGACCCCTTTCTATAATTCTCTAAGAAAGATTGCTCTGAATCAATGACAGCTACAGAGAAAAATATAGGAGAAAAATGAAGCAATTACTGATTCCCCCAAAAAATTTTAGAAAAGAAATGCAATCATAGTATACTAAATGGTTTATCTACGATTGACATTCATATGGTCATATAAATGCTGAATAATAATTTAATAAAAATAAGTGGTGTAAATAGGGTAGTGGAGAGAGAAAATGTATATAACAAGGGATAGAGAGAGACATAAAGAGAGCTCAATCCTTATTTTCAGCTGTATAAAGGTCATAACTAGAAAAGATAAATCAGAAAGCAGTAATAAAGTCACATTTAGAAATATAGAAGTACACATGGGAAGAAACAATTATTAAAGGGCTGAGATTAAGTCTAGTCTAGGTAAGAAAGTAGAGTGGTGGGTAAGGAGACAGCTCCCCTCTCAAAAATAATTAACTTTGTAAATAAATAATTAGTAACTCAAAAATAGTTACTCTTTCTTTGACTTTTAAAACTATGAACACTGTCTCTTTCATTAGCTATAAAGATAAGTTTATCAGAAGCACACATCTAACAAAAATCTTATAGTCCATTAAAGGCTAGCTCTTTTCTATGCTGGCCTTCGAGGAAGTAATCCAAACATGTTTTGACATTGCGTACCAAATGTCACTCGACTCATTTGATTTCTAGCATTTCTATGACTCCAACTGCAATTTGCAGTGGCTTCAAGATGGCTCTAAGATAATTCCAAAGCTTTCAGCATAAATTGGTCCTCTTAAACACTGTGCATAAATTTTTTCTCAGGCTCCAGCTGACCAAATGGCAATCAAAATGAAACACAAACACGATGTTAATATTGCCTTATTGCTCACTGAGCATGGGAAAACACAAAGCAAAACATAACCACCACTCACACCCTTAGAGGAAGCATTTATTCATGGAGATGATTACATGTTGTCAATGTATAAATCCAAGTGAAGGAAAAAAATGCTTATATCTGTTTTGTCTAGGTATCGTGCCAGGTAAACAGGAAATAAAAATATGCAGAAGACACAGTCACTTCATTCAGGGAGTTTATAATCAAGGAAATTAAAACACTGACATGTTCTTAACTGACCTCCATTTATCTGACTTCCTGAACTAATCTTCACACACCATTCCTTCCTTTAAACACAATGACATGGCCTTGGTATGTTGGACACTCAAGGGAGTAACTACACTTTCATAATGATCTAATGAGCTTCTTTTCCCAATTGAACTGTATACCTGCAGTGAGACAGTGGTGTTTGTTCCCAAATCACTTATCCTTTGTATTTTCAATTATGTAAATTTTATTTTATTATGTTAAAAAAATTTGAGTGTTACATTATACAGAACTAGTTGGAAGATTTGGGAAAGTTTGATAATCGTAAAAAACTGGAAAAGTATGATTGGATTAAGCATGGAAAAAAATCATGAAATCCCAGAAGGATTTTTCACAGATAACTTTGCAACCATCTTTACATTTTCACGAAAATGATATTGGATATTGAAATGATATATAATGGATGTGGTTTATACTAAAAATATGGTACAAAAAAAAACTGAGAGAGGACCTATATGCAAAGAAAAAAATCTTATCATAAAAAGATTGGTCATTGAAAGTATATTTATACATCTCAAAAAGTTTAAATTAGTGCTTAAGGTTGTCATGTACAAATATGGAGTTCATACTGCAACCAACGTGCTCATAAATAAGCCAATTTCTGGTCCTGATCATACTAAATAAGAGGGCTTTTGTAGTAGTGACTTGGGACTCTGATGGAGTCAGCTTTGTCATTGCCGCGACCAAAGCTATTATAGGAAAAAAGTTATTTGGTGCTCCTGGTCAGAGATCTCAGTCTGTAGATGGCCAACTCCATTGCTCTGGGTTCAACATGAGGCAGAACATCGAGGCAGTAGGGTACAGTGGAGAAAAGCAGTTCAGGATACTTCTTTAGCAACATCGCATCTGCCTATGGTTACCACCCATAATCCATTCAACTGGATTAATGCATTGATTGGATTAAGACTCTCGTAAACCTAAGATTTCACCTCTAAACTTTCTTGCATTGTCTAACATATGAGCTTTGGGGGGATACCTCACACCTTAGCCATAATAGGCCCCAAGGAATGTGTTTATAAAATCATCTCTTAAGATGGAGAAGGACATGTTGTCTGATCCTATTCATCCACTCAACTCTCCTAGCTGTGGTCAATAACACATTCAGATTTCCAATGTGGCTGGCTATCCTGAGCAAAACAAATTGGCCTAATTTTAGGGATTTCACACAGAATCTCAACCTTTTGACAACCAGTTTTATACTATATTGAGCTATTAACATAACAAACAGTAAATTTATTAAAGAAAAAATGATTACTGCAAGTTTTTAAAAAAAGAATTATAAAATAGAAGGGAATTTTAGATGCTCAGGTTGAAAAGGAGCTGAGATGTCATTATCATGTAACCATCTATATAATTTGTTAGAAATGGAGATACACTTGGAGCTTAAGGAGACCATGAGATCACATGTCAGTACTAATTACCTTCTGATGGCAATAGAAAATACACCACCTTAAAACCTTCTCTATTAGGTCTGAGGTATTAATTTCAGCCATCATGAGTTGAGGTTTCAAGCTACAGTATATTCCATGAAACAACTTGGCTTTTGAAATGATTTGAAATAAAAATTAAAAGGCAAATTATGGCTGTTACTTTCTTTGAATCTTACTTAATTGAGCTTAGTTAAATTAGAATGTGTTGAATCAAATAATTCTCATTAATTATGTTTTAGGGGCTGGGGATATAGCTCAGCTGGTAGAGTGCTTACCTTGTAAGCACAAGGCCCTGGGTTCAATCCCCTGCACCGCAAGCTTAAGAAAAAAAAAAAAAAAATATGTTTTAGGAATGCCCCAAGCTAGCAGCAAAAGATAAAACAAAATCATTCAATGATATAGCCTATTTATCAGAAAAATTGATTATAATTTTCATTTCTTTGAATAAAATCAAAGGTATATATTACCACACTGTGAAAAAATGATAGATTCACTTTAACATTTATAAATTATGTGTTGAAGTACTCTGACAATTGTCATATAAGGGTATGTGTGGCATTGTGAGAGCTGGAAATTGGCTTAAGAGTTTACCTCACTTTTTAAAAAATTAAATTTACTTTAATTGATATACCAAACATAAAATGATACATATTAATGAGGTAACATGATATTTTGATACAAGTACATATTGTGTGATGTTTACATCAAGTTAAATATATCTATCTTCTTAAATATTTATGAAATCTTAATGGTGAAAACTTTCAAAATTGTTTCTCCTAGCTTTTTGAAATTTATAGTATACTATCTGTAGTCACCTTACTGCAGTAGCACACCATAACCTACTCCTCTCTATCTGTACCTCAGTACACATACATCACCCTTTCTCCATCCTGCCCTTTTGTCCTCCTATGTCTGGCTTATTTCACTTAACACCATGATCTCCAGTTCCATCCATGTTGTCACAAATGACAGGATTTCATTCTTTTTCCCATGTGAATCATATTCCATTGTTCATATGGACCACATTTTCCTTATCCTTTCATCAATAGCTAACAGGTTAATGAAAAATATTCAATATCATCAATCATCAATCATTGATGGTGTCACTTTCTACACCTTGTTGTGCATGCTCTTCCAATATCTGAAAATTCCTCTGCTTCATTGGTCATTACTATCTTCTTGGAGATTCAGTTTCCTCTCGACATACACCCAGTAGTTCTAGGTTTTGCTCTCTGTTTTTACCTTTAAGGATGATTAAGTAGAGCTAATTAGCAATATCACCATTCCCCAATGTGGGGGTCACATGTAATAGTCCTTTCTAAACCTTCTCAAGTTTCATAAAATGAATTAAATAAGAATGCATACATTCACATTATAAAAATTATATGGATTTGATTAAAATATAGTATTGACAATGTAATTTTCTTTAAATTAGAAGACTTTATGCTTTGCAGCCTAAATTAGTTGGTTTTAAAAAATAACATCCTCATTAAAAATAATTTTTTTCGAGTTTAAGAAAATTTAAAAATTCATGACAACTCAGAGTATAAGGAAATTTAAAAATCATCTAGTGCTATCACTTACACTTGAACCTTAACAATTCTTTCAGCAAGAAGTTGTTCATTGACTTCCACATTCCCCAGAAATTAGAAATTCCGCCTTCTGATGCAGCCCATTCTATTTTTACAAAAATTTTAGCAGAGTTATTGTGAGAGAAGAAATCTGTCTTTCTATTCTTTCTTTGGATCCCTACCCAGAGATCACTTGTATTATAAACCAAGTTCAAAAATTCTGGTCACTAACTATGCTATTTTTTGGCCAATCTTCTGTATTCCAGGCCTTATCTCTTCCATCATTTGACCCATTTTCAGAAAGAAGCCAGGAGGCTTCCAACTGTGCTCACCAAATCTTCTGTTTTCAGCCCAAGTTTTTAGAAATACCAAAGATTCTTTGAGTTTCTGGATGACATTTCATGCTACTAGCCCTACTACATAAAACATGCATCTCAGCAAGTTCTATCTCATAATATGTGAACTTTCTTTTTCCTCTGTGTGTAATTATCATTAGCCAGTTCTTTTCTGCACCCATGTCTTTCATTCAAAAGAGAATCTCTAATTACAAGAATCTCTCACCAGTTTTGAGAAGAAGAAACAAGGTACGACAGTGACAAGCTTTTGAGTTCTGGAGCATGCCACTAGTAATTTAGCAGTTGATTTTTACACGAAGCAATATAAAAGCAAGCAAATCAGTCAGTCTAATATTCTTTATCATAAAATCAGTAAAGATGGTTACTAGGGCGAGTAATTACTAATAAAGTTGATTTTATAATAGAAACTATTCTAATAAACAAATGGAAATAAAGAAAGAATTAGTTTTATAATAGTTACCATTTCTCTTATTCATCAACTTGCCAGTTTTACATTAAAAATTTCTGAAGGTCAAGAATTAAGTCCCAAATATTAGGATCTTACCAAACTTCAGCATTCCATGTTAGTAGTTTCATCTTCCATTAAATAAAGGAAAGCAAGGTTTTATTCAAAGGGAAGGAATATTCTCACTTTTCTTCCTTACAACAGCAATATTCTAGTAACTGGCTTCCAAAGTGTAAAATATTTAACAACAATTTCAGTTAGGATAATTAATTTCTCTCAAAATCAGTCTCTCCCAATGAAGACTAGTCTATCTGACATATTTGAGTGACTTTGTTTTATATGTAGATTCAGTTTGCATTAAATCTCCACCCTAGCGTAGTCCAAACAGAATCTGTTTATTGAAGGTTCAAGGTACAGCAACTTGTTCTCCAGATTTTGTACAGGTTTTGTCATGATTAATTTGCTTCAGTTTCTTTGCTTTGTTTGGTTTTGCTGATTTGGCTTCCCCTTCGAATCCCTACCTCTTCAGACTGCACCCTGTTCTGTCCTTTGTGGATCGATTTACAGAAACGCACAGCTTAGCAACTGCTCAGGTTTTCCACCTCCCAATGCACAAATTGTTGAAGCAAAACATGAAAAGGTTGGAAATTTGATGGGAAAAAAATACTTATATTTTTCCTCTCATCCATAAAATAAGAAAAGATGTAGTCAGCCAGAAGTACTCCAAAGTAACTATACCAAGCAGAGGCACAAAAAAATCTCTCTCATTAGAGGAAAAGTGATAAAACCTATCTGAGTGTGTTCCCTGTTCCCTGCTGTGTTTTACTACAGATGTGTTAGTTGCCCATTGAGCAAGCAGAGTGTGTATAACCATGGTCACAGAGGACCTGGAACTCTGTCCAAAACCAAATGAAATTATGTTAATATATGAATAAGGCTTTGGTTAGGCCTTAGTATCCTTGAATTTTTCTACCTGAACTTTTCAATTCAGTGAAATGTGTTGTTATGTTATGATGGAAATTTCCAATTGTAGCTGAGCAAAAACCCAAATACCATAAGAAATTTCACATTTTGAAAGTTGAGAAGGTTGTTACTACTTAAAAACATTTGGATTATTTTTTGAATTAATATCTTCGGATTGTTTTTGGAAATTATTTCCTTATTTAAGTGTGGATCTGACATTTTCAGCTTTACTGTTAAGAGACATGATTCAACCACTCCTTTTAGGAGGCTTTAAGAAAAAAATGAATATGCAAATGTGGTTCTGCTCTCACATAAGATGTAAGGAGAAGAATCTACTTTAAATTATATATATATAATATGCTTATGCTGTGTAGCACATAGATAAAAAATAATACATTAGTCTATTGGCATATGGACCAAGCTACTAGAAATAAGTGACAAAATTCACACCACAGAAGCAGAAAGTATAGTTTAGTGGCCAAAGATGGGCTTTGCATTCATACAGACCTGAATTTGAATTCCATATCAGCCTTACCCTAGTATGTTAAATTTAGACAAGTCACCTCTCTAATTGTTCCCATTATGCACTAGAGATAGCAATACATCAGGTTACTGTGAAGAGTATCCAATATCATTCATTCAACTTTCATTTAATTAATATGTATTATGAAATATACCAGGCAGCATTCCAAGTAATAGAAATATAGAAACAAAATTAAATTTAAAAAAATATAAAGGACAAAGACATACTACTGAGGAAGGGACGTTTGTGCTAAAAGGGTAAGACAAAACCATCCAAGCAAAGAACCTTCTAGGGAGAGTCAAGCAAGTTCAAAGGCTATTTCAGAGGGAGTTTAAGACAGAGAAATAGAAAGAAGGTGAGTGTAGCTAGTAAATGGCAGAGAATGAGGAAGACAATTTGGGGAAGGCAGGCAGGAAAAATCTTAAAGGGCTCTGTTCTTTTCTCGGTTGTAATTGACTAGGACTTAAAAGTTGACTGCCACATAGCAAGTTAATTCCTTTCAAGTGTGAAAACTAACATTATTTTAAAACTAGTCAGTAGAGCATCCACTTTGTTTGACCACATCTTTTTTTTTTTCTTCCTCCACAGCTAAGACTGCTTGACTCTTGGCATCAGTTCTACCTCAATTTGTGAGATCAATCTTGAAATCCAACAAAGAATGTGAAAAGGCCATAGATCATCAACACAAGTAACACACTGGGCATGGTGACACACACCTGTACGTCTACTATTATATCCAGAGTGGCTGAGGCAGGAGGATCACAAGTTTGAGGGTAGCTTGTGCAATTTAGTGAGACCATTGGCAACTTAACAATGTGCTTTCTCAAAATAAAAAGGACTGGGGATATAGCTCAGTGGTAAATGGCCCTGGTTGAATCCCCAGTTTAAAAAACAAACAAAAAGGAAGAAAGAAAGAGAGAAAGAAAGAAAGAAAGAAAGAAAGAAAGAAAGAAAGAAAGGAAGGAAGAAAGAAAGGGAGAAAGAGAACGAAAGAGAGAGAGAGAGAGAAAGAAAGAAAAAGGAAGGAAGGAAGGAAGGAAGGAAGGAAGGAAGGAAGGAAGGAAGGAAGGAAGGAAGGAAAGAAGGAAGGAAGAAAAAGTGATGCTTTGTTGGGGCAACAGATCACAACTGTGGGTGCTAGTATTCCACCCAAATGTACACTTTGGTACTTGCTTGACTCTCCTAGAAGGCCTTTTGCTTGAATGGTTTTGTCTTACCCTTTTCACCTCAGCACAAATGTCCCTTCCTTGGTGGTATGTCTTTGCACAAGTGTCTTTGCATACTCTTCTGATGTGCCCTCCTGGGGCTGGCACCTGGAGGCCTCCCAGGTGCCAGCCCCAGGAGGGCACACCAGAAGAGTCACACTACTGCTAGAAATATATCTACCCCACAAGAGACAAAGCCACATAAGTCCTGCCAAAGAGGATCAGAGACAGGATGGGCCTATCTGAAGGACTGAATCTTTTCCTCAACAGTATTTAATCATCCAAAAGAGATTATTTAAATTGAAAGTATCACTGATGCTCTAAACTGACAAACTTAAAGTTTATTTCCTCACTTTATGCTCAGTAGGGTGAGAGCTCATTGGTTCTTGAAAATAAAATCAGAAACAGTATTCTATTTATAAATTTGCTGATAATTCCTTTCCAATACATACATAAGACAAAGACACATTTCAATATGTGTGTACATTATATACCAAAATGAAAATGTCACGTATGTGTGATTAAACTGAATTCTATGTTGATAATTCAAAACAAAAAGCCAATGCATGTTAAAGCTCTGCAAGCAAATCATCTGAATTAGGTTTTTCAATCAAATTCAAATTTCAGCTTCTTATTTTTAACAAAAAGGTCTCAAAGTCACTTAGGCTTAAAATACAAAAATAATTGATGATTTAATGATAAATGCTCTAGATGTTTAAACTTAACATGTAAAAATCATATAAAATACTTTTAAAGAATAGAATATTTATTTCAGTTGATTTTTCTAACCAAATATTCTTTCTTCTCCCTTCTCTAATGTTGATATTATAATTGTTTCACTTATTATTTTCATTTTTATAGCTCCCTCCTCTAAAGTCATCCTTTTCTGGGAGAAGAAAGATAATCTAATAGATTTTTCTATCTTTAATTTTGTAGGCTCTGTGAATTTTTAATGCTAATGCTTTAAAGAATTCTTCTTATTTAAATAAGATATTTGATAAAAAGTATTCTAGATAATCTTTCCACTAAATCTTTAACAGCAAAGCTTTAAAAAAAAAGAGTTATTACCATATGCTCTTTAATGCCTAAAGCAAAGATCTAGTATGGAATTGAGAATCATAATGAGGTCAATCTCAATTCCATCAATGTTATGTTCTATTAAAATCAAATCCAATCACATTCCTCATTTCAACCCAGCGTGGCTTGGCTTTGAGGTATGTTCAGAAATGCACTTAAATTAGAAGAGAAACATTAACATTTTATCATATGAATGCCACTAATGGCTCAGAAGATTAGCAGTAACACATTCTGGAGACTTCTACTGAAAATGCACTCTTAATAATATTCCCACACACCTATCTGCAAACTGCAACTCTGGGAGTTGTGGTTTCCAATAACAAAGCTCAGGAGTTCTTGGTTGAAAAATAAAGAAAGAAAAAAGAAGGAAAAAATACAGCCTCACTGTCAATGAAAATCTCTGAACTAAAAATCCAGTTTTATTTGACATTTTTCCAGAAAATGATTTTTCATTTACTTCATTCCCAATTAGGAAATAAAGTGGGGCCATTCTCAGGTGAGTAACTGATCATCCTAGTTAAATAATCTATGGGTTAAATTAATTTTCATTCTTTTAGAAAGATTTTTTAATAAAAGAAGGGGTAAATCTTCTCCATTGCCTAGCAGAAAATTGTATAAATTCATCACAATTGCAATACTCTTCTCCACATGTTATCTGAAGACACACAGCCCACAGGATCAAACACCCAGTTATGACAGTCTTTCACTTTGGAGCCAGAGCAAGACCATTCTCACCATGAACAGCTTCCCAGTTAACCCTATTTCGTACACCAGCAGTACATTACTGAGAGCAAAGAGGAAGTAAAAGATAATTTTAAATTTATGGCAGAAGTGTGTTCCTTAATACTTTATTTCCTTTGAATGAATTCAATTTCTTGAGTGCCTCAATTATACAACCAGCACTGTTCTAGATATGTCAGATACAGAAGCCATGCCTCATGGAGACCGATATCTGTATTCAGAAATGCAAGGAATTGAAGACCTTTTAAGCTGTAAATTGTCTTAAAGGTCATGAAGAATGAATCATTTTACCTTTGTAGGAACTAAACTAAAGCCCAGAGAGTTAAAGAGCCTTTGCTAAAACCACAAGGCCAATTAATATTCTGGTGGGACCAGAATTCAGAAAGCTGACTCTCAGCCATTGCTCACCTGAACTTGAAAACAGAAAAGCTACAGGTAGGTGGGTGTTATGATATAAAGGATGCACACATCTCTTAAAAGGTACAATTGGCACATTAAAATTTAAGCATTTATTTAAACAGATGACTATTCATGGGTTGGGCAGGTTCAAGTGGGCATGGTTTGGGACTCTACTGAAGGGGCATCAAGCATCTGCTATTGTAGAGGATCACAGAAGCAGAGCAAATAAATCACTTGATTGGTTAAAGTTTGAAAGATTGCCCTATTTGTATTATGTTGGCGGGGGGATTCTAATAGCAAATGCCTATTTGACTATGATTAGCTGAGCTTAATTTTCATTTTATTTTCAATTCTGAGTTATGTTTTGATTTCTTTAAGTAGGAACCCAAGACATTCAAAACACCTCAGCACAGTGGTCTCCCATTTTGTTGATTTTAAACATTTCAATGCTGTGAAAAACCAAAATGTGGAAAATACTCAGGAAATGGCTATTCTTCAACTCTGAATTTCAATCAGTGCTAAAATCACTGGTTCCTGAAGTCCTGACCTTATGTTATGACCAGGAAATGGCCATTATTCCAAAATGCATGGAAATGGATAAAAATTTCATGCATAAAAATTTGTCCCAAGCTTGAAAAAATCCACACCATCCTTAAGCCCTTTGGAGCTATGAATAAAAAAGCTCAGCACTGAAATGGACCCTTTGGAACACATGACTCCACAGTTTAAACAGAAGCAGATGATCTCTGTGCATCAACTCTGAAGCCCCTTCTTAGGAATGTGCTCTCACATGAGATACAGCATTGGATGATCTCCCATTTGCCTTGTAGCTCTACATCTGCTTTATCCTCTGGCAAGAAGTGAAAGTGTGAAAAGAGAGGGCAGTAGAAAGACAGAGAGTAAGAAAGTGAGACTTAGGGAACTCTAGTGATGGAAGAAATTTCAGTTGTTGACCACAAAGTTTGGTATCTGTAACAAATTTTTTAAAATATTTTTAAACCATTAGTTCATTGCTGTAAGAGTTTTTCTGTAATATACATATAATATAATATAGCAAATTGGGCCTAGCACAATTAAAAATTTTCTAAAACTACCATTTTTTAAATCTTTAGGAGTGAATTGGTTTATTTATTTTTATTAATACACAAGTGGTACACAGAATTTTGCCAGGAGTTCTCTATTTTAAATTGAGGCATTATATATTTGAGTTAATTTAAAATTAAGCTTCATCAATAATTATGTGAAGAAATGGACCCTCTGGAACACATGACTCCACAGTTTAAACAGAAGTGCCTTCACTTGCCAATATCTCAAAAACACTCATTTTACAGTATTTTTCATCAAATAGAGCATTTATAATCCTTGTTATTTCATCCATTTCATATGTAGTCTGTACATATTTTTGGAATAGCACCATAATTTTTGGCCTATTTAGAAAAGGCTTTGCTAACCTAATCATGTTGATGATTTCCAAGTAAATGTCACAAAGCTTATACTTACCAGCACATTTTAATTCCGATGAACAAGTTTCTAGTCATTAGTGTCAAAAAAATCTACAAATTTGATGTTCTGTTTTACTTTTTCCCTATTGTTCCTAGTCCAATAACATCTATTACAATAGTTGTTTTCAAAATATTGTAAGATCCAGATTGAAATCTCTTATTAAGAACATAATGAGCCTCAGTGTTTTCAAACTCCATGTTCTGTCATTGTTCATGTCATTCAACCTAGATTTGCAACCTAAGGAAAGTGTTCATTGGGTAAGATCAAGAAAGCATATAGTCTTTCATGATGCACTTTAAAGAAACTAAATGTAAAATGGATCAGGTAAGATTAATATACAAATACTTATGTTCAATTGTCAATGGTCAAGTTTACTCAAGATCATATAAGCAACTGGTGGGAATTAGAATAGAAGCTATACAGTTGAAACCATAAAAATGTACCTTTCAGATGGTGTCATTCACATATAAATATGCATTTAAATTTCCTCCATAGCTTTTCATGGTTGGACAATTCATTTCTTTTTAATGCTGAACAACACATACTATATGTATTGGGCTATATCCTGCATGATTCCTAATATATGACTCTCAGGAAAAGACAAAACTATAGAGACAGTAAAATGATCAGTTTCCAGGGTGTAGGTGAGAATGAGAAACGAATAGACAGAGCACAAAGGGTTTTTAGGACAGCAAAACCACCCTGAATGGTACTATAATGGTGGATATGTGTCATATATTTGTAAAAACCCACAGTAGATACAACATCAAGAATGAGCTCTAATGTATACTATGAACTTAAGGTGATAATGATGTCTTAGGTTCTTCAGTTACCATAAGGGTACGACTCTAGTGGGAGATATTGCTAAGGGGGGTGCTATGCATGTGAGGTGGCAGGAGATATAAGAGAAATTTCTCTACCTTGTGTTTAATTTTTCTGTGACTCTAAAACTTGCCTAGAAATGGAGTCCATCAAATAAAAACATGTGTGTACTATGAAAATAGAAAAGGAAGAAATGATACCCATCACAAGTTTTCTAAATCTCCTAATGCATGTTCTATACCCCAAAATGGAACAGCAACACATATACTCATATACATCCACTACTGTATGATGCATTATATCCTTTTATTATTAATTAAATGTCCCTTAAACTCATATTATAACATACTATCTTTGGGATGGAAGATGGAATAGAACCTTTCAATACAATAAGCCATTCTTTGCTGGTGTCACTCTAGGTAACACCTAAGTCTTCAGAAAACCACGGATCTTTGCAAATTTAATCGATTTCTTTGATTGATGTAAATTGTGAGTGACAGTGTATTGTGTCAGGCAATTCTCAAGTGGTTCTAGCTGACTCTGCAATGAGCCACTACATGGTCCAAAGCACTGTAAGGAATATATCACATCTTTAACCTCAAGCAATAGAGCTCAATTTGCCTTGTTTAAAATTAAATATACTCTAAGTAATTGTACTCAAGATTCTGAAAGTTTTTGCTTCCTTAAACAGCATGATCGTGCACTAATAGCATTGCCTTTTATAATTTTCAGAATAAAAACCATTTTGGGGACCTGAGAAGAAAGGTAGCCTTCAAGGTATAGGCCTCAAAGCAAGGAATGAAAACATAAAAGCTGCTATGGTCTGCTTTAGACATCTTAGAATAGAGAATAATGGTCTCAGCTCCTGCCCTCATTCCTCCTGTGATCAGAGCTCCATTTGCAGTTAATGGGGACACCTTCTATAGGAAGCCTTTTAGAGGATGTGTGGATTGTGAACAGAATCACAGAACTGAAAAGTTCCACTGAATGTAGCCTCTGGGTTTCTCACCACTCACAGGTTCATAGACAAAGGAGAAAAGAGAAATGATACAATCAGCAGGTATTCCAAGAAGCAAGCAGTCTGAGATGGCATCCAAGTGGCACTACACAACACAGAAAAAATACAATCCTCATCATAAGGTTCAAATCCTGGCTACCTTACTTGAACTTGAGAAAATTTCTTAGTCTTACTGAGCCTTCTCTCTTTTTTTTCCCCTGAAAAAATATGATGATGATAATTCCTACATTGCATGACTATGCTGTTAGTTGTGTGAAATAGTCTCTAAGATGCCATGGACGGTGTCAGGATCCTCTAGAGTGCTCAGGACAGGGTGACTGTGCGATGATGACAGCAGCAATGACAATGAGGAGGATGCTCACCTGCCTCCACTATCATTGGGACCATTCGAAGTCTGGTGTGGCATGCCGCATCTTGCCTCGGAGTCTTCACATGCTGTTTCCTGTTCTTTTCATTAAAGAATGATTATCCTTCTGAGGAATTAACCAGAGAATCGATGCCTCTAGAAAGAATTCCCAAATCCATCTGGTTTGGTTCCCTTCCTCTGCTCTTCACATGTAGCAGAGCAAAGGGTAGGTAGGTGGCTGGGTCAAAAACCCCTGGAGACCTGGAGCAGCTGAGTTCTAACGTTGGATTTAATGATGCTTGCGTTCTCATGCTGCAGACGCTGTGCCAAGGGATGACAATAGATGGAGGAACAAATGAGATGTGGTTACAGGCCATATAATTGCTCCCATTGTAGACTGTGAGCTATACCAAAATTGTGGCAAAAGCTGTAACAGAAGTATGTATAAAATTTTGTGAGAACACAGGAGGGAGAAATTAATTAAATCATGGGAAGACAGAAGGAGAAGTTTTATGGAACATTTCAGTTATAAAATAACATCTGAGTTGGACCTTAAAGGAAGAGTACAGAAAGTTCCCTAAAAGGATGTCACCACAACAGTTTGTCATATTTATACAGGCAAACTACCTCTAAGGAATAAAAGGATTGTAGACAGCTCCAACTGAAATGGCAATAGATTATTCTACTTCCAAGCAAACAAAGGACAAGAAAGTAGAAGAAAGTAGCTTATATTTACCCTTTTTTTTTGTCTAGGGGATTTTTAATCAAAGCGAGGCTCAATAATGTGAGCACAGAGGCAATTTGGGGTGCTAATGCTAGCTCAGGTGGTGGTCGGGTCACATTTGCTTCTCAGTGCTGGGATTGCTGGGTGGTTAAATGAATTGATGATTGCAAATTGCTTTGAAAATACACAATGCTGAATAAATGGCATGAATTACTGTTGTTCAATATACTCAAGAGACAAACTTGTCTCCAAACAGAAAGGTCTCTGAAAGATGGACTATGTTTAAAGACCTTTAGGAGCTTTCTTTTTCACACCGAGGATGAAATTTTTAGCTAGATTTATTCTAAAGCCATAATAATGCCTAAGGATAATCTTTTTAAAATGCCATTATAACAGAATAAATCTGAAATTGCTCATAAATGCCACTTACAGGAAACTTGAAGAAAAAAAATGCATTAAACTAAAACAGTTTTGCCGTCTCACTTAAAAATGTATTATAAGACAAAGAAAGCTTCCCATGGGAATGGTAGCTGTAATCGCTGAGAGCAAATAAAAAGAAACAAATTAAAGCTATCTAACTTATATAAACATATAGATAGGGTTCTTTTCAAAAGATGGTAGAAGAAACTACTAGAAGAAATCCAAATAATCAATCATTCCTTACTTCAAATTGTTTTGAGCAAGGTTTGGAAATCTCCTCCAACCCCACACAACACATACAAAGAATTAAAGGGAAGTGTAATTAGACATATAATGGAAATGATATTGCTATCACATTTCCTAGTTTATGCAGTAAATTTAATTATCAATTTTAATACTCCAAACACTGTGAAGTAGATAGAACAGGTGTTATTTTTAAAAGAAATTTAAACAAGCAGTTGAGCCTAACATAGTTTAGATGACTAGAAAGATTGGAATCCCAGAGCTGGTAGGCATCAGAATCCAAGTGACAAGTTCTACAAATTTCTAGATTAGTGACCTAGTGACATATTTTCAAACACCAAGAAAATCCTTTCAAATCTTTATTCAAATAGCAGACACAGTTTTGTGACAAGTTTTAAAAGAAGTGACCAAAACATAAATCTTTTTTGACATCACAATAGAATTAATATTTATAGTATTTAATTTTTAAATGAAGGCAATTATTTTGAGAAAAAAATGCATTTGCATAATAAAACAGAGAGGTAACAATGAAGTAGGCCAGCCTTTCTAGAAATGTGTTTGTTAGAACTCTCATTTTACAAGATGCTGCGAAGTGCTCTGCATGAAAATTTTATATGGTAAAATATGTTTTGGAAATGCTTAGTTGGGTTGCCCCTATTTCTTCACTCTCAGTCTATATTAATGAAACAAAAATTTTGCAAAGTTCTGAGCAAGATCCTGTCTGGCTGATCATATTGCCTCCCAAATTGGCATATACCGTCCTTGTGCTTCTTGGACAATAACATACATTTGTACAAGTTAAGAGTAGACAATCATATGACAGAAATACCTCAAACTTCAAACTAAATTATGGAAAATAGCTCTGGAATGACCACTTTAATAGCCACTTAAAGATTAAGAGATGGAAAACAGTGTTTTTGATGAAAACAAAGAAAGTTATTACTTTGAAGAATTTTTGCTTATGGGATGCTGCTGCCCCCCCCACCCCATGTACTTAGGAATGAGTCCAATTCCCTCTGCCATGCAGAGAACTTCAGTGCAATGTTTAAGAAGTGGGATCTCAAACAGTGAGAGAACTGGTCTTTCCAACATTTAAAGCAAGCTGCATATTTTGTTAGGTTTGGATTATCAGTTAAATATAAAAAGAAAGGAAAGAACAAGAGAAAAACATTTCTAAAGTAATACACAAGCTTGTTTCCTTACTCTATCTTCTGCAGAAACCACCTATTTCTCTGTCTTTGTGGCTGCAAACTGTAATCCTAGTCATCCAGATTGAAAAGAGTTCAGGCATGAATCTTTTCCATCTGTTTCAGGGTGAGCAATTTTGTCAGTTTGTAACTTGCTTACAGCAGATTGGAGATGAATTAGCAACCATACTGAAAAGAAGTTCTCCTAATCCCTAAATAAACTAATAATTAATCTAAATAATCTAAATTAATCTAAATAGCCATCTGCTGAACAGATGATTTGATGACTTTGTTTAAGAAATTGCAGAGAGGGTGCAAATTGTATAAAGAAGTCCTGCATGGCTCCAGTTGGAAAGTTTTGAGGCTGGAACTGTCTTGAACTAACATGTAGATAGAAAAGCAAATGAAAACAATGCTCTAAACTGAGGTCCAGAGACCTGCACCTTGTTGTCTCCTTTACCATAAGCTGTCATTTAACTTGCTGAACCTCAGTTTCTTTAGCTGAAATGTGACAAAATCTACCAACAGAATTTTCCAGGTTATTCCAGCCCTAATGTTTTTAATTGGGATGGGTCTAAAGTCAGACTAGGATCAAACCCTGGCTTCTGCATTCATTAGCTATGTTTTCTTTTCAAACCTGATATTTAAACTATTTTAGGACTCCCTTTCTTCTCATGCTGAAACGGGGATGATAATGGAACTTTTTTCATGGCGTTTATGTGAGTAATTTAATGAATTTAATGATCAAAACATATAAAATGCTTTGTCTGGCACATAGCATTCAAAGCATGCAAGCTGTTGCCATCATTAGAATTTAAGAAATCTTAATGTCTCATAATAAAGAGGGAAAAATCTATAAACAAGATATAGGAATAATTGTTGATTTGGTAAGAAATAATAAAGCTAAATAGTTCCTTAATATGCACTGTCACAGCATTATAATTTCTGCTTATATCTATGAAATGGAATACAAGTACCATATAAGAACTTAAATAAGACATATTTTTGCTAATAGATGAGTTCTTTCAAATCAGTTCATCTAAGCAATTCATTCCCAAAGTGTTCTCTTGGTATCTTTGAAGATCTAATATCTACCAATGAAAATAACAGACACTCAACTGGGCTTTTGCTAATGGTCAACTTCTTTAGATCTTCTGTTTTAATTGTTGTGAGATTATACTCTCATTACAGTATCTTGACACTTACTCAGCATGTGCTATTTTCAAAGTATAACAGTTCATTCAGTCTAATTCACTTTATACTACTAGTATCTACTTTAGACTCTTATAGTGAGTTGTAAGAATGTGTGTCTGTTTTCCCTCATCAACAAATGAAGACTGAATCACAGAATATTTGAAGTTTCCCTTTTTTCTTTTTTGATACTGGGGATCGTACCCGGGGACACACTACCTCTGAGCTACATCCTCAATACTTGTTCAATTTTTGTTTGAGACAGTCTTCCAGGCTAGCCTGGACTTGAGATCTTTCTCCCTCAGTCTCCTGAATAGCTGAAATTATAGGCATGAGATTATGCCAGTCTATTGGGAGGTTTTGGAAAAAGAAATGTCTTTTCTGAAAGGCTGGCAAACAGGCACACATATATGAATCTAAGATCAGAATGGAAAACACAATAAAGAGACACATTAAAACTCAGAGTTTTTTCTAAAATATGACCCTCATAATATTAAGTGGTATCTCACACATAGTAGACACACAATAACAAACCAGTAGTCGAACCAATATGGTAAGGGAGAGACACATATTTCTAAAGGAAGTAGCAAAGCAAAAAGTCTAAAGAAATGGTAACTGGCAGGTATAAAAAAAAGGATAATAAAAAATTAATGTACACAGAGATTAAAAACAAGATGAAATGGGGCCTGATAATTATTGATAGGAAGACAGAACATTGAGAGATTTTGAGCAAATATGTGGTGTGAAACTTCACATACAAGAACCTTTAGACCCTCAGTCAATCTGAAAGGAATTCTTTAATATTAATAAATTCACAAATGCAGCAATTAAAAGGAGGAAGCAATTCTTATTTTAAGAAACATGAAAGAGTTCATCAGAGGGGAAGGCAGGGGATTTATTTTCCCACAATTTCTTTTGTACTGCTTGAACTTTTACCATGTATGAGAATTTATTTTCCTTTTGTTTTTCACTTTCCTTTCCTTTCTTATCCTACTTTCTTTTTAGTTATTTTTAAAACTAAAAATCAGATTAGTTAACTGCTAATAGAAACAGATTTTTAAAAGACAAAAGATTTGGGGGTATTACAGTTCTAGTTAACTGAATTCCTTAAACACATATATTTCCTTTGATAAACTTAGTAAATAATAAACTGGGTGGAGTCTGTCATAAATATTCCAAAACTGAATTCAAATTAGTTTCTTTCACAAAAGAACTGACACAATAGGTTAGAAAAAATAATGACATTGGTGCCTTACTCTGAGAGTTTAAGCCAACTTCTTAGGAATTTAGGCGACTGAAAAGTTAGACCAATTTTAAGACTGTGGATTCCCAAAGCTGCGCTTAACATAAATAATTTGCTAGGAGGACTTGCCAGAACTCATGGAAAGCTATTATATTTACAGTTATAGTTTATTACAGAGCAAGATACAGAAGGGGGAAAGAGAAGAATCTGGGGAAAATACCAAATATGGAGCTTCCATTGTCCTTTTGCCATCCAATGGGGACAAGTCACTTTCATGGCATTGATGGGTGACAATACACACAGAGAACTGACCCCAAGGGTGCTTCCCCCAAACTTTAATGTTCAGTGCTTTTATTGGAGCTCAGTTACATAGTAGGGTTACTTGATTGTCCGTTTGGTGAACTCCAGTCTGCAGGCTGACAATTATTGTGTTTCTCAAAGTTCCTAACCTAAGTCACTTGTCGTCATATCACAGGTAGGATCAAAAAAATTAAAATTAAAGTTAAACACAAGATACAAAAGTACTTCATAATGCCTTAACTGCACTACAAATGAAATTCAGTAGTAGCTTTCTTTCTATAGGGTTTCATTAAAAAAATCAAATAAATTATACCCCTAAAAGAGAAGAAACATAGAGGTATAATATATAACATATGTAATATAATATAAAGTATGATTATACTTTAAAATGCAGAAATTATTTTAAATCAATTATTTATGGTACCTTGACAGTGCTACAATAAAGTGTTAATGTTTAATATTATTTAATAAATAAAAATTGTTAAGGAAATGGATTATAACAGAAGTTATTTTTATATCTAGCACAATATACTTAAGGTCCAAAAAAAACAATGTTAGTGTACAGGACATAACAAATTTGGCATTGATATGATTTGAATATCTGTCCCTTCCAAAATGAATGATGAAATCTAATTGCCATTGCAACAGTACTGAGGTGAGGCCCTTAAGAGGTAATTAAGCCATAGGGGTGCATCCTCATGGGTGTGACTGATACTGTTTAAAAAGGGTGTTTGACCCCTTCTACATCTCTCTTGCCCTTCTGCCCTCCACCATAAGATGATGCAGCAATAAGAGCTTCATTAGAAGGCAGCACATTAATTTTGGATTTTTTAGTCTTCATAACTGTGAAGAAATACATTTCTTTCCTTAATAAATTACCCAATCTCAGATATACATGCTATAGTGCACAACTGGACTAAGATAAGCACTTACCATATCATCTATAAGAAGGTTAACTTTGACTACACACATGACTTTTTTCCTTAAATTTTTAAAGCCACCTTCAGACCTTCAGACTTGTATAGGACATAATGAATTTAGCATTACTATGGTTTGAATATTTGACCCCTCCAAAATCATGCTGAAATTTAATTGCTGTTGTAACAGTACCAAGAGGTGAGACCCTTAAGAGATGATTAATATTCTCAGCAATATTCTTAGTTTTTGCTAAGTATGCTAGAAGAGGTTTCTCATGCCTGCAATCAGAGTCCTGACTAAAACAGTTTCTGTATCCAAGAATCAGAGACTGCAACAGTGCTGGCATATTTGGTTGAGGATCTGTCAATTTGACTAATGCAAGTTTTATATGCACTGTATAAGAACCTCAATTCTGTAAGATATCTCTAAGGTATATGAAGACATGGTTTCTGCTTCCAGTATACTTTAAATATAGTTGGGGAGACAGAAATCACATAAAGGAAATGATTACAGAACTATGCATAATATATCAAGGAAAAAATAGCCATTTTTCTGTGCAATAACAGCACTGGAAAGGGAGAGAACAAAACACAATTTCAGAGACTTTCTGGAAGAAGAGCAGGATTCAACATAGAATAAAATCTCAATAAATAGTCCCTGTTGTTAGGAGTGTAAGTTCATGAAAGTCAATGAAGAAAAATACCAGTGCATACACTTAAACAAGAGTAATAAAATCCCCACAATGAGCAGCTTTGCAGGGATTTTGATGTGAGAAGAATCAAGATCTTCTTTGATAAAATATACTTTAGTAATGGAGTCAGCAGAATTTGGGTTTGCAAAAATAGTTCCATGCAAATAATCCCTACCTCTGTTCGTAATCAGATGAACCTTGTCCACAAGGCTCCACCCATTCTTCAGAAAAAGGATGAGTCCCAATAAGATAAGCATGGAAATGTTACAGGACAGGTCCACAGGGATAGAAGATGGAAGAGAGAACCTACAAGAGAAGAGTGGGAGTGAGAGGCTTGTCAAATGTAAGAAGAAAAGAGTTATTACAGGAGACAACAATGAAGGTTTAGAAAAGTAGTATTTCAAAGAGCTGAATATTTCAGAACTGAGAGATTTGCCATTGATGTAAAATACCAAGTAAAAGATAATGACCAATAAAAACCATATTTCTGTGTACAACTACTTCTTGATTTTTGAAAGTAAGTCAGCTCCCTTAATTTTCCAAGTGGCTTTGTTTGTTTGTTTTAAGGTTCTCTTTAGACATACATCTCTCTGACTTCAGAATTTTACACATTGCTTTGACAGGAGTGAGCCAAGCCCTGGGGCATTAATCTACAGAGGTTAAAAACAAGACAATTCATGTAGGGAAACAGAAAGTTTTACTTATCACACTTCCTCTAAAGTTAAATGATGTATACAGTTCTAAAAACATACATTGATAGGTAGGGTATTTTAGTAAGCTTTTTTACTGCTGTGAAGAAAAGACCTGCAAGAACATTTAGAGGAGGATAAGTTTATTTGGGGGCTCATAGTTTCAGAGGTCTCCATCCATAGACAGCTGACGCCATTCCTTGGGGCCTAAGGTGAGGCAGAACAATATGGCATAAATGTGTGATAGAGGAAAACAGTTCAGAACATGATGATCAAGAAGCAGAGTTTCCACTCACCAGATTTTCATGTATAAAATCTACATCCCAAAGGTATACCCCAGTGACCCACCTCCTCCAGCCACACCCTACCTGGCTATAGTTACCATCCACTTAATCAAGGGATTAATGCACAAAGTAGGTTAAAGCCCATAATCCAATCATTTGATCACTTTTTGCATTGTCTCATACATGAGCTTCCAGGAGTACACCTGATATCTAAACCATAACATAGGGTGACCATATAATTTATCATCCAACTTGGGACTCTTGAGAATTATGAGGGGTATTGCTAATAACTGTGTTGGGATAAGGCACAAACCACATAGATATATAGCTACCTAATTAATAAGCCTCTCAGGGAAGGAATAAATAAATAAGAGCCTCAAATAGTATTCCCTCAAGAGTAAAAGTAGTTAGGGCAGGTGTTGTTGTTTTGTTGTCATTGTTTGTTTTCCTTAAACTGAGTATCATGCTGCTCTGAGGCCAGAGCTGCCCAGGACAATTGCCAGAGAGAAAAAAAAAAAACAACCCTTCTCTTGTAACCTGTGCCCTGATCCGGCCTGACTCCTGCAGCCTGCCCTGTTTAAATAGGTTAAGCATATATTCAAGAGTATTAACCTGGAAGGAACTCTCAAAATTGTTAGTCTGAATTTACAATATCAAAAATATATGGTGACAACTTGGGAGGTGTTCTAGAAATACTAGACACTATTTACTCTAAATTTCCCATCTGCTTAACTGAGCTTTCCTTCTCCTCACAAAAACAGAATTTTCCCCTGAAAACCTTCCCCAATTTTGTCCTCATAGAGGCAAAAAAAGAGTGTCACACCCTCCTTCATTAGGATATCTAAATCCTAAAGTTACTGAAGAAAGCCCCTTATATATTCACTGGTATTGCAAGCAAGGAGCCTCCAGGAGTTTCTTTACATTAACAAAAGGCAGCCTTTGATAGTTATCTGGTTCAAACAGCCAGTGAACAGGGATGGAAAAGGATAGATGTAGGGAGTCGGCAGCTGAACCACCCAGTTTGATTCCATTTAGCCCCTGATACCAGGTAATTTCCAAACCACAACTGGAGTTGTTCGTTCTAGATTTAGCCAGAGACAAAGAGATTATGTGTGGAAACATGTAATTCACCCCACAGAAAGAGGCCCCAAAGGTCAGTTCAACAGCCAAAGAAATCTGTGAGGAGAAGGAAGAAAAACTTATAGGCTTTAAAGCAAGGAAGCGATCACCCTGTGATAAAGAGATTAAGATGTGATGAGATTTGGATTTCTCATCTGTCCCCTGTGAAGAGAAAGGCAAATGAGTAATAATAGGAGGGTGCCTGACCATTAGGATGGCAAGGACCTGAACAGTAAGCAAAGAAGCCTGTTCCCAAGTGCTCCCAATCGGAAGAAGGCACCTGGCAAGGAGCCCCTCTGCGCCAGGAGCCTTCAATTTCACTAACTAATAGCTCTATAGAAAATCCAAGTCAGGAATCATAGAGGTCGGGTTGCTGACTTGTGCCCTCCCTCAGTGACTGCTCTGGGCAATTTTACCATCCAGCTGTTCTGTTTTTCAAAACTAAAGTAATTGGAATTGAACTACAGAGCTTTGCTAAAACCCTAGCAATTAACAGTGCGGTTTCCCAAATTGCACTGTAATGGGAAAGTGTCCATCAATCAACCCAGTGAAATAACACATTTTCTCACCAGATGTGAGATTTAATATCTTCATAACTCCCTGGATTTACCACTTATGAATTGTCAGCCTTGCCTCAAGCTCTGAGAATTAATGGACTACATCCCTGCTATGCAAGGATGGTTTACAGTTGTAAAATATCCCCACCTTCATTTTAGATATATGTACCAAAATGTTCTTCTTAAGATGTAATCAGAAAACATGCTAGATGGGAAAATTTCATTTGTATTTACTATGTTATATATTATCATTGTCTAGATAAATATAGTTCCCAGAGTCTTAGCACGGAACATTTTTGCAACAGGAATAACCAGTTTATCACTGGCAATGAACAATAAATTACAGTGTGAAGATGCAACAACTTTAAGTTTTACACTTTAGTATATCCTCTGTGATTTTCTGGACAGAGTATGAAAATATCCTAAGTTTCTAATTCTGTATCTATATACAAGTTTTGCTGTTCATCTTGGACTACGAAAAGAATTCAAAGAATCCCACATATGTTCATTCTATCACTACAGTTATCAGGTACATCAGTTCTTATTTTAACATTCACTCCAATCTCAAACACATGAGCCATAGCCAGGATAAAGTTGCCTCCTGAAAGCAGCCCAGACAGATTCTCCGGATGCCAGGACCACAAACTTTGCAGGTATAGAGCGTTGCTTCCACCCATGAGGAGGGAATGTTGTGTCAGAGAAGGTCAGTCCACAGGCCTCAGAAGAAGTTTAACAAATTCATCCTCCCCTACTGTACTCCCAGGGCCTGTACAGTGATATGTGTGTGGTGCCCAAGGGTACAAAGAGGAGATGCTGGAACAGGTTGTAGATTTGGGGATGAGGTTTCTGAAGGCATTTAGAGATGGTTCCTCAAAGGAGATCATGTCTAAGATTATCTTCACATAATAAGGGAATGTGTTGTCAGACTTTGGGATCATCCAAATTATTATAGTTGGTTATTTCAGGGGAAAAAAGGATCAGAGAACTTCAGCATTATAAGAGAACTTAGAGACCATCTATTTCATTTCCTGATTTCATAAATTCATAAAATATTCAACAAAAACTGTCAATCACACCACTGCATCAGTTGATACAACTCATTTGGCATAGCACATGTTATCTGAAATAGTCTGTCATTCATTCTCAACTGGTCCCAATTAATTCTCCATGCCCATATTAGTTGGCTTTAGGAGATGACACTTTGAGATGAAGGGTAAAAGAATACATTAGAGGATATAAAGAGATCACCTCATCTACACAATAAAGAAATTTGATATATCTCTGCCTGATTTACTATATTAAAGATGAAACTGGCAAAGCAATAATTATGTATTACAAAGAAGTTCAAAGCCCATAACACCAGAATGATGAAATATAATTGAGATTGGTAAAATCAATTCAAATGATTATGTGAATCCCCAACAACAGAGAAATAAATTACTATTTAATAAGTAGTGTTGGGCCAATCGGTATAGAAAAATTACCTTAGAGTTATTTCTTATAGCTCATACTATATTGAATTACAGAGGAGTCGGGGTTAAACATTTTATTGAAAACTAGAAGAAAAAGAACAGTTCTTCTCCAGCTGTGGAAAAGAAATACATTCCTAATACTAAAGAAATAGAGTATCTGAGGATTTCATCAGAGGCAAGATGGAAAAGCACAGTTTTGTACAACTAGAAAATCCATGTAAAATAAAAAAAAGAAAGCAAACATGTAAAAGAAAGAAAAGATATGACAATTCCATAAATGCCTGAAAAAATGCACATGTATATATGCAAACACATACATTTCTGCTTCCCATTTCTGCAATTTTATGCTCTGTGTCCTAGAGGTCTTCCTTCCAGAGGGAGGAATGCTTCCATGAGGATATACAACAGCGAAACCATTAACCTGGCACCAGACCACTTTGGGCTCCTTGTGCCTGGATCAAGAAGCAAAAGGGGAGTTTTGGTGTTGACAGGGGTGACTGATCTTGACCACCAAAGGACCACCAATTAGACTACTGCTTCACAATGGGGTCCAGAAGACTGTGCAAGACAGGAGCTTTCTTAGAACATCTTTTAGTATTATCTTGCTCTGTGATAACAATGGAAAATGAAAAGAACTTAATCAA
Source organism: Glaucomys volans (assembly GCA_020662805.1). Lineage (NCBI taxonomy): Eukaryota > Metazoa > Chordata > Mammalia > Rodentia > Sciuridae > Glaucomys > Glaucomys volans. The sequence goes on from JAJEJO010049121.1 coordinate 808,220, forward strand.
TGCAGAACTAGTAAGACCGTTCAAGAACGAAGGTTTGGGTCACTGTACCAGGGTACTTGTTGAAGGCAAAAGGAACACAGAATGGGTATTAGAAGATGGTAGTTATAAATGCAGAAACGAAGACTGTAATTTTCATGTGTATTTCTTCTTTATTTTGCTATGAACATGTTTGTGGCATATATATTTTTTCTTTCTTTTTTTATTCTCTTATCATGTAACATGATTTATTTCCATATCATAATATTTAAGTATTATTAAGTTAAAGACTATGAAGGAAAGGAATAAACATCACTAAGGACTTCTTTTGAAGAAGAGATTAGTATGTTTTCAGTTTTAGGGAGGATAGTTGTATCAAGTTGGGCACAATTAGGACCTTGTTATTATCATTATTTGGGGATTAAGTAGGGCCTAAGGGGATGTATATGGGCGCATAGTTGACAAGATATTAATGAGGTTAATTTTATGTGTCAATTTGGCCATTGAGTGCTCAGATTAAATCTCTTTTACAGGTGTATCTGTGAGTTGTATCTGGATGAGATTATCATTCCAATTGTTGGACTCAGTTAAGTCAACTGTCCTCCCAGGAAGTGGGTGGCATCATCCAACTCCCTGACACCCTAAACAGTATCAAAGGAGAGGAAGAAGGAATTCAGCCCTTTCTACCTGCAGGCTTGCAGTGCAACATCTCATCTCATTTTCTCCTGCCCTCTGACTGGGATTTTAACCTCTGGCTCCTCTAGTTTTCCGCATGCAGGTTTAGATTGGAGGTATACCACCAGCTTTTTTGGGCCTCCATCTTCGAGTCAGTAGACCCCTGGATTTATCAAGTCCCCATTATCGCATAAGCCAATTCCTTATAATAAAACTCCTTCTACATTCATCCTGTTGATTCTGTTTCTCTGGAGACCATGAATGATATACACACTCTTCCTGATATGGTAAGTAAAATACAAAATGATAAGGCTCAATGTAGAACTTTGGGGAAGCAGAATATATACCTAAGATGTCACCAACTGGAGGACTGCCCAAGGGCTGGCCACTAAACTATGCACTTTATGTTTATTTATTCATTTATACATCCAACTTTCTGAATGAGACAAAAATATCATTTGCTTTGCTAACAGGATGGTTGAGAATCAGAAAGGCCATTTCACCTACACAGTATTAAAAAACACTTTGAGTACCTTGCAAATGCTTAAAAGTTGTTTGATTTCAATACAAAACCTGGATTTCTAGTCTCCATAAAAAAGGAAAGTTCTATACTAATGTTGGGTCTTCATTTTTTACAAAGCAACAACCAGGCCTAACTAAGCCAAGGGCACTGTCCCTTTAAATACTGCTGTGACCTCAGGGGCTGTGCTGCCCCACCACCTCCTGTTGTCACACACCTGACCAACTGCACTCAATCTTTATGCAGTGTGGAAAACTAGCAAAAGCTCACTTATGGAGGATGTGAGTTGGGGATCTATGATTTATATATTGCTGAAGTCATTAAAAGTTGTTTGTTCTTCCTAAACAGAAGTCTGGAAATATTTAGCAAGAATGAAATATTTATTAATATTTGGGGAATTTATTTAAAAGAAAACCAACATTTACCCCTTCAACTCCACCCCTCCCCAAAACAAAACACAACAAATATTCACCCATAGTAGAAAAAAAGGCAGGGAAATCTAAACCCTAACAGTATTTGAATACCTAGGTAACTGCCGGCATAGCAACAGAACACCTTGTAGCTATTATGAGTGAGAGTGTGTTATGAACGAATATGCAAAGCCGATAAATGAGAAAAGTGGTCACATCAAGTATTGCCAACTGTTTTAAGATCTAGGACTTTACAGCAACACTGATCCAAAGTGAATGTGCAATGGTGTTACCCTCCGAATGTATTAAATACCTTTCATATAAAAGTGTTTACAATCATGACAAAAATTTCTTAAAGGAGATACCTGTATAACTTTTCATATTCTTTTGGGGAGTTTACCCATAAAATAGTTTTTTAAAAGCTGATTTTAACTATGCAATTTTTTATACCAGGGATTGAACCCAGAGGCTCTTAACCACTGAGTCACATCCCCGGCTATAAATAAATGTGTATATATATATATATATATATATATATATATATATATATATATATTATATATATATTATATTTATGTATATATTTAATTTTGAGACAGGGTCTCATTAAGCTTCTGAGGCTGGCTTTAAACTTGTGATCCTCCTTCCTCAGCCTCCCAAGCCATTGGAATTACAGGCATGTGCCAACACCCCTGGCTTTGACTGTGTGATTCTTGAAGACACCTATTTTGGAATTCATGTTAAGTCTCTATTTTTTTTTCCATATTTCCAGACCCTGAGGATGGAGCACTTTCCTATATCAAATCAAATTGCTCAATGAAAATGTATTTTCTCAAGATTCTTACAATTTGAAAGAGTGAAACAATGCTTAGTCAAATTCTCACGTTCTATGTCCTTACAAATTAGAGAGGTAGGGTTGTGTCTATAAAGTGGGTAAAGACAAAGACTTTGGAATAAATCATAACTGGTTTAAATCTTACCTCCAAATCTAAGTCTTTAGGCTTTCTGATTCTCAGCTATCCTGTTAACAGAGATGATAATGATCTTTTTCTCATTAGCGTCATTGGAAGTACAAATGAACTAATAAATGAAAAGTACACAGCTTAGCGTCCAGCCCTTGACAAGCTATTATGGCAGTTCCTATTATCTTTATTAAATAATGCAAGCATTAGGCTTGCTTGCTTGCTTTCTTACGAACATTCTGATGTAAGTCTTAGTTTTCTCCCTATTGTACCATTTTTTCCCTCTTGTTAGGGCCTTCTCTGGATTTTTTCTTCCTTCTTTCTAAATGGAACTTTCATTGGAGGCTGTTAAATATTAGCCTCCAACATAGTGATGGCATTCTAAAAAGTGAGGGAAACACTCCATAGAAATGGTTATGATCAAGGTATGAAAAGCTACTGTTAACCTTCAACTATTAGCCTCATAGAAACCATAAAGTCTGATTCTATGGTTGCCAAAAGAAAATGTAAGCATCGGAAACTATGCTACAGAAAGAGTTTGTCAACAGGGGATTGTTATCAACACATTAACAAATCAAATACACTATAATTTTACCCACATACACTTCACACCTCAATTTTTTGAAAAATTTTGGTATCTAGGAAATGTGGTGTGATACAAGGTTAAAAATGTAAAAGCAGAACTGTCAGTTCTATTTTTTGCCATTTATCATTCAAAGTCTAAATAGGCTAACACTGTTCTCTAATGTTTTAATAAGTAATAAACATTACCTTTCATTTAATCTTAAAATTTTTAGTGCATCAATTTTTTTCTGTTTTAAGAAATATTAAATGTTTATAGGAAGGAGAATAGAATTAATCAGACATTATTACCCTATGTACATACATAACTCTACAACGGGTGAGATTCTACATCATATATAACCAGAAGAATGAGAAATTATACTCCATTATATATGATGTATCAAAGTGCATTCTACTGTCATGTATAACTAATTAAAACAAAAAATTAAAAATTAATTTAAGAAAGAACACACACAAAAAATGTTTATAGAGATTCCAGTTGAAGGTAACCCACGATGACAAGAATATAGTTGTGATATTTCATGGCTAAAAAAGGTAAGGATACCCAAAGCTCTTCAAAGGCAGATATGCTTCTGACTCACAGCCAAATAAAAATATCCTAGTGATTACAATCTGGAGGTCTATCCACTTAACATTTAAAGTAATGACAGAAACAAAAGGGGGTGGTATTCTGGTTTTTTTTAGTTAATCTTCAGTTTTGTTTCAAATAGTTTATACTCCATGAATACTTTAAGAGAAGTTTCAGAAGGTCAATATAAGCTTTGCTACATTTGGGAGGGAGAATAGGGCTAAGTGTGGTCCCCTAAGACCCAAACTATGCACTTATCTCCAGAGGAGGTAAAATGAACCTCACTGATAGAGTAAGAGACATGATAGAGAATTTTTAAAATATTTGAAACCAGCTACATTAGTTCCATAAACCAGAAATGTATTTGTTCTATGTATTAAAAATGACACTTGTATTTACTATTTATTGGTGCATAATAATTATAGGCAGTAGTGGGCTTGATGGTGACATATTTGGACATGACATAATTTTATCAGTTTCATTCTGGATTAGTTCCCCTTTTGCTCCTCCCAACCACATTCTTTGGTCCCATACATTTTGTTTGTCAATTAAAGAAAAAAAAAAAAAAAAAAAGAGGGAGAACGAGTGCCATCTTGTGGAGAGACCTACACCCACCGCATCTGTGATATCTTTGCCCTAAGCATTTCTTTTTTTTAGACAAAGCCTATGAAAGTTCAAAGGTTTTCCCGGACTTTGCCCCCTACCTGCACTTGCCTTTCTTAATATAAAGGAAATACTTTATTTTTCCAATGGAGAGTGCATTGTGGGTTGGGTCAAGCGAAGGAATATTCCAGGAAAAATCAATTCTGTTATTCGGTCCATGTAAGAAGGAAGTATTAATCATAAAATGTGCAGACAGTTTACCACCTAGTGTGAAATTACCAAAGGAGAAATATTCACTTGAAAAAGAACAGGTCCCTAAGGTCATTAAATAATTATGGATGTGAAAATCTGAGTCCTTCAAGAATCTCATCTGTTCTGAGAAATTGAGGCAATTTACCAGATTTAGCATTTCCACATTTCATAATCATGAGTACATCATGCCCATGCATACATACATAGCCCCATTAATTTATTTTATGATGAAGCTAGACACCGTGGAGAACTTCTATCATCCCAGCAATTTCAGAGGCTGAGGCAGAAGGATTGCAAGTTCCAAAATAATTTTTTAATTGGATATATTTAACCTGTCATCCTCATTAGAAAGGAGTTTACTTTCAGTATATTTATAAAGGATCACCTAAATCACATAGGAATAATAATCACTATTTGCTTGTATTGGTAATACCAATGTTAATAATAATACCAACTATGTTTTATTGAACACAGCATGACAGATACTTTACATAAAAAGAAACTTTCCCCATTCCCCTGATCCCTGGGGATCTAACCCAGGATGCTTCATCACTGAGCTACATCCCCAGTCATTTTAAAAAAATTTAACAGGGTCTTACTAAGTTGCTGAGGCTGAGCTTGAATTTGAGATCCTCCTGTCTCAGCCTCACACAATGCTTAGTACTTTTTTTCCCCTATCACTAGGGTTGAATCCTGGGGCCCTCTACCATTGACTGCACCCCAGCTCTTTTTATTTTTTGTTTTGAGACAAGATCTCTCCAACTTTCCCAGAGTGGACTTGAACTTGGAATCTTCCTGCTGTAGCCTCCAGTGTCACCAAGATTACAGGCATGCACCACCATGGGCACAGGGCATAAGAACCTTTTTAACAATCCTACAAGGTAAGTATTATTTTTCAGCTAGAAAGTTGAGTCTTGGGGAGGTTAAGTTATTCAAGATCACAGAGCTAGAAGTATAAAAGTTGAAATCATGACTTTCCTTGATACCAAGTTACTCTCAGGTCTGAAATTTTTGAGACTTTGAAAGTAACTTCGGTCATAAATATAAGCATCATGAAAAATTAAATCCTTCCAAAATATGGCCTTAAATCCCATTTTAATTATTCTGGCTATGTGCCATTTTCCCAACATACCAGCCAGGACTAGAATTATGAAAATCACTGTATGCTTCACTGAAAGACAATTTCATTAGCATAGAATTCAATCTAGTTGTTCTTCAGTGGGGAACAAAAATTACCCTCAATTGTAAACTTGTTACCTAGAGGCTTGCTTTGCAGTTTGCTCTAACTTTTCAGCATTTGATAGATGCTAATTAACTGTAAACCATGAAATGATTCCATGCTAACCCCCATCCTGAAGAGAATTTTCCAGTTTTCAAGTTCTGTATCTGATCATGAAACTTTTTTTTTAAAGAATAGGGACATTTCTTCCTTGAATTAAAAAAAACTAAATAGAATTTCAATAGTAGAAGTTGAAAATGCACTCTAATTCTAGTTATTTCATCTTTGCTGTAAATGTATATGAAAATTTGTTTTTATTGTCTTTTTTTCTTTTACTTTCTTTTTGATCCCAGTTACCTACCTTACCTATTTTTAGTAAGAGATCACATGTCTAGGTAATTAGCATTGGAAAATGTTAAAATCACAAATATTATTTATAGTAGCAGCATATTTTCTGTTGTTTCTTTACATTAATGCAAGATAGAAGGATCACATCCAAAAAATGTAAATTTTAGGAAAATGGTAATGTAAAAGCAGACAGATGAATTTCCATCTTTTTGGGTGTTTTTCAATTTGTCTCATAGTTATAAGTAAAGACAAATTAGCTAATAGGTCTTTCTTTATTCACACTCCCTTTCTTTGTATTTTAAAATTTCTTACCTACAAATGATTTATTCAGGGATCTCTTTGGGGTTCACTTTCTTTATTTTGGGTGGGGGGAGGGACCGGGAATTGAACTCAGGGGCACTCGGCCACTGAGCCACATCCCAGCCCTAGTTTGTATTTTATTTAGAGACAGGGTCTCACTGAGTTGCTTAGGGCCTCGCTAAGTTGCTGAGGCTGGCTCTGAACTCCCGATCCTCCTGCCTCAGCCTCCCGAGTCTCTGGGATTACATGCATGCGCCACCGCGCCCAGCCACTTTCTTTCTCTGATTGGAATAGTGATTTTTCAAATTTTAGAGCAATGACTTTCTACTTATACATTACAGACCCCTGTAGATATGTGGAATGATTGTAAGAAGTCTAGGAAATCCTATGTGCAAAAATATAGTTAGGACACATGATAAGCCATGAATTCTCATAATAGATAAATACACTGTTTATCAAATTTATGTTTTTGTTTTGAATTAACACAGTGCTAACCCATTTTACAGTTTATTGCCCCCTTTGTCATTATTCTGCTTATTCTTGGTTAACTAAAATATTTATGCAACCATCACATATGGGATCACATTGTCCAGAGGAGATGGTTACATTTCAATGTCACTGAGCATAGCAGATGCACGGAGCTGCCCAGGTACAGCTTTATAAAAAGGTGAGAGAATGAAAAGAAATGTCACGTGTCATCAATTAGCAGTGGCCTTTGCCTTCCCTACTTTTCTGTTTCTTCTTCTAATGACACTAAAGTCTACCAGCTCAAATATCACAATTCAAGCTAATTGAATGTGGACCTAAAAAAAGAAGAAAAAACTTCATTATTACACTCAACCTCCTTCTTCTTCACTCTTCCTTGGAAATTATGAACTTTGGGTTGGTTTTTGCCCTTATTCAAGAATAACCATGAAAATGAGCAGGAAGAACCAGAGCAGCGGTTGCGCTGAGGTTCTGGAAGGAAAGCAGAGCCCAGCATCCCTGGCTTCCTCGGTGGAGAGGTGCATAGACCACTGAGCTTCCTGCTACCACGTGGAACTTCAAAAAGAATCATTTCAACGTAAAAGTTCAGCTGGTTGCTCTGTAGTGAAATAAATTATTCCAGCCGCTCCATTTTTGAAGTAACTCTATCAGAATTTTAAATCCTTTTCCATACATCCCCTAAGGGCGTGTGAGCTGAACCAAGCCTCCTTTCTGTTTTATGATTTCTAGGCTGACAGGAGTTCACAGCAAAAATAACTTCCGAACATCAATCAAGCCCTGTCCGTGTGCTCTTTTATTCGACATCTATCCCTTTCATTGTGATAATATACTCTTTTCTGCATTTAAAACATGACATTCAATACAAATCATTCATTTAGAAGAACTTCAGATGAAATACAAACCTTATCAAATGTAGGAAAATTAAGAGAAATCACGAAGGAAAAATGAAAGAATGTAATAAAGATTTAGTGGAATCATCTTTTATTGTATTAAAGGAAATAAACTACAATTCCAAGGTGCACCCACTGTGTCTGCACCCTTATTTTAAGTGCATGTATGTAGCGTGCTGTTGACCAGTGTGAAAGGGGCAAGGCAACATATTGCCAAAGAGAATGTCTGACATGAAAATTGGAAAATGCTAAAAAAGTTCATAAATCTTAAGATTTCTCTAGGTGTTTCATAAAAATTCCTTGAACTGTGGTTGGCAGGGAGTTAAAAGTGAAGTGGTTATTTCTTGAAACAAAGTGTTTATCCAACGCCAGGTTGCAACCCATTAGTGGGTTGTGAAATCAATTTAGCAGCATTGGTTGATGAAATAGAAGAGAATAAAACAGATCAGAAAGTACAGGGGGCACTGCACATAGCAAAGATAAAGTGTTTTTTTTTTTAAGTTAAGAATGCCTCTGTGCTAGCTTGCAATATAAATGTATTGCTTCCTGTGTACCAGATCAAAATGTTCAAAAACTGCACTAGTATATTTTATATCACCATAAAAGTATATAGCAAGTCAGGTCCTAGTGACAAAGCAATATCTAGAACTTCTCTCTGTAGGCTCAGAGGATTGTGATTTGCAAGGATTTTTGGAATCCTTCTGTGGAAACATTATTACAAAGGTTGCATGGAATATATTACTTAATCCAAAGAAAATGTGCAAAACCCAGCAGGGTATTTTTGGAAACACACTAGTCAAGGATCATGATTCTTTACTTTTATTTTAGGTAATATATGTATGGTTATTAAATAGATAAATCAATGTTGCCAACAGATTTAATTAAGATCATGTTCAATATGGAAAGGACACACAGCATCTTTTAAAAGCCACAAGCATACTTTCAGTCTCTGTATATTCTGAACACTAACTAGTAAGGGGTTTCCATTACTCCAATATGGAAGAGTCTTCTTCTATCAGGAGAGGGAGCCAGTAAGCAATCTCCAGACCAATCATGTTTCTCACTATGCATGGATGTTTAAGCACTTTGATTTTTACCAAAATATTTGTTAAATGGGGATGATGATGAAATAATATGATATGCAACAAAATTAAAAAATGGCTGTAGTTGTTGAGTAGTTGATATAGTCTAGGTGTTATTAATGTATACCATGCAACTTTCAGAACAACCCAATGAGATATATTTCATACTCTTCATTTTGTGAGAAAAACAGAACTCAGAAAGATACAATAATTAGTGGGAATGTCTCATAATTTAAACTCAAAAGCCAAATTTCATCTTATTGCCTCTCAGGATAATGAGAACTAACTCCAAAGTTTTTCCTATCCTAAATATTAATATTTCAGGCTTTTAGTACCTGTGAGGGGAGGAAGGAAGAAAAGAATTGAAGAGATTCAAGATTAATTTTATGAAGCTAAGGTAAAATTTAGAACCTGAGGTTATGTACTTTTTATGATAAGTTATGGAAATAATGACTACATAATTTTTAATTGCTATCAATCTATTCAAATAAGGATTTGGTAAATGGCAAGTAAGTGCATATATCCACAAAACAATGAATGCACATTCATAGACATCCCTTAGAAGAGATACCAGGAGAAGAAAAAGAGAATGACCGAGGAGAAAGGGAAAGGCTGGTCAAATAACTGCCTCGATAGAGGTCTCCACCTGCTGTTGCCACACCTCACCTCTGGCTTGTGGCCTGAACTCTCACATGTGAAGCTAGGCCTCTGCACTGAAGGTTTGCTTCCTGTGAACTAAGAGGTGAAAGGTCACCTGGTATAAAAAGGGGTGAGACAGTGGCTGGGTTCTCCTCCTGGATCTGTTCTTTCCCACCCATGAGATGTCAGGAGAGTTAATGGCATATGGATTCAAGGCAGTAATTCATGAGGAAGGGCCTTGGTCAGTGTTTGGGACTTAATGACCACTTACACTGATGGTAGCTCTTACTAATTAAAAAAGAGTCATAGCTCATTTCCCACTATAAATGTGCTGACTTCTAACATCTACTCTAAGAATTAGTCAATTATGACTTACAAACAATACTTTCCATCCCTTCTATTCTTACCTCACTGACATATAAGTCAATCCAAGTATCTCCTATATTATGGTTTTCTTAGTATTTCTTTTTAAAACAACATTATTTCTACTGAAATAATTTTTACAACAAATGGCAAGCCAGACATAAAAATATGCGATATTTATCTAAATGAACAAGTTATCATTAAAATAAAAAAACAAATTGTTCATCTACATCACTGCCTTAAATCACGAAGAATGAAGAACCACAATTTGGGAAATTCTGTTTAGCAGATTCAGAAAGAAAAGCCTTGACAGCATTAGAAAGACATAGCTTGGTTCAACAAAGGATGCTGAAACAACTGCACACACACATGCAAAAGGATTAGTTTGCACACCTACCCCACACCACCCTGCGTAAAAAAGTAACTCAAAGTGGACTGAAGATCTAAATATAAGAGCTAAAACTATAAAAATCTTAGAAGAAAATGCATGTATAAATCCCACTGCTGATGGGAGTGTTAAATGGCACCTCCACTGTTGAAAACATTTTGACAGCTGTTTAAAAAGTTAGAGCTGGGTGTGGGACGCACACTTGTAATCCCAGCGACTTGGGAAGCTGAGATAGGAGGATCTCAAATTCAAAGCCAGCCTCAGCAACTTAGCAAAGCCCTAAGCAACTTAGCATGACACTGACTCAAAACAAAAAAGAGTTGGTATGTGACTCAGTGGTTCAGTGCCCTGGGCTCAGGTACCCTTCCCTCCAAAAAAAGAGAAAAAACGTTAGAGTTATATGAACCAGCAATTTCATGACTGTGCACTACTCGAGATAATTTTTAAAATGTTCATTAAAATCTTGTACATAAATGTTCATAGAAGCATTATTCATAACATTCAAAAAGTGAAAAAAGGGCTGGGGTTGTAGCTCTGTGGCAGAATGCTTGCCTAGCATGCATGAGGCACTGGGTTCCATCCTTAGCACCACATAAAATTAAACAAATAAAACAAAGGAATTATCTCCATCTACAACTATGGAAGTTGAAAAAAATATTGACAGCAACTCAAATGAGTATAAGTAAATGAATAAGCAAAATGCCCATACAATGGAACATTATTCAACTATAAAGAAAGAAGCTACTATTAACACATGCTGCAAAGGGAAAACCTTGAAAACATTATGCTAAGCGAAAGAAGTCAGGCACAAAAAGTCCATAAATCATGTTACTCCATTTACAAGAAATGCTTAGAATAAGCAAATCCATAAACTCATACTAGACTTGTGGTTGCCTGGATCTGAAGGTGGGTAAGAGTGAGGAGCTATCCAGAGTGGATGTGGGATTGCTTTCTGCAAGGATGAAGAGATTCTGAATGCAGATCTTAGTGTTTTTAAAAATCATAGTTCAAAAGAGTAGAATAGGGATAAGGAGGGAATCTTGGAAATGAAAATTATTGGAATGTGAGGATACAGTGTTATTCATTCATTCAACAAGTATTTATTGAACACCTACTATGTACCAGGTATTTTGATAGTTATTGGGGATACTAACAGAGCTAACCAAGCAATAATCAAGAAACTTCAGTACAGTTGTAGAGTTTCTGAAATTTTAAAGAATAATGTTTGATGGATGACAAATAAAATTTAAAGATGATAATAAGGAAGTTCCAGAAATGGATAATACCTATACACTAATTTTGCCTGAGGAGAGTGAGGTCATTTGTTTAAAAAAAATATGAGATTATGTTTTGTTTTTTTTTTAGAAATTCATTATTATTCTTTATGTCATTTTTACAAGACTTTTAGAAAACTGAAACAAGCTTATACAATGTCCCTCAGCATTCACCTCACCACACTGACTGGTTCCTTTTTCATGTTGAACCTCAGTGTTTTGAGAGGGATGAAATCAAAGTCTGAGGAGCCATGACCTTTCTGCTGCATCTTGCACATTTTGTCAAAGGGACTACTGACTCGCAGGGCACATGAACTGGGGTACCTGGAAAGTGGCCGGTTTGTAGAATGTGTGTGTGCATATTCTCATATTTGAACCTCTTCCCATAATTGTGAATTGGGCATGTTTGTTTCTCACTTCCTCAAATTGGTTTTTTCCTTTCCCTCTTGAGGAATTTTTTCTTAGTATGAAAAATATGGATCATTTTATTTCCTGTTGCTTGGCTTTAGGAACACCGTATATATACTATGAGCACTTAGTTATGCACAACTGATGGAAAAGCATCTGTGTGAGCTGCTCAGCAAATGCTCCTAATAACCAAAGCCACTATTGTCCTACAGATAAAAGTATGTCTCCCCCACAATCCACAATTCTCCACTGAAGTGTATCTATGCAATAGTTCATAAATGGGCTACTGGGGGAATACAAGCTTTAATGCAATAGATTTCTTTGAAAGATGGTCTTGTTTCCAAATCCATATCCAAAGAGAGTCTAAATCACAATCATCATCACCATCACCATTATTGTCATCATCTTTTTGAGGGAGCATCTATCTACCTACAGATACTGATTCAGTGTTAACTAACAATAGGAGACCACTGGAGTTGCTTACAAGGAAAAGCCAAACTGTTATGTTCACAGTAAAAAAAATGAGAGCAAAAAAATAAAAGTCTAGGCTGAGACCTAACTCAAACTGCCTATGTGGATAATATGTTTTTGTGACATTTAGACCACTAAAAAGCATAAACAAACAAAATTTAAAAACCATATCAGATATAAGCTAATGCCAGATTTGTATGATTGTTTTATTAATGTTAGAATTTTGTTTTTATTTCTCTTCTAGGGTGCTTAGATTCACATTGATTAATTGAGATGGGTATAATTATAATTTCTGAATTTGTAATGTCACAAAGCAAGAAAAAAATAGAATGCTTCAATTCTTTTTCTTCCAGGAAAGACATAAAGTGTTAAATCATGAGAAGAAGAAAGAATATTAACATAAGGAAGTGTAAGTCACTATAAATCAGAAAATCTGAAGTTCAAGGTCAACTCTACCACTGTCAGGCTTTAGGTGCCTCTGAAATTGCCTGTCCTCACATACAGAATAAATGAAGTATAATCATATCCTCAAAGCTTTGCTAGGAAGATTTAATTAGGTTAGGTTATATGTAAACATGTAATAATACAAACAAGCAAATATATGCTATGGGTCATAGTGGGCATGTGATGCAAATATGAGGAAAATCTGTCTTCATGTTTTGTCCTATTAATTATGGAACTTATGTTTGATGAGGGCAGGGATTTCAGTGTGGTTTGCTCATCATCACATTCATACCAACTTAGAATGGTTCCTGGCATAGAGTAGGCATGCAGTGATTTGCTGATGTCATTAATCAATTCAATGTAATATCTGTATTATTTTTAATATTTGTTTTAGTTATAGCTGGACACAATAACTTGATTTTATTTTGATGTGGTGCTGAGGATTGAACCCAGGGCCTCACACATGCTAGGTGAGCACTCTACCACTGAGCCACAACCCCAGCCCTGTTTTATTTTTTCTAAAACTTATATATGTGATTAAAAATTATCCTATATTTCTGTTTCTACTCCCTATACAGATTAAAACATATGTTGTTTCATTTAACCAATTACCTGAAAGCAATGAAAGAGCACATTTTCAGAATAGAAAGGAGAAATTCAATGCCATGTGTAAGTCACTATTGAGTACATGTTACATGAGCAAGAAAGAAGAGTTTGAGATATTTTCTAATGATTTCTCCTGATTTTGTATTACAGTTGACAGTAGACTTCAAGTCAGCAAGCAGGGAGTAACACAACCTAGTAATATCTGCAATCTCTAAATCCATAGTCCATCCCTCAGAGAACCTGGACTGCCTTTTCTGACAGCTTATTAGAATCACACAAGACAGGTATAACCAGGGTCACCAAACTTTTTAAAAAATGCTTTCCTGAAAAAGGGGACTTCTGTGAAAGAATTATAATAGCACCCATCTTTGTGGACAAAGGAGAATGGATTTATTTAAAAAACAATATTTGGAAATGTATTGTTAAGCATCCTCATGCACCAAAAACATTTCAAAAGAGTTTTTCATGTTAATACATTTCAAAATTGTATCAGATAGGCATTTATTTTTCATTTTATAGAGAAGATGACAGAGTGACTAAGTTGTCCAACCTCCATAACTAGAGAAATAGAAAGCAGTGAAGCAAAGTTCGGATTCAGTATTTTGCCTCCATCTCTTATGCTCCTTCCTCTGTGTATCACTATTTATTTATGAGGTTAGAGAATCAGTGCAACTTACCAAGTCACTGTCACCTTGACAATTCCCCCATCTTTAGCAAGTTAGGAATCATCAATGGACATCACAAATTTTATGAGCCAGTGAGGAACCTGGCTGATTTTGAGCCAGATACATGGGGTAAAATTTGGTACATAAACTTGCTGTAGTGGTATAGACTACTGGTTAGCATCTGCAAATGATTTTGAGTAAAATATGAGATGATGGTCTTTAAAAATTGCTCCTGGCCTGGTGTGGAGTTATTCTGCTCCCAGGGTATGGAACTGAGTGGTTATCAGAAGAAAAAGAGATATTAGGACATGAACAAGTAATTTAAAATGAAGTCCTATAAGAAATCAAGGGCAGCTGCAAGACCCTCCTTTTGGTAGTTAAATAACAGAGCCAAGAATTTAAGCCAGAAATTGTATCCATGAATACACCGGTATACATAATGACACTTCATTAGCGTATAGTTGATGCAGAGAGAAGAGGAGGGGCAGGGAAGGAATTAAAACAGGAAATAGAAAAGGTATCTAGGCCAGCACAAGGGTGCATGCCGACAGTCCTAGATACCTGGAGGCTGAAGCAGAAAGACCAGTTGAGCCCAGGAGTTTGGGTCTGGCCTGTGCAACACAGTAAGATCCCATTTCTTAAAAAAGAAAAAGGAATTCCGGAGAGGCTGTGATAACTATCCAGGAAGCAAGGAGCCCTCTGTGAGAATGAAGAATGATCAGTGAATGCGAAGAAGTGTGACAAATTCTTGTGTCACTACTACTGATCATGAATTTAACCCTCAATTTTTTTGAGTGTGGGGGGATGCAGTGAGAGAAAGGATACAAAAGTGATAAAACCAGTTTCCACAAGAACATCTTTGAGATTCAGAAATAGTAAATAGTTACCTCTGCCCCTGTAGCTGTGTTCCTGGGCTTCCAAGGGATTATTTGGCAGGCAGTTCCTGCAAATTCCCCTAATGGGATCTAGTTGACATTTTGGTTCATTCTAGGAGGTGCTGGACTTTCTCTAGTCCCTTCAAAGATGCTGCCAACTGAGGAGGTATAAATATGTGGCTATTGAAAGAACCATGACTTGCTAGAGTTTAGATCCAGGCTCCTTACTTTGCTGTCTAACCTGCGGCACCTCCATGAGCCTCTGAAGTGTCCTGCTAAGAGGGTAGTAGTAGTAATACATATGTCTCTGCAGATCAGGAGTAGGAAGAAGATAGCACCTGCAATGGGTTGAGGAAGTATTTCTCACACAAAGTGCATGTTCCACATACAGTATCTTCTTCATTCACCTCTATTATTAAAAACTATCACTGCTTTCAACTATGACATCATAATAGAATTACATGGGGGACAGAGGCTAAATAATACTAATAACCTGGTATCATTCCAGATAGTCTGGGTGGAAATCTGTAAAGATGGTGTCAGAGAGGGTTTGATTCAAACATTCCACAGGTGATTCTAAATTCAGTCCTGTTCCATCTTGAGTCAATGCCTTACCTTTCTCCTACAGCTCTTACTACCTCTGGAATGACCCAGCCTTTAAACCTGCTCGATCTGGAAGTTTTCCAATTCCTTCCTCTGACTTAAAATATTAATCTTTATATTACTCCTCCACCAATAATTTCTCACACATCTGGAAATTACATGAATCCACAGTCGTATACCCCACAGAAGGGTATATGTTGTCCAAGTGGATTAAATCCAATGTTTAATAAACATTACTTATTACAGTTTAAGTCTGGGTTCTGAGAAGAACTAATGTGCCTATTTTTAACCACTTTGGTAAGTAATTAATTTCAAATTAAGTATACATGTGTCGTGAGGTAGGAGGGGGGAAATAATTAAATCTTCACCTTCTGAATGAAGGCTATAGATATTGCTCAAATTAATAAAATAGAAAACAAGCAAATTGTTAGTGCTACGGATGTAGAAAGCACACACACACCCACACACACTCACCATTTTATATATTATTTTTCAGTTATGAGATGAAAATGATGGCTTCTGAAAAAATGGATTTGGGGGTAGTAAGCCTAAGGAGAACTGTCTTAACATTGTATAACCAACTGCATGTGGTTATGTGCATGTAGACCTTTGATAAAATTTGTAATAATAAAAATTTTGTAAAGGTAATAAGGGCACATACTCAGAGGCAGGTTTACCAGGAAGCTTCTAAAACTTTGGTTTTAGATTTTCTCACTTCTACAAACCCCTTCCAAAGCCATGGACCTAATATTGTAGTCTCCGTTTTTATAATTTCGTATTAGTTTTTGTTACATGGAGTGTCAAGCATCATACTGGTTTCAGTCACCATGAAATCTGTTCAAACTTGTTCCATTTCCCTTGAAGTAAGCCACCAGCACATGCTGGTTGTACCTCAAATGCTTAACTTGAACTTGGACTGAATCTACTGGCTATTTGTTCACCCTTGCCTGAATATATGAAGAGTTGACATTAGCTTGAATTCTTATTAGCTCTCACGAAATCCTTTCTCTCTTTAAATTCATTCTTCTAGTCTTTTATATTTTTAGCCTGACAAACAGCTGGCCCAGCTGGACGAACTATATCAACCACCAGCTGAGAGCTAACCTGGTCACACTGTATTTGTAGATTATACCCCCCAGTGGTGACTTGGGATCATTTGGAGGACATCTGCAGCAAACTCACTACCACTGTGTTTGTTTTTTTTTTTCCCCAGAATTCAGGTTATGAACAAACATTACCTAAAAATAATGCTACTCAATGACTTCCAATCCAGCATTTTATTTTCTTATCCCATCTAATAAAAATAACCATAATTCTTTGTTTTATAAGTAATTTTCTTTCACTATCTACCTAGAATCAAAACCAATCCTATTTCTCTCAATCTTCTGTTCCCAGAGAAGCTTAATTATCTTGTTGCCAATAATGTTACTGAAAGAAATTTCTACCTCAAATTTATTACATGAACTGCGCATTTATTTCATAAATGCCATTTTGAAAGAGCTGCTGTCCTTACTGTTCTTCCCGAATTTGAGTTTTATCTCTGTAGAAAGTAGTATGTTTTTTAGTATGATCTTCTGAGAAGAAAAAAACAAAACCTCATCACCTAAATTATTCCGTTATATCAAAGGCTGACAGTTCAATTCTCTGTAGAGAGATGTAGGGTCAAGCTTCAAGAGCAAAAGTAGCAGATTTCAACATAACGTAATTTGGTGGGGACAGAAGGAAAGAGAGGCAGCAAATCATTCCACCGGCTTCCATGGGGACAAACATGTTTGTCTGCTGATGCCTTGAACTGTGTTCTCCCCCCAACTGCTGCCCACCCACTGCTCCCAAGAAGGACACAAACATCCATTAGGTGAGAGCATTATTTTACTTTGGAAGCAAAAATTAATAAGGTGAAATTAGGAAATCTAAGAGATGGGATCCAGAACAGGTAGGAGTTAATAGTGATAAAGAGCTAGGAAAATATGAACACAGGCAAAAGGCATCCTGGTGAAGGCAGCCTGGGGAAAGCAAGGGAACAGGTCCTGTTAGGTGGTGGTGGGACTAGTGCCAATATAAATATTTCCATATTTTTCCCTTGGAACAGAAGTACATTTTGATGAAGTCATTTTTAAAAAAAGGCAGTAATTTTAAAAGTATAAAACTTTAAAAAATGTATTTTAAGGTAATTCTTCAAATGTCACTTTAAGTGGATATCCTGATTTTTCTAATTCACCATTCTTTATGTAAACAATTGGCGAGATATCAATCTATGCAATAAATATGTCTATTATTTCCTTATGAATTCTCACCATTTAGCAACAAGAAAATGAGACCTAGACCTCAAAATATAAAGTAAAAAGGTTTAGCGACTCAAATTCAATTTATCATCTCTCACACCTTCTTTTCTCCAGGATATATCTTTTTCAACAATACTCATTTCAACATTTACAATATTGTGGCTTTATTTGTTATCTTTTTTGACCTTCCTTTAATTAATAGTGCTACTTTCTCTTTGTCTTAGAAGCTTTGATATCTGGGGAGCCACTAAAGGTCACAGTAAGTATCTGATTGTCCATGCCTAACGAGAATGTGGATGGCATTCTGAGTTTTGCTGAGTCTTGGTGAAATCTGCTGAGTTATTTAATTTGCAAACAAATGCCTTCATCTACCTTGAAAGGCCTAATTGACAGAGTTGCAACATTAGCTCAGTAAAAATAGGATACTTTTTGCAAAATTTCCTTTTGTAGTTCTTTGTTGTTTATCACCAGGTGACAAAATTATGCACTTACGTGAGGAAGTAGTTTAAATACGGTGCCAGCTGTGGCATATGACTGCCTGGGGCAGTTGGAAATGTTTCCACTGATACCTCTGAGAGAGAAAATCATCACTCAATCTAACCATAAAAGCTACATAGAGACAAAAATCAATCATTCTAAAAGAGCAAAGAAAAATATCATGTATCATAAATATACACTGGCAGCTCTACATTAATAATAGGTGCATATTTATTTTTTAGATTTATAAAGTATCATGTCACCGAAAAATGTGCATATGTGTACAATGATGAAGATAACTGCTAACCAATAACAAAACATTTTAATACCCAAGCATAAAATAATTATTAAAAAAGTAGAATTGTGTATTTTAAATCCTCTTGCAGATAAGAATAGCATACAAAGTTGGTGCTTAAATGCATATCATTATAGCATACCGTGTGTGAGTCTGCATTTTAATAAGATCACTGAAGACTCAGAAATGTTTTGCAAATTGGCTGCAGTCCACAAATCTTTAAAATTTATGGTCATATTCTCTTTATTCTATGTATCCAGGTACCATTTCAACTTTCTAGGTGTTTGTTCTTCTCCAGAGGATACAGATTTCAATTTCTCCAAAGTTAGACTTGCTTAAAGCTAAACTCCCATTTCTACCACCTTGTAAATCATAACTCAGCTCTCAAAAATATTTTTAAACTTAAATAAAAATACTAAGTAATTCTAAATCTGTACTTCCTCAATTGCAAATTTCAACAACACCAAATCTCTCATTTTCTTTCTTGTATTGGATAATATTTTAAATTCTCAATCTCTTTCCTATAATTTAAGAATGCTAAAAATGCAAGTAAACAACTAATAAATGTTGCTAATCTTGACAAAGGAAACCACACTGCATAGTAAAAAGTCATCCTCAGTGACTAACATGAAGAGGGAAGGAAAATATATAGACAGGTATGTATATTTTGTAAGTAGTAGAAATTTTTAGCACATCACCTTTTCCCCCTCTAATTATTCAAAACCTAGGTTCTGTTTCCTTCTTGTCAATTATGCAATAAATAAGCAACCACAATAAAAATTGAACAGATTGTTATTTTCAGCCAAGGTTGACCTTCTTTCCTACTTAGAATTATCCAGAAAGGTGTCAACACCCAGGCTAGAGAAGCTATAAGATCAGAATGATCTGTTTTCCCAATGATAGACTATGTTGTAGAACAGGCATTTTATCAAGCATGATAAAATCTGCCCTCAAAAGCACTTCCATGGGCAGGTTTTTTTTTTTCTTTTTTTCCCACCCTGTGATCTTCACACAATTAACATTCTGCACAGCTGAAAGAGGAAAATGAGTTGAGGATGCAGAGATACAAGATCATTCTAGGTGAGTTTTGCTGCCCTTAAATTAGATATTTTAAAAGCTACCCAAAAAGGGCTTTAAAAGGGGTGGTTACCCTTTATTTGTGGGGCTTATTTGTGGGGAGGAAAAGGGCAAATTGAAAACTCCCTCCCTTAAAGATGCAATGTTTTCTTGGTTTCAATATTTTCTTGGCTACACACACACACAATCTAATATTGAAAATCTTCCCCCAAAATTAACTTCTCTTCAGAGAGGTGCATACCAAACTGAAGTCGATCTGTCCATAATTTTCAATGATTAAGTATTTTCTTCTGCTGAGGAGCAAAGAAAACGCAGGGTCAGACTTGGAGAATGGCTTCCCTCTGGACAGTACAGCTTTCTCCTTGGCATCAGCCCCGGTGTGCTTACTGGCTGCTACCATTCTCTATTTCCTTATCTATTAACTGTGGTTAGTTAGTGATAACCTGAGAATGCTCCATTCAAATCTTTCCCTAGAAGACATGCAAGATTTATAGCTTTGGTATTCCTCTGCTCTACACCTCCCACATGCTGACCTCGTCAACCTCCCCTGCCATACTCAGTGCCCTGTAATTCACAAGAGGAAATGGACGCAACGCAACGGAGCAGGAACACTTTCCACCTTTCCTTCACTATGCACGGCAGTCTCTGCATCCATACCCACCCTTTGCCTTCCTTTGGTGGAAGGAACGTCCTGTCCCTGTTGGATAAAAGGCTGGGCTCTTTATTTGAGCTCCAGCTCTCTAACTTATCATTCTAGGACCCAACTGCTACAATTATCCCATCTCTCTTCTGCTTTTCCCCTTTCAGCTAGAATTTTTCCATTACCATAAAACTATATTTAAGGTCTCTTCTCTAGAAAATGTATTTCTAGTCCCCTCATTCTTCCTTATTGATTACTGTCCTTTTCTGCTCCAATTTCTCCTTAAAACATATCAAAAGGGTATTTTGTCCTGTTCATATTTCATTGTCTCCCATTCATTTTTAAAACTCTTAAAATTTATTAATTTTATTGGATTTTATTAGTTCTTCTTAGTTACACATGATAGTAGAATCCATTTTAATAAAATTATACAAACATAGAATACATCTTGTTATAATTAGGATCCCATTCTTGTGGGTGGGCATGATAGTGGGATTCACTTAGGTATTTTCATATGTGCACACAGGAAAATTATGTTAGATTTATTCTACTATCTTTCATATTCCTATTCCCCAACCTTCTTTTCATTCCCCTTTGTCTAATCTACTGAACTTCTCTTCTCCCTTCCCCCACCTCTTTATTGTGGTTTACCTTCCACATATCAGCGAAAAAATAAGACCTTTGGTTTTTTGGCTTTGGTTTATTTCACTTAGCATGATAGCCTCCAGATCCACCCATTTACCAACAAGTGTAATAAAGTCATTCTTACTTACGGCTGAGTAATATTGCATTGTGTTTATATACCTCGATTGCTTTCTCCACTCATCTGTGGATGGGCATCTAGGTTGGTTCAATAGCTAGACTATTGTGAATTGTGCTGCTATGACCATTGATGTGGCTGTGTCACTGTGGTATCTGATTTTAAATCCTTTGAATATATGCTGAGGAGTGGGATAACTGGGTCAAATGGTGGTTCCATACCTAGTTTTTTTTTTGGAATCTCCATACTGCTTTGCAGAGGGCTTGCACCAATTTGCATTCCCACCAGCAATGTATAAGTGCACCTTTCCCCCCACATCCTCACCAACATTTATTGTTACTTGTACTCTTGATATTTGCTATTCTGACTATAGCAGATGAAATTTCAGTGTAGTTTCTAATTTGCATTTCTTTAATTACTAGAGATGTTGAACATTTTTTCATATATTTGATCATTCCTATTTCTTCTTTTGAGAAGGGTCCGTTCAGTTCCTTTGCCCATTTATTTATTGGGTTATTTGTTTACTTGGTGTTAAGCCTTTTCAGTTCTTTGTACAACCTGGAAATTAATACCCTATCTGAGGTGCAGGTGGTAAAGATTTTCTCTCGTTTTGTAGGTTCTCTCTTTATACTCTTGTTTCTTTTGCCTTGAAATCCTGAACCTGCTAGAAGAAAAGGTAGGCCCAATACTTCAACATATTGGCACAGAAACTGACTTCCTGACCAAGACTCCTAAAGCACAAGAAATAACTTGTGCTCAAAACTCAACAAATGGAATGGAAAAGCTTCTCCCATTCATTTTTTGCAATCAGGTTCCAGTTCCCTGCCTTCTCCTAAACCTGCTGTTTCTAAGACTGCCAAGGACTTTCACATTACCAGCCCCCACTGTTCAGCAGCAGTCAATACTCTGGACCATCATCTCCTTTTGAAATCCACCCCCCCCACTCTTAGTATCTGTAACAGCACAATCTTCTCTTTCTTCTCCTAGCTCACTGCTTAATGAAAAGTCATTCTTAGGTGTCCTGAACCACAGGTGGGGAGTGCATAAAAAGCATACATATGTATGTAGCCTTTGCTGAACTTTTCCCTTCTATCAGAAATTCAGGTATCAGGCTGTTCCTGGGCTTGGTCCTAAGCCTTGTTCTTTTAATTCTCTATACTGAGATGATGGCAGCAAATCCCACAGCATAAATCAATATCCCTCCTTTTGTGATTCCCTGATTCAAGACTCCAAGTTAGACTTCTTTCCTTCAGTTCCACATTAAGCCCAGTAGCATACTTAACATTTCTACAAGCCAACATGTGGTTTCTTTCTGGAAAATACTTTCCCCACAAACTTTCATTTCTTATCGTACTTCCTAATACCCAGACTTCTGCTCAAGTTAGAAGTCAATGAGTGTCTTCTCTGCTCACCTCTAGATTCTATCAATAATTCCTATCAGATTTACCGCCCAAATTTCAAGCCATTCCTCTATTTCCACTACTACCACCCTAGTCCAATTCTCAGTCTACAGTTGCTGACAATGGCCGCACCCACCTAAATAATTTTCTACTGCTTTACACTGTATGTTCCTTTTCAAATGCATTGTCCATATCAGTCCTGGTGATCTTTTGAAAACAGAAATTAAGTCATGTCAATTAGCTCCTTAAATTTTTCAATGGCTTTGTAGTGCTCCTTGAATAATATCAATGACTTTTTTTTTTTTTTTTTTTGGTACTGGGGATTTCGTACCCAGGGATGCTTAAACACTGAGGCACATCCCCAGCTCTTTTAATTTTTTTTTATTTTGAGACAGGATCTTGCTAAGTGGTCCTCACTAAGTTACTGAGGTTGATTTTGAATTTGTGATTCTCTTGCCTCAGCCTCCTGAGTCACTCGGATTACAGGTATGCACCACCATGCCCAGCTACAATAGGCTTCATGTTGATTTTCTACATTATTCATCTTGATAAATGGCACCACCATATACCCAGCTGTTCAATCCAGAAATGTGGACCATGTTCTTGACCTCTCCTCTCATTTACAACATACAATCCATCACCAAGTTTTGTTGATTGTGCTTCAATTACACTTTGATATGTGTGCTTTTCTTCGTGTTTACTATCACATATAAGCCATAATTTCATTTCCTTGAACCAGTTAAATGTCCTGACATTTTTCACACTCTTACTAAAACCAAATTCTCCATCGAGCAATAACAGTATTCCTCTCGAACCTCAGTTCCTTCAATAACTCAAGCTTTTTCCCCATTCATCACCTTTACCCATGATGGTTACCTGTCTACAAGGACCTTCTTCACCATTTTCATCCCCCTGTTGCTTTCTCCTGCTCGGGGGTTTGTTATAGGTATGGTGGCTGTTCTAGCTTGCGATCCAGCTTCCCTTTCAGAGCGAATGCTTATAATCACACTGCTGGGAATGACAGTGGCTGAAGTCTCTGCTGAGTTCCTAACCTGGAATTATCCTTGACTGAAGGGAGTCACCTCACCTGAGGCCATGTCTTTACCCAATGACTCTAAGTTGTGAATGTGTGTGAAGTGTTGTGCAAAGGGTAGGTCAGGACCCACTGCTTCAAGGCAGGGACAGTTCTGAAGGACCATCACAGCTCCAGACATCTCAGTGGGAATGGCTAAGCCTCTGCTGCAACTACGTCACAGTTCAACCCCTGTCAGTTCTCACTCCTTACCTGTCATCCTGAAAAGTAGCCCTAGTGAGCCTCTTGATAGCAAGTCTCCCAGTCTTTTCCCCAGGAACCCAATTTATGATGACATCTGTTCAAAAAATTTTCCTCTAATATCTGAAAACCAAATAAAACATCCCTCATCTTCTACGTACTCCTAAATCTATTAATAATTTTCTCTCATTGTCACCCATTCTTTTCCTTCACAAACCCCAATCCTAATTTGCAATTCTGCAGCATTCTGCAAGACAGGAACCTGTCCCATGCAATGTGTGGGGTATGTGGTTATTAAGGGTGAAAACTCCACTCATTTTCATGGTAGATATCAATAAAGCATCTTGTGCTGGTGTGACCTTTGAGATTCAGAAGACCCAGAGATTCTAAGGGATCACTGTTGTTATTAAGTAAAGGGCATCATTGCTGTAGCAATCTGAGCCCAAGTGGAACACCAAAAAGATAGGCTTCACTGTTGCAAAGTCATCAGCTTAGCAAAACTATTTCCATCATATTTCCACAAATTGAACCAATATTCAAGATAACTAATATGTAAAGATATATATAAATGCACATCATCTTTGCATATGTCACTTCAGAAGCTAGGCCATATAGACTTCCTAAGAGGGTAAAGTAGTTTTAATTTTTGTTTCTTAGAAAGATAGAAGGAAATAAAAAACATAAAGAATCTCAAGGCAAAATACTTAGGGAATGTCCTTTCAGATTTCAGTTACAAAGGTAATATTCTGGCTCAGCAAAGTAATTTTATTCCTGACCTTGATCCAAGCTTTAAATCTCACCCAATGCTACTGATGAATTGCATTTCAAAAGTTTTCCAGGGTAATTATTATTGCCATTTTAGGAGTCATCTTAAAGAACAATATCTTATTAGGATAAGAACTTGCTTTTCCCCTTCTTTAGAGAATTTCCTAGATAAAGGTCATTTGGGTCCACTTTTTATAATTATCACATAATCACTGGAACTATGAATAGCATCCTCTATTCAAGTGTCTCAAATGCCTTATCCTCATTAAGTTTAATCAACTGAGATATTTAGACCTTGACCCTGAACTTAAAATGTGCTTCCAATATCTGTAAGTCAAAATGTGTGTGTGTGTGTGTGTGTGTGTGTGTGTGTGTGTATGAGACAGTTTCCCTGATACTCTTTCTCTAAAGCACACATATCTTGGAAAAGGAAATGAAGACTGAGGATTTTTATTTTTGATAATTTAAAATAATGATGAAAATTAAACTGATGCAAATTAATAAGCACCAAACCTTGAATAGAATTAAGTTTGTCTCAAGGTAATGTAAAGTAAAAAGAGTGAAAAAAAAGATTGACCTGTAAATTTTTGATTAATAATATTCACTGTAAAGTCACCATTAGCTTTCATTTTGTTCCTTACAAACAACATAAAGAACCATACACTCAATTTAGAAATATTCTCCTACAATTGGCAAGAAAATAAAAACAACTTTAACAATCAGTTCTCATAAAATTCTACCAATTATTTGTTCTTAAAAAGTAAATATTAAAACTTCTAAAAGGAAATATTAAATATTAAAACTCCAGGAAAAGATAATTAGGTGAAACTCTTGAGTAACCATTTCATTTAATACTACATTTTATATTTTTCTGCTGATAGCATATATTTATAAAATATTTATAATGTTCTTATATAAGCAAAGCACCAAGAGAAATCCTGCCATTTAGGTGTATGCTATGACTCTCATATTGCATAAACCATTGATCAAAAATACTTCACAGTTGCATTGGGAAACATGTGGGTCCCCTCAGTGCATGTTAATACAACTTTTCCTGCTTTATGTGGATCATAACATATATAGTACACTATCTGCCGAGAATTAAATCTGAAAGAATATGCACTAAAATGTTAATGGTGATTATTACCATGGAATGGAACTTTCTACTGTGTCGTTGAAGAATTTATAGCATAAACAAGCATTACTTTTGCAAGCAGTAAAAAATAATAGAGGAAGCTTTTTGAAATGGATAATCTAAACTGTTAGATATTCTTTGGCTAAGCAATTTGCAAAAATTTCTCTGTTAGTATTTGATGTAATGCAAAATCTTTCTTTATAATTTTTTCTTACAGAGTATGTGTGTGATTTTTGCGGTATTTGAGGTAAGGTTTTATTAAGATCTCATTTTCATCAAGGATACATTTATCTGAAGGAAAACCTGCCAACCAAAAGGAAAACCCTGAAAGTAACATTGCCAAAGTCAAAGAGCATATGTGAGGCATGTATTCTCCAGCCAAGCTGAAACCGATCCAAGCTCTGTTCTTTGTCATAGTTATATCACAGCAGAAAAACTCGAGATGTAAAGATGTTCTCTAGTTTCCTATTTCTTTTGGAATCAAATCAGAGATTGCCTGCCAACCCTCTCCCATAACAGTAAAGGTAGCAACAAAACAGTTAAAAAATTGGTAAATGTAAGAGTGTCTATTACCATCCTAAGAGTCAACACTTTATTAAAAAATTATAGCATAGAGACCAAAATCTCAGAAGGTTGAACCTTTCCTTAAAGACATATTTTTTTTACTAAGATCATAATCAGTCACAATATCAAGACCTAGATTTTGCAGGATTCAAAGTATATTTTACAACACTTTCATTTTTTTGTTTGGAAGGTCTAATTTTACTCTTCTTTTTTTCAATATTAGCTGCTATCAAGGAATCAATAAAAAGAAAACCTATCACACATAAGGGATTTGTTCTATTGGAGAACACAGTAAAATTAAGAAAAAATGTGAAGTATTTACAAATTTCTTTATTCATTGATTTAACAAATATGAATTCAGCTACCCATATATTCTATGCATTGCAGTAAGTGACACGCGTATGAAAACAGGATCTTGGAAGGTGACTTCTATTAAAAGGTCACCTTCATGAATGAAAGACAATTCACTAAGTGGGAAGAGGTCATTGCTGCAGAAATTCATTGTGTCCAAAAGCAAGGAATTGAGGAATAGCAGCCCATATAAAAGGTATTGAACAAATTTAAGCTAAAGCATAGGAAAATTCTATCCTACAGCTTAAAAATTATAGGATATCTGCAGTTTTAGAAGGATCACCTTCATAGTTGGAATTCTTCATGGAGAGTGTGCACCTTGATGGAAAGGTAGAAGGAGGAGCCAGAGGCACAGGAGATAACAATGGCATTGTGCTGTATTTGTCATGTGTAGGAATTTGGACTTACCCCTCAGTCTACATCAGTGCTTCTCACCTGTTAAATGCATAAAAGCCTTTGGGGCTTGTGCTAAAATGCAGATTGTTTCAGTAGGTGTGGTTAGGTCCCAAGATTCTTCATTTCTAACAAGCTCCCCAAAGATGCCCATTCTTCTGGTCCTAGGACTACACTTAATATAGCAAGGCAACCAGGCAGTAAGTCTCAAAATTTCTGGTACGAATCACACCTGGAAACATGTTAAAATCTACACTGGTGGCCATTTACTGATTTCATAGATCTGGAGTAGGTCCAAGAACCCACAATTTTTTGTGAGTACTTCAAGCAGTTCTGAAGTAGAGGAGGTGGGCCTAATTTATTGACACTGACAACTGGAGAGTAGGAAGGTGTTCATCCTGGCATTTTGGGAAAAGCAAAAGCAATGTCAAGATGAAGGGAGGGTGAAATATACTGATGATTTTTTTAAAAAAAGGAAGAAATATCTAAGGATCATTTAAAAAGGTATAAAGAGGCCTTCAATTTTAAAAAGTGCTCAGAATGATAAGAGATTAATGACTCTGGACTGGATCAGTAACAGACTTGCTTTTAAGAGCAGATAATTTCAGAATTTTTTCTTATGGTTGAATCTTTGCCCACAAAATGAATATACCAGCTTATACTTTAAGACTGGTCTAGTGATCTATGCCAAAGACTCCACTACTAATTATAGCTCATAGTTCTTGGAAAGAAAATATGAGTTAAGTGTAAATTTACCTATGATAAAATGAAGGCCCAGATGCTTTCTTAGCCTGCATTTAGTACTGCTGAGTGTGCTCTCACCAAAGATGAATGCTCCTTAGAGTCAGGTAAGCTATCTCTATATTCTATGTATTGTACACTCATTTTAGTTTGCCTAAATGAGTTTAGGTTGCTCAGTGGATATTATAAATATGCTGAATAAGAAGCCTTTCTGGTACTCTTTTTCAAGTTTGTGTGCTCATTTGTAAGATGAAAACAATACCATTTTTGCTTCTAAAACTTGAACCTAAATGTGTCCCTCTGAAAAGTTCCATAACATTACCATGCCCAGGAAAGTCTTGAATCCAGGCAGATGTGAATGAATACCTGCTACCATTATAGACTTAGTGGCTGGGTTGCATCATGTTGGACAAAGAATTAATGAAGACTTTAATTGAGGTGGTAGCTATGAAGGGATCATGCCAAGGTAAGGTTTGATCAAATTAAGCTTTTCTGTGTTAGTTTTTTTTAGTATGTATATACAAAATGTGGAAGTTATATTGACTAACCTTCCAAATCCTAAAATTTCCATAAAATAGTGGCACTTGCTCTGTTGAAGAGGGAAAGGAAAATATAGTATTATAAATCACATTGCAATTTTTGCTTTCCTTTTGTAAAAATTTAGCTATGTACTTTTATCATTGCAAATGAATACACTTTTTGCAATCAGAGGTAGGAATTAAAGGCTGGTAATTTTTAAAAGTCTATCTTATGAATTAAAAAATAATGGGAATAAACCACACCTGGGGCTATTTTCTTGACATTTTTACTAATAATATAGTTCTGCCTAAAATAACTTTAAAAGGGTCCATAACACTTTGACAAATTGTATTTTGCAAAGATAATCACAACAATATTTTATACTTCACTAGCTTTTCTCCAATAAGAGGAAAATGCAGATTGTTTCAGTAGGTGTGGTTAGGTCCCAAGACACTCCAGCAATAAGAGGTGGAGTCTAATTTCCCTGCTCATGTGTCTGGGTGGGCCTTACTGACTTGCCTGACATATAGAATGTGGCAGGAGTCATGCTTACAATTGTCGTGACCAAAATGCCCAGCAAGAACAATTTAGAAAAGCAAAAGTTTATTTTGGTTCTTGGTTTTAGAGGTTCAGTCCATGGTTAGCTGAGTCTATTGCTTTGGGCCTGAGATGAGGCAAACGTCATGGGGGAAGGATGAAAGCTGAGAAAAGCTGCTCATATGGTGGCTGGGAAGTGGCATAAGGGGTGCTACAGGGAAGATGAACACTTCCAGGGCATATCCCCAGTGACCTGCCTTCTCCAGCCATGCCCTACCTGCCTAGATTCACTATCTAGATACTACACTCAAAGTAGGATGGACTGATTAGGCTACAGCTCTCACAGTCCAATCACTTCACCCTGAATATTCCTGCATTAATACCTCATATACAAACCATAACATCAGCCTTGCAGCTTCCACTTGGGCCTCTTGCTACATTCACCCAGGAGAGTGCATCTCAGAACAGCTGCCTGGCACTGAGAAGGCCAAACCCTGTGGACAAACAACAGGTGAAGGAACCTAGTCGACTTCCCAAGCTGGTAACTATTGTCAACCCCTCTCCTGAATTCCCTATCTTCCCCAGGCTTTTGAAAAGTAATGATGAGCAGGACCTCATCTCCCAGTCAATTAAATCATGCATAATTTTATAAAATAATTCCAGGTGATTATGATTGTAATTTGTATTTCACGGTTGAAAACCACTGATGTGTAGGACAACTATCAAGTGACAATAATCAACTTATATTCTTTCTGGGCCTTAAACCTGAAAAGTGATACCACGCTCAGTAGTTATTAGTACATGTTATATGTAGTTGTCCCGTACTTTAATAACTAGAAAATAGTGTTCAAATAATTCATCGAGTCATGTATTTTAATTTGTTGTGGTTGTCCAATTAAAAAGAACCTATTACATAAAGAACAACAGCTAGAGATATAATAGAAATTCTAACAGACATACTACTCTTTCCATCAGACTGCTCCATAGATCAAAATTAGTGAGGAGCAATGTATGTGATGTAAATAAGTATTTGGAATACCAAGCCAAAAAAAATGTAGTTCCCAACAAAAAAAAAAGTTATCTTCAGGGATGACTTGATGGGCATGCAACTAGTACAGCTGCAAATGGATTTGGATTTAGTGTTTTGTCTCCATCATGAGCTTTATGTTTGTGCTGTGTAAGTGGAGAACAACAAGCCAATGGAGCATGCATCAGAAACTTGGAATTCCCATTACAACGTGTCCTGCCTCTCCTAGACCTGTTCTCCCCTCTTCTGGGGCCACCCCTGGCTCACGGCAACTGTCACTCTGTGTATGTCATGGTGGTAAGTGGGTCTAGTCACTGGAGTAGAGGCCTGGGTGAGAGCACAGGAAGGTTGGTCAGACATGGAACAAGCCTTAGGTGGGCTGCCAACAACACAATGCACTGAGATGTCAACTCTTGCCACCCCTAATCCAGGTATCTAGTTCCAGAGGTGCAGTCCCTTGGAGGTCACCCATTCACTGCCTGTGGGAAGAGGAGATTGATTTTCTTAGCTCCCAGTGGGAGGCTAGTCCCACAAATTATATACATGGTCCTAGTCATCTTCATTTCCTAAAGGAGTGGTGCTTACACCAGCTCTCTGTGATAAATGACAGAGGTACAAACTCAGGAAAGTCTATATGCAACAGCATTTTGTCACAATTACTTATGTGTGATGTGTTGGACAATGGCATAAAATTGGCCTAATCACTCAACAGAGGTGATGAAACAAAATGGATGTCATGAATTGCATGACAGGTGATGAGAAAGTGGAAGTCAAGCAGGAGGAAGGAGAGCCAAGGAATAACTTTTCCTGGTGGGAAACTCCCCAATTCTTACAAATAAGAATTTGACCTTTATTTGCTTGTAGACTGGAAAAAAAAGTAATAATGCCAGGAAAATAGTAGGTATAAGACTAGAGTCATGGTATTTAAAAATCTAAGAGAACCTGCAAATCACAAAAGAAAATGAACCTTGTAATGAAAAAAATCTGTTATCAGAGTATTGAAATTTGCCATCTAATCTCTAATTTAAAAAATATCTATCTTAAGACAAATGGTCCAGTAACAAGAAGATTCCTGAATAGAGTATATATACATTTACCGAAGGTCAATAAAAACTTTGATCTCACAACTAAAGTGAGATTGATCTTTGATAGGGAGAGTGTTAAGTATTTTGAGTTATTTATATGATTTACTCTCAGATTAAATTTGGTATTATAAAACTCCAATTATCTTTGGAAACATTTCAAGAGTTTTTGTGACTTAAAGTTACTCATTACAAGACAGTTTCACTTACCAGGCCAGTGTTAAATTGAGGTTTCAGCATACCAAAATATTTCATTAACATTATATCACAGAAGTCTGGGATTGGATGATATTTTTTTCCAGTTCCTTTGACAAGTTCCCACTTTTTAAATGGTTGCCATTTGTGGTATTAATTTGGAAAGGAAAATATAGCAAAAAAAAAAAAAAAGCTAAGAAACATAAGTTGCATGTTTCTCAGTATCACAGCCAATAAACTGTCTCTAAAACAGACTGGCAGACATTCTGAAGTGCTACTAAAACAGGAGGCCGAGGAACATGAGAAGCCATGCAGAGGATGCTGAAACACTTAGAAGAGGAGAAACCACTTACTGCTTTTCTCACTCATTCCTCAATGTGAACGACAAGTAAAGAAAGATAAATGCCTTCTGGGACACATCCCCTAATGTGTAACAGAAAACTATCAGTCCCTAAGCAAAGAGATGGCTGACCTTGTCTTTGATTAATTAGGTTATAAATCCTGGGAGGATAACCTGTGTATTCAAGGACTTCAGAGGACTACAGGAAACAGTATAGGAAAAGTTCAGGGAATAGAAGATTCCAAAAACAGAATGTGAAGAGACTGTTAAAGGTCCTCTCCTTATCTTCATGTGAAATATGATCATCAGAAAGACTCAAAGCTGCAAGATATTCCCAAGGTTATTCGCTCTATCCAGAGCCACAGAGATGGCTTCCTTTAACCTGTATAATTATTCTTCCTAAAAATTGGAGTCAGAACAGCAAAAGTCTTTAGAATTCCTTGACCTTTAGAGAAGGCATCATACTTTGTGAAATTTAAGTTGCAGCTGGGCATAAGATATACTTGTATTTTATTTGTCTTTCAGAAAAATAAAATTGCCAGTTATCTTCATAAGATATATTAATACTAATAGACAGCCCCATTTGAAAGTGATAAATTGTGAAAAAAAATGTTCATTTTCAGAATAGGTGGGATATGAGGCTTAATGTTTCTAAACCACAACTGTCTCACCTGTAGTATGCGGATAGCAGCTAATTTACATTATTGAGGATTTGCTGTGATAGAATAGGCTACATCGCAACTGGGATCATAACAGTTCAATCAGGTTCGACTATTATGGTTATTATTTTTTATGAATCTACTTGTACAGAATGTCTTAAAGAATCTATGCAATAGGTGAGGAAGGATCAGTCCACACTGATCATCATCAACTAGTTACAATTTTGTGAAAATTTCCACTAGAAATCCAGTGAACATACCTAATCTTTTCAGGAAAGGCAGGTTTGTGGAGTTGTTGGAATGCGGTGTCACAAACAGAATCACCAGACGTGCTCTGGTCACCTCTTGGCTCTCCCACAGGGTCCTCTTTTAAAAATGCAGCCAGCTGAGCCCCCTCTCAGGGGCTCTAAGATGATCACAGCCAAAGGGAATATGGCTGCAAGTCATGATTAATATTGATCCTTTCTTTTTCTATGTGCTACAATTGTTCTGTGTGCTCTTTATATGAAACTCTTCTCTTTTCACTTGTGTCTTGAGTGAAAAGGGAATATGGGGAGGGGCTCAAAATACATGTACTTTATGAAAGTTTTTAAGATGTTGACTAGCAGTCACATTAAATCAGCTAAGTGAAACTAGATTGCAGGTATAAAGGAAGGAGTCAGTGTTATTTTCCTGAGTGAAACACCAGAGGCTCAGTGCCTTTGAAATGCACTTGTAAGAAGTGTGATTGGTATCAGCTGTGAGGACAGAGTGACCAATACAGAAATAATGAGAAGGAGAGGCCTGCAGGCAGAAACACCAGAAGAGTATGATGAGTATGTGCATGACTGAAGATCAATACGTTCAGAAAATGATGGAACAGGTTTCAATGAGGGAAAAAAAATTGATTCAGATAGCTCGAGTACGTGCAGGAAGACCAAGGAGGACTGACAACCTGACACCTGCCAACACTGACATGAATGACATGGTGACCTTCCTCTTATGTGTTGGCTACTTTCTGTGCAAGGTGAAGATAGAGCTAAGGTGTGGGTATGGATAAATAAATGTGTTCTTATTTTCAGAAGCCAAAACTGCATCTTTGGAATTGTTTTCAAACACAGGAATCAACTTTGCTAAAGTCAGTTCTAATAAGATGGCAAATTTGTATAAGCCCACAGTGTGTAATCGAGCCTTGGAAACAATGATTAAACTTTTCATCTCTTAATCCAAGAAGATCTGAACTTGAACTGAAGTACGTCTGACTATGTGATCATATTTGCAACTTTATCCTTATTATCATATGTCTCTGGTCTAATTGAGAGGAGCTCCAGGCTGATACTTTCACTTTGAGATCACTAGAGGGTGAGCATCACTCATTACAGCAATGGACTTGGAGAACTGCCTGAACACACTTCTGATTCAAAGTTAGTTTCTAACTCTTGAAACTAATGTGGACTGGTCAGGTGTCCAACTGGTTTTATAACATGGTGGGAATTTCTCCCTTGTATGACCTCCTCTTGATTTCCCTCTATTGCACATTAGACTTCTTTTGTTGTTGTTGTTGATGTTATTGGGGATTGAACTCAGGGGCACTCCACCACTGAGCCACATCCCCGGTCTCTTTTTTGTATTTTTATTAGAGACAGGGTCTTGCTGAGTTGCTAAGTGCCTCACTAAGTTGCTGAGGCTGGGTTTGAACTCATGATTTCTCCTGCCTCAGCCTCACTAGCCGCTGGGATTACAGGTGTGCTCCACCATGCCCAGCTAGACTCCTTAAAATAAAATTTGTACTAAAGCAAATTAAAAATTATCAGGAAACTTGTATAGTTTTCCTTACCTTTCATATTTGTATCTACCAAATGTAGGCTCTTAAATCCATCATGTAATAACATTCAAGAATGCTTTTTAATGTAATTATTACTAGTTAAAGAAATCATCAACTTCCTAAGAGAAGTTTCATTTTTAAGTACTTCAAAATTATAACAGTAAGTTAAACAACACATTTTCAGTCTTGAGAAATGTTCTTATAATGCTGCAAAGATCAACTCTTAGGTTTCTACTTTAAACCTTTTGGGGAAGAGCTGTTTTCACTGAAAGAGGTTTTACTTACACTGTACAAAATGGAAAGTGTTGATATCCACAGGGAAGATCTGATGTATTTTTTAGAAAATATATGACTCCTCACTTCATGGAGGTTAAAGTCTAGAGGCTGTTACAAATGAGTACAAATTAAATACAGTAAAATAAGTGCTGTGATGGTGGATGTTCATAGGAATATGTTGGAGTGAACATTTGAAGGGACACATATTGAAAACTGTGTTAGTCAGCTTTCTGTTATTGTAGCAAACACCTGAAATGTATCAACTTAAAAAGAGAGAAGGTTTACTTCAGCTCACAGTTTTGGAGGTTTCAGGCCATGCTTTTGGCTCCATTGCATGCCAGGCATGGTGAGTGAGTGGCAGAAGCAGCCTATTCATCTTGTGGTTGGTAATTGAGAAAGAACAAGAGATGGAGTCACACAATTCCCTTTGAGAACCTGCCAATGACATAAACCCGCCTCCCCACTATAGGCCCACTTATTTAACATTCTGTCACATCCTAATAGCTCCATGTTGGAAACTGAGCCTTGAACACATGGGCCTTGGGGGACATTTAAGATCCAAACTATAGCAGGCACCTTAACTAAAGTAGCATTTTAAGAAAAATCTCTGAGAAATTTCCTCTAAACTGAGGCTTGAAATAAACATGGAATGAAGAAAATAAGCCTTCCAAAGTACCACTTTTGCACAGTAAGGCAGGGGGGCTAGGGAAAAATAGAGGTACTTTGGATTAGACAGAGGGGACTGAAGGGAGGGGAAGGGGTCTGGGGGTCGGAAGGATAGTAGAATGAATCGGACATTATTACTCTATGTGCATATATGATAACATGACTGGTGTAACTCTATACCAAGTACAACCAGAAGAATGAGAAGTTATACTCCATTTATGTATGATGTGTCAAAATGCATGTATAACTAATTAGAAAAAAATTTTAAAATACCACTTTTGGTTTTCTGGTTTTCCAGATTATTCATTGTCCAATACACTTCCCTATTACTTGGGGATGAGATACCCCGAAGACATCAGCTAACATTCTACATTTTTCCTTTGTTCATATCTTATTCATTATGGTTTTGCTTAAAAGCAATAGCATCACTTCAACCATGTGCAAGAAGAGGGAGATGCCCAGTAAAATAATGGGATCATCACAAAACCTAGGGGATCATCAGAAAGAGCTCAAAGCAGGACTAGCAAAGTTAGCAGGACTGTGGGCTGCTCTGCCTCATTCTGCC
The DNA here is from genome assembly GCA_020662805.1 of Glaucomys volans. Lineage (NCBI taxonomy): Eukaryota > Metazoa > Chordata > Mammalia > Rodentia > Sciuridae > Glaucomys > Glaucomys volans. Next base: position 843,655 of record JAJEJO010049121.1, read on the forward strand.
GCTTCCTACCTCTCTGCCCCCGTCCTATGTCTGTCTTGCTTCCTCTCTGCCCCTACCCTTTGAAGGGTTCTCACTGCTGTTATGGAGGTGCACATAGCACATTCAGAACCTGAGTCTATACATCCTCATTTCTTGTCACCACAAAAATAAATAACAAGTTTCTCAAGCTCAATGAGAAATTTCTAGAGGAGAAATTCTGATTCTCCTAGTTTGAGTCTCATGTTATAATCATTAGGATTAAGTTATATAAGAGAAAAAGGTTTCTTAGACTTAACAGAAGGTTGAATGAGCACATCTCATAGATGAAACTGTGACCTTATAAACCCTTCGAATATGTCTACTGCACCTTCCTCTTCAGATTATCCAGGTTTTCAACCCACTTTGAGCACCCTAGTAGAGTTATTCCATTATTGCAGACAGGTAACATCATTTCTGCTTCAAATGCCAATGCAGACATTTTTGAGCATGTTTATTCTTAAAAATTTTTTCTCTGTTTTTTTTTTTTTTTTCTATTAGTCAAGCAATCTAACACTGCAATATAATGTGTTTGTTACTGTGGAATCTATACTATCCTAAAACTTCCTCTCACTTAAGTGTTGAGACCTGGTGTTCTACTCTTCCTTCCCCTTTTATTTCCCACCTTTTCCCCACTAGGGGGTAATGTAGGTATCTCTTAAAGCTTGATCCTTGATTCCAAGTTCTTTGCTCCTGCAAAGAAATGCATTCAATTCAACGGTATGAACTACCTGATTCTATATTTCAGTCAATGAATCCTCTATGTTCCTTATCCCAAAACTTGAAAGCTTATCATTGCCTTTATCTCATTAGTTCACTGTAGCCAGTCACCAAGTCTTTCTGATTCTTTGTTGGCAGTCCTTCAGATTTTTTTTTTCTATCTACCTTGTGCATCCTAGTCCAGGTTTCTAATCATTGCACTCCTGAATAAGTAAAATTTACAGTCATCTTCGTGGTCCTCATGCTTTCTTCTATGATCATTCTTAAAATGTGTTCACCTATTTCTCTGGCTCAAGAATGTAAAGCAACAGTTTATTACATCCCAAAAGATGATTTATAAAGAAAGTCCTGAAAATGGTTTACTAACTGATCTATTTTAACAAAGAAATTATCCTCAATTTGGTCCCTCCTAATTTAGCATGACCTGCCTCTGGACATCTCAATGTTCTTTACTATTCCTGCCATTGGTAGTCTATTTCTACCCAATCACAATATCTTTTAAATTCTTGCTTGCTAGTCTAGGTCCATCATTTTTTTTAACTTATTTTACTTCATCCTACAGTGATCATTCCCTTAGTCCCTGCATAGTGCTCTTTGTACTGTGTTGTTCAAATATTGCTTTAGGGAAGTTCATGTTTACTTTCTCAATTAGATTTTAAAGCCATGAGTACAGATATATGATACTCAGCGTGGTCAGGCATGCAATAGACCAGTTGCTGTCAACAAGCAGCCTGGAGGCCAAGATGGACCTATGGAGATACTATGTACCTCATAGCTTTAGAAAAGATAATAATTCATTTAAATATCCAGTTATTTCACTTAAAATTGGGGTAACAGATCTCTTAAAACTGAAAATATATTCTGTGATTGGCAGAATTGCTCTCTGCAAATGCCTATGCCTTAACCCCAAGGTCTGTGAATATGGGTTTATATGTCAATGTAGCTGGGCTAAGAGATGCCTCATAGCTAGCAAAATCTTATTTCTGGGTGTATCTGTGAGTATGTTTTGGAAGAGATTAGCATCTTCAACAGCAGACTGAGTAAAGATTACTCTGACTGTCACCAGTGTGGGTGGGCGTTACCCAATCCTTTGAGGGCCCCAATTGATCATGAATTGACTCTTTGCTTGAGTCAGGGCATTCATCGTCTCTTGCCCTCAGTCATCAGTGCTCCCATTTCTCAGGCTTTCAGAGTTAGATAAGGACTTACATTATCAGCACCATGATTCAAATAAGATCTCTGAAGTTGGACTAAATAACACCATCATCTTTCTTGATTCTTGAGCTTGCACATGGCAGGACTTTTTAGGCAGGAAATGATATAATGCCTATAACAAATACACTGTTATGTATCTCTATATAATCAATCAATCATCTATCTATCATCTTCCATCAGTCTATATCTTGCTAGTTCAATTTCTCTGGAGAACCTTCACTAATACACATGGCAAAAATGAATCAAGACTGCAGATGGAATTTGCTAGTGAACTCATACTACACTAAAGAGATTACCTCATCATCCAGTTGGATCTAACATAACATCACAAGTTTCCTTTAAATGGTGGAAGAAGGAGGCAGAGAAGACTGTCATAATGAGGCAGGGTATGAAAGACTTACTCTGTCATTATTGATGTTGAAGAGGTGAGGGGACAAGAACCAAGAAATGTGGGCAGCCTCCAGAGGATGGAAAAGGCAAGGAAGCAGATGTCTTCTAGAGACACCAGAAGTTTCCACCCCTGCTGCCATCTTGGATTCAGCTCAGTGGGACCCCTTATGTGAGATCATAAGTGGGTGTTGGGTGCTGTTTTATTTTTATTTTTTATTTTTTGGATCATGCCCATACATCTTATTTTGTAACCAACTTTGGGATTAGGTAATAGCATCTTCATAATCATATGCTAGGCATGTTGCATTAATATTATATTATTCACCTAATATTGACAATCCATTTTTTTAAGATAAAAAAAAAAGATGTTCAGTACTTTATTCATTAGGGAAAAAGGCATCATTGTATTCATATTAAAGTATAACAATAAAAATGGTGACAAACATAAACATGTCAAGAACTTTGAGCAACAACTCTAAAGTATTACAGTGACTTTGTTTTTTTTTAATTTTTATTTAATTTTTTGATTCATTGAACACAAATGGAGTACAGCTATTGTTTTTCTGGTTGTACACAAAGTAGAGTCACCCCATCTGTGCATTCATATATGTACACAGGGCAATGATGTCTGTCACACATACTCTTATTATTCTTACCCCCCAACCTCAACCCCACCCCTCCCTTCCCTCTATGCTCTCTATCCTTTCTCCATGCTTGCCATCATTCTACCCCACATTGTGCATCATCATTCACTTATCAGAGAGATCATTCAGCCTTTGGATTTTGGGGATTGGCTAATCTCACTTAGCATAATAGTCTCCAACATCAGCCATTTCCCTACAAATGTCATAATTTTATTCTTCTTTATGGCTGAGTAATATTCCATTGTGTATATATACCACAGTTTCTTTATCCATTCATCCACTGAAGGGCATCTAGGTTGGTTCCACAATCTAGCTATTGTAAATTGAGCAGCTATGAACATTGATGTGGCTGCATCACTGTAGTAATCTGATTTTAAGTCCTTTGGGTATAGGCCAAGGAGTGGGATAGCAGGGTCAAATGGTGGATCCATTCCAAGTTTTCTGAGGAATCTCCACACTGCTTTCCAGAGTGGCTGCACCAACTTGCACTCCCACCAGCAATGTATGAGTGTACCCATTTCCCCACATCCTCGCCAACACCTGTTGTTGCCTGTGTTCTTGATAAAAGACATTCTAATTGGGGTAAGATGAAATCTTAAGGTGGTTTTGATTTGCATTTCTCTTATAACGAGTGATGTTGAACATTTTTTCATAAATCTGTTGATGGCTTGTAGATCTTCCTCTGTAAAGTGTCTGTTCATTTCCTTGACCCATTTATTGATTGGGTTATTAGTATTCTTGGTGTAAAGATTTTTGAGCACTTTGTAGATTCTGGAGATTAGTGTTCTATCTGAAGTGTGTGTAGCAAAGATTTTCTCCCACTCTGAAGGCTCTCTCTTCACAATGCTGATTGTTTCCTTTGCTGAGAAAAAGCTTTTTAGTTTGACTCTGTCCCAATCATTGATTCCTGCTTTTATTTCTTGTGCTTTGGGAGTCATGTTAAGGAAATCTGGTCCTAGGCCACCAGGACCAGAAGATTTGGATCTATTTTCTGTTCTATTAGGTGCAGGGTCTCTGGTCTAATTTCTAGGTCCTTGATCCATTTTGAGTTGAGTTTTGTACAGGGTGAGAGATATGGGTTTAGTTTGATTTTGCTGCATATGGATTTCCAATTTTCCCAGCACCATTTGTTGAAGAGGCTGTCTTTTCTCCATTGTCTGTTTTTGGCTCCTTTGTCAAGTATGAGATACCTTTATTTATGTGGGTTTGTCTCTGTGTCCTCTATTCTGTACCATTGATCTACCTGTCTATTTTGGTACCAATACCATGCTGTTTTTGTTACTATTGCTCTGTAGTATAGTTGAAGGTCTGGTATTGTGATAACCCCTGCTTCGCTCTTCTTGCTAAGGATTGCTTTAGCTATTCTGGGTCTCTTATTTCTCCAAATGAATTTCATGATTGCTTGCTCTATTTCTATGAGGTCCATCATTGGGATTTTAATTGGAATTGCATTGAAATTGTATAGTGCTTTTGGAAGTATGGCCATTTTGACAATATTAATTCTACCTATCCAAGAACATGGGAGATCTTTCCATCTTCTCAGATTCTCTTTAACTACTTTCTTTAGTGTTCTGTAGTTCTCAGTGTAGAGGTCTTTCACTTCTTTTGTTAGATTGATTCCCAAGTATTTTATTTTTTTTTTTGAGGTTATTGTGAATGGGGTAGTTTTCCTAATTTCTCTCTCAGAGGATTCATCACTTACAAATAAAAATGCATTGGATTTATGAGCATTAATTTTATATCCTGCTACTTTACTGAATTCATTTATGAGTTACAGAAGTTTTCTGGTGGAATTCTTAGGGTCTTCTAAATAGAGAATCATGTCATCAGCAAATAGGGATAGTTTGAGCTCTTCTTTTCCTATTTGTATTCTTCTAATTTCTTTGGTCTGTCTAATTGCTCTGGCTAGAGTTTCAAGAACAATGTTGAATAGTAGTGGTGAAAGAGGGCATCCCTGCTTTGTTCCAGTTCTCAGGGGGAATGCTTTCATATTTTCTCCATTTAGAATGATGTTAGCTGTGGGCTTAGCATAGATAGCCTTTACAATGTTAAGGAATGTCCCCATTGTCCCTATTTTTTCTAGTGTTTTGAGCATGAAGGGGTACTGCATTTATTGAAATAATCATGTGGTTCTTGACTTTAAGTCTGTTGATGTGGTGAATTACATTTATTGATTTCCGGATGTTGAACCAACCTTGCATCCCCGGGATGAAACCCACTTGATCATGGTGCACTATTTTTTTAATATGTTTTTGTATGCGATTCGCTAAAATTTTGTTAAGAATTTTTGCATCTATGTTCATTAGGGATATTGGTCTGAAATTTTCTTTCCTCAATGTGTCCTTCTCTGGTTTTGGTTTCAGGGTGATATTAGCTTCATACAATGAGTTTGGAAGGGTTCCCTCCTCCTCTATTTCATGAAATACTTTGAGGAGTATTGGAATGAGCTCTTCTTTGAAGATCTTGTAGAACTCCGCTGTGAATCCATCTGGTCCTGGACTTTTCTTTGTTGGTAGGCTTTTGATGACTTCTTCTATTTCATTGCTTGAAATTGATCTATTTAAGTTGTATATGTCCTCCAGATTCAGTTTGGGTGGCTCATATGCCCCTAGGAACCTGTTGATGTCTTCTAGGTTTTCTATTTTGTTGGAGTATAACTTTTCAAAGTAACTTCTTATTATGTTTTGTATTTCAATTGTGTCTGTTGTAATATTTCCATTTCCATCACAAATTTTTGTAATTTGGAGTTTCTCTCTACTTCTCTTCAATAGGGTTAGGGTTAGGGTTAGGGTTAGGGTTTATCAATTTTATTTATTTTTTCAAAGAACCAACTTTTTGTTTTGTCAATTTTTTGAATTGTTTCTTTTGCTTCATTTTCATTGATTTCAGCTCTGATTTTGATTATTTCCTGTCTTCTACTACTTTTGGTGATGATCTGTTCCTCTTTTTCTAGGGCTTTGAGCTGTAATGTGAGGTCATTGATTTGTTGACTTTTCATTCTTTTATTAAATGCACTCCAAGCAATGAACTTTCCTCTTAGCACTGCTTTCATAGTATCCCAGAGATTTTGATATGTTGTATCTTTGTTCTCGCTGACCTCTAAGAATCTTTTAATTTCTCCCCTAATGTCTTCTGTTATCCATGTATCATTCAATAACATATTATTTAATCTCCAGGTCTTGGAGTAGTTTCTGTTTTTAACTTTATCATTGATATCTAATTTCATTCCATTATGATCTGATAGTATATAAGGTAGTATCCCCATGTTTTTGTTTTTGCTAAGAGTAGCTTTGTGCCATAACACATGGTCTATTTTAGAGAAGGAACCAGGAGCTGCTGAGAAGAAAGTGTACTCACTTTTTGATTGAAGGAATATTCTATATATGTCTGTTAAGTCCAAATTAGCGATTGTGTCATTTAGTCCTATGGCTTCTTTGTTCAATTTTTGCTTGGAAGATCTGTCCAACGGTGAGAGAGGAGTGTTAAATTCCCCCAGTATTATTGTGTTTTGGTCTATTTGATTCCTGAAATTGAGAAGGATCTAATTGACGTACGTGGATGCACTATTGTTTGGTGCATAAATATTTATGATTGTTATGTCTTGCTGATTTATGCTTCCTTTAACAGTATGAAATGTCCTTCTTTATCCCTTCTGAGTATCTTTGGCTTGAAGTCTGCTTTATCTGAAATGAGGATGGAAACTCCTGCTTTTTTACTCAGTCCATGTGCATGGCATGTTTTTTCCCAACCTTTCACCTTAAGTCTGTGGGCATGTTTTTCCATGAGATGAGTCTCTTGAAGGCAGCATATTGTTGGGTCTTTCTTTTTAATCCAATCTGCCAGTCTATGTCTTTTGATTGATGAGTTTAGGCCATTTACATTCAGGGTTATTATTGAGATATGACTTGTATTTCCTGCCATTTTAGCTTTTTTGGGGTTTTTAGCTTAACTTTGTTTCTCCTTTGATTGACTCTTTCTTTAGGGTAATTCCTCCCCATGTTGACTGAGATTGTTGTTTTTCGTTTCTTCCTCTTCGAATATTTTGTTGAGAATGTTCTGTAGGGCAGGCTTTCTCTTTGTGAATTCTTTAAGCTTTTGTTTATTATGGAAGGATTTTATTTCATCCTCAAATCTGAAGGTAAGTTTTGCTGGGTATAAGATTCTTGGTTGGCATCCATTTTCTTTCAGAGCTTGAAATATGTTGTTCCAGGCCCTTCTTGCTTTTAGGGTCTGGGCTGAGAAATCTGCTGATATCCGTATTGGTTTCCCCCTGTAGGTAATCTGCTGCTTTTCTCTCGCAGCCTTTAAAATTCTATCTTTGTTTTGTATGTTAGGTATTTTCATTATAATGTGCCTTGGTGTGGATCTGTTGAAATTCTGTGCGTTTCGTGTCCTGTAAGCCTCTTATAATTGATTTTCCATCTCATTCATCATATTTGGTAAATTTTCTGATATTATTTCCTTGAACAGATTATTCATACCCTTGGTTTGTATCTCTGTGCCTTCCTCAATACCAATAACTCTTAAATTTGGTCTTTTCATGATGTCCCATATTTCTTGGAGGTTTCGTTCATGATTCCTAACCATCTTCTCTGTTTGTTCGACTTTGTTTTCAAGATTAAATATTTTGTCTTCATTGTCTGAGGTTCTGTCTTCCAAGTGATCTATTCTGTTAATTATGCTTTCTATTGAGTTTTTAACTTGGTTTATTGTTTCCTTCATTTCCTTGTTTCCTTCAAGGATTTCTGTTTGTTTTTTTCTCAGAACTTTTATCTCTTTATTGAAATGATTTTTTGCTTCCTGCAATTGCTCTATTAGCTGATTATTCATAGCCTGAATCTGCTCTCTCATCACATCATTCTCTTATCAGATCATTTTAATTATGAACACTCTGAACTCCTTTTCTGTCATTCCTTCTACCATGCTGTCTTTGGGTTCTCTTGATATATCATCTAGGTTTGTTTGGGACACTTTTTTCCCATGTTTTCTCATGTTGCTCGTGTATCTTCCCCTCTAGTAGTGCAAATCAGAGGGATTGCAATTTCCCTGTAAAGACTTAAAGTGTCCCTGCAGGTCTCCAGTAACTCACCTGATGTTTGAGAGGTGCTTGATCAAGCGGTGACCCAAGAAAGCTGCTGTTCCACTACCTCCAGGTTGGGAATGATCAATGCTTCTGGGCAGAGGCAGCCTGGTGTTGATAGACAATCAGATACAGCAAGGTGCTAGACCCCGGAACAGGGTGTGGACCTGGGCACTAGACCAAGTTGGGGTGGGGGCACAGAACTGTGCTCAGTGATGGAGACACTGGGCTTGAGAGCCCAGGCAGGCCTGAGCTCCTCACTGGGGGCTCAGTTGGTGGCAGATGGTCACTCTCTGCCAGGGAAGCTGTAAAATGACGCCGAAGGGCCTAAACTCCCTGCTGGAACTGGCGCTGCCTCCACTCCAGGCCAGATCTCACCAGGAGCTGTAGTGCCGTGGCCCCGCCAGAAGACCTGAGCTCAGCTCTGAGGACTCAGCCAGCTGAAGATGGTCTCTCTCTGCCAGGGAGGCTGTAAAATGGCACCAAAGGGCCTAAACTCCCCGCTGGAGCTGGCAACTGCCTCTGCTCCAGGCCAGATCTCTGGGTGTTGTTTTTAGCCCCAAGGTTGTGGTAATTTGTCAGAGCAGCCATAGGAAACAAGTGCACATGCACACATTAAGCCCCTGTCACTGCATGGCAACAACTCCCAGGAGCTGAGAGGCAGCTGCACACTTTCTAGTTTACCACAGTTAGCACCTCTTCCTACCATTGACATCTTTAGCATTTGACTTCATGACATTTAAAACAGCCATTCAATGACTAAATGAACAAAATAAACCTTAACTCTATTAGGTCTAATATCAAAGCCTATCCTTTACAAATAAAAGTAATGGGGAAATGTATTCACAATTGAATATGAGTCATAGAGTATAATGTCGTCAAAATACAGCTCATAAAATTGTAGTTTAAGGTATGGCTGTATCACTTTACATGATTATCTTCTTGCTGAGTAGAAAGATTTTGATGGACTACAGCAGGATTTCAGTAGGGCTAGATAATTTATTAAAACCTAATGTGCAAGCATTATACATTATAGCAGGTTTCAGAGAGAATTTTGAAGGCATCCTAAACTTGAAATGCAAAGAAAAGTTGAGCATCAACACAGTTATCCACAAACAATTGAGCTAATTAAGCATGTGTTCTTCATCCTGTTATTTAAGAACATCTGATAGCTTGTATTCTGCAAAATGAACAACTCCATATGTCTAATACTATCCATTTCTATGTGCTATACAAGTCTGAAAAGATATTACACAGTGCTCTTTTCCCAGACCCAATTCAGATGTTTAAAGCTTTTTACAATCATAGAACTACTTTGTTTTTATCCTGAAAGCCTTTGGAGAACTTTTTTTTCTGGGTGAGTAAAATGATCATTTCAAAATTGTGACTTCAAAATAGGTGCAAGGAGTTCTAGGAGTGCAATGATTCGAGAATGAAACATTAAAAGGGATAAGATTCTGCTTTTGTAAGCTGAATGAAACCTCTGGATCCATATGGCTTCAGGAAATTGACCTTACACCTATGTCCCAGTTGACCAGGATGTGCTGCTGGAGACATAGCTAAGCCCACATGCTGCCATTGCCCAACTTTTTGGATAAAGATTACCACCACAGTCATCATTCCGTGATTCCAAATTGTTTAAAGGTGAACTACATTTCAGAGAGTATATTTGTACAACATCTCAGAGAATGAAATTTCATAAAGCTGCTTTAGCATTTTCTTTTCCCTACAACAATTATTTCTTTGAAAAGAGATCCACAATTTTTTTTCCTGTGGTACCAATCATGGAAGTCAAATAGATGTCACGATGACGAAATCCCAACCTAATTTCCTTATTCAAAAGTTCAGTCTTTAATTGCCGCAGACTTGTTATTCTACCTCTGAATCTCTCCCTCAGAATGGCTGTCAATCATGCTAACCCACAGAATATGAAGTTTCTAGGCTGAAAACTCAACTTGTTCTCTAGCTAAAAGAATCTCTGCACTTGTGAACTTATCAAAGTCAAAAATGAACCCAAACAAATGATAGAAATTTGAAAACTCACTGTTCCACGGTCCTTTGGTATTAAATTGAATAAATTAGCCCAGGACCCTGTTCCTGGAGTTCTGTGAAGGAATAACTGCTTGAGCTTTTCTCCCCGCTGTGAATTCACTCTCTAAAATGGCTACTTTTGAAGCCATTAGCCTTTCCAATAATTAAATTTGAATCACCAAGGGAGATTCCAAATTCAAGTACAGAGCTAATATTCATTGAATCATTGCTATTTGGCAAGCCTTTTTCTAGGCACTTTAAATATGCTTTTTATTTAACAGCTTTAATAGGTATTTATTCTTATTTTCTCCAATTTACAGATTACAAAACCAAGGTCCAAAGGGTCACACAGACCAACGAGGTAAATCGAAAGCCATTCTGACTCCCTGTTCTTTCCATTACCACCAGCTGAAACCCCCAGAATGCTGGCTTTTACATAGATACTGCTGCAAAGGACCTCAGTCAATTCGAGTGTCTGGAACTTTTAGCTAAAATTGCCTTAATTTCCACAATTTCCTGTTAGTTCATGAAATATTTTATGTTATAAGCATTTTATATTGCAAACACTTTAAAATGCAATTTTATACACAATAATGCACTCTAGTTGATTACCTCCAAATAATTGCAATGTCATTTTCAGCATAAGAAGCCATCATTATAGATTCAATTAATTTGTAAGCTTTCACACACATTGCTAAGGTTTCTATTTTTTCTTTCCCAACTACATGCTCAGGGTCACTATATGACTTTCTCGTCAGTATGGGTTTATTTTTATAAAGGGTCCTGGAACGCTCAATTCAGATTTATGTAATTTGATTAATTAAAAATATACTGAAATAAGGCTTTTCCAGTTTCTAATTTCCTTTTGTTAAAAAAAATGAACTTCTTAGATAGGCACATACTCTTAAAAGTTTAGCTATTTTACAATTTTCTTATAATTGTAATTTCTTAGGATTTGGATCTTAAAGATAAGAGAATGGATGAATAATAAAAATTTTTAATCACATCACCAAAAATTAATAATATATATTTTTTTCTGGTAATCTTTATTCTTTCATATGGAGAAATATTATTTTAAAAAACAAAAAATTTTACTGTTTTATATTATCCTATTTCATTTAATTCCCCAGAGACAATTTTACATGTAATTAAATATTATTTCACATCTGCATATAAATGCCTACTTAGTATTCCATCGTTTGAATAAGGCATAATTCAATTAATCTGCTATTATTGAAGATAAAGTTGGTTCCCAACTTTTTGCCATTATAAAATGCAATTGCTAGGTAGAAGTATCACATTTCACATAAAAGATTCTATTCTGACAGCACTTGCATAACCAATTAATATAACCACACTCAAAGTCTGGGCATTATATATTTTTAAAAATATGTCAGTGTGGCATTTTATTTATTTAATTCGATTGTCCCACAAACACTCCTCTTGCTGACTTACACTGCCAACACTGACCTACACCTCAGAGCCACAAAAGTGATTTGTGGTGAATCATTACCAAAACACATTTATCAGCCCTTCCCCACGCTCAGAGTGGAGTGATAATGGGTCTACTAGGCCCGCTGACTCAATGAGGTGGACGGATTAAAAGAAAAAAAGCACTTAGAAAAACAGATACTTTAGGGGGAAAGGACGCACATATGGCTAAGTGCACACCATGCAGCCATCTCACTCTCCTTTCTTTTACTGAACGGTGCTTTTACTGAATTGACAAAGAGGGCACTGGGTTCGTAAATAGACTCTAACAGCACTTTCAGAGCACTTCAGTTCAATTATCATGAATTAACTTTAAAAACAGCATTAACTTTTCAGCATATACAATGTACCCAAGAAAAACAACATACTTAGAAGTCCGTTCTCTATTATTAAACTTTTCCCCCTTTTTGCTTGAAACCAGTAAGTAGCCTTGAAGAAAAGGTTTCTAGTTCAACTGATGGGATGTCACTTAGTCTTCAAAATTGTGTACCTAAGACTATCTCTGGTTTAAGATGGTTGCTGATTGGACAACTAGCCCTTCTAATGGAAGAGCACAGTCCATTTCTGAAGAAACACAAATGAAAATATGTGAGAGAAAAATCCCTGGACATTCCACCTTAATGCTTTGGGTCCTCAGGTATACAGTTTTGAATCTTAATAGCTCTCCTCAACACAATCAGTGATTAGTTAATAGTTCACAATTATATTGAGGCAATTTATACTTTAAATTTCCAGACCCAGAAAATTTGTACATTTCATTCACAGAATCACTGCCTGCTTTTACTATGCTTCAAAAAATGGTAATTTTGATAAGTCAGTTCTTAGAGGGAATCACATCAGAATCAGCTGAGAGGTGTTTTTCAAACTATAGATCTCTGTATTTTCCGCTACATTACCTAGACTTTCTGGCATCACACAGGTACCGCTGGTACATGTCTCTGTTACCAAGAGGATTTGAAGTGGACCCCTTTGCTGTGATGAGATACGTAGGAATGTTTATCAGAGGATGATAGCAAAGGGAAATAAATGGTTCAGTGTATCATACTAAATAGACTCTAGGAAGAAACAATGTCAACAAATACTTATAGAACACCTACTATGTGCCAGGCATTAGAACATATAGTTTTATTTAATTTATTCATCACAACTAGCATGTGGTGGTACCATTAATCTCTCTTGAAAGGTAAGGACAGAGGAAATAATTTAGCAATATTCATAAGAATAGATGATTAACATATGACAAGATGGTACCCAAGGTATGTCTTCTGACTTTAAAATCAACAATTAAATCTATCTTATAATATAAAATATACTTTTTTGGTTGCCTAACTCTTATATCCCTACATAGGAGAGTCTCCCCAACTTTATTCTAAATTAGTTCTTTCCAATCTACCAGATTTTTTATATTACTTGTTACCAGTCAAACAAAACACACATTGTTTTAACATTACCCCAAGATCAATGAGATATCTTACACTGATAGTACTTTAGTTAATATCCAGAAGATTCCCTACTCTTATTTTTCTGAGATTTAGAAGATGCCCTGTCATTCTACAAGTTCATCAGCAACGGAACCTTTCCTCTTAGATTCCAATACATCTGCTAATGCAGATATCATTCATTTCAATTGATTCTTAAATTTATTTTTATCAGGTGACAATTTTTAACCAAGTCCATAAATTTCACAGCCACATCTGCAATGCCTAAACACACAAATTTCCAAGAAAGTTCTCATTACAAAACCTCTCCTCTTTAATCTTGTACTCTACATTTTAAATTGGAAGATACACTACTTTGGTTTTTTTTATTTCTATCTAGAAGCAATCAAAAATAAAATTATAGAGGTAGGAAACAGCAGGGTGAGAATCACCAATCTGCACAAAATTCGGTCAACAAACTGATGCACACAACTGTAGAGTTTTTAAAAAGCAAGAGTGTAAATTAATTTACTATAATTCATAATTCTATAATTCACTAAATTTGTCATTAGATTAGAAACAGCCAAAATTAATTTCTCAGCTACTTCATTTTATTCATTTTTATAATTTATAACATGTCAGTCAAGATAAAGAGATCCCAAACAACTGTATTTAGGATATTTTACCAGCCTACATTAGATTTTTGGGTTTTGGTGAATAAGACAAGCCAGAAGCCCTTTATCTTTTAAAATGAAAGATTTCTCTTCAGAAGCACATCTTAATAAAACAGAGATTTTTTTAGATTCTAATGATCATTACTAAGAACATCCCTCAGTAGTCCTGGGGAAACATCTGTCCCTACTAATGAGTAGGACAGGACTCATCTATTACATGCACTACCACGTGAGTCCTGGGGCTCAGTAAAATGAGCATAAGAAACTTCCAAATCCTGTTTAAAAAATGGTCATCAGCAAAGTTTACAAGTTTACTATAATTAATTATGATACTAAAATGAACTCTGTAAAGACCACTATGCTATAGTCTCCCAACTCAATGATCAAAGTAACATTTTGAGAACTATTTTAAATGACACTTGGATTTTACTGAACTCTCTCAGGGTATACTCAAAGTTTCCTCCTTTGTGAGTAGATACAGAATTTATGGTCTTTAAAGAATTTTTGCTTCTTCACATTAACTATGTTTACTTGCTGTCTCACCAACCAGATTTCTGATATCCACACTTGTCTGACTTTGGGTTTGGACACAACTTTCTTCATACTGGATTCCCACCTTCCAACCCTGGACATCGAATTATTTTTTCATTCCTTTTTCAGTAATTCATTTTTTTCCATCAACTTCAGAGGAGGATAGTTTGGATCAGGAAATTACATCTACAGTCTCTTCAATTCTGTGTCAAAAGTTTGTGTAAATGACTTGGGCACAGCTCACTCACTCAACTAGACTTCCTGCATGGAGGGGAAAGTCTGTCCGTTGCTCCAAGAGTTGGACATGAGAAGAATTAGACATGGATGATGAGGAGTGTCTATTTGTGGGCAGTGGAGTCAGTTGTTTAATATCAAGTGCTGTCATCTCTCATCTTTCCAGGTCAAGCCTTCTCAACACTCACTCATTGCTTACCACATGTCATTCCAGATCTTGCTGCTCTCAAGAAGTTCAATGGGTTTTGACAGCAGGGAGCTTGCTCTATTGATCTTGGAATCATAGGCGTCCTAAAATCATTGCTTTGAATCTGCAATTTGTTGTTGAGGTCCTAGGGATGAAAACCAGGCCTCCTGGATGCTAGGCCAGCACTCTACCACCCAGCTGCATTCCCAACTCTGAATCTAGCAGAATTATTTTTTCTCAGACATTTTCTCATAAAAATAACCACAATAACAAAACTCATAGACTTTGCTTAATGAGCAAGCTTCCTGGAAAGATGGGAAAGTGCACAGCTCCAATACTCTCAGGAAATGCTGAGAAAGGCTTTGAAAAGGGCCAAAAGGTTGCTGAGCATCCTGTCTAGTGTGCTTTCCTTGGTCACCTCTGTCTCTCTCTCTGTCATTGAACTATTTAATAACCCTGCAAATCATAGAAAACTGACACAGATGTCTCTTACCTATAGAAATACAAATTAGTTTACTTCTTAGGAATGCAATTCATTTCTGCCTGGTAGACTGAGAAGTTTAGCATTGACTTACACATTTGTGTCACCTTTCATCTTTACCCTGACCTCTCTTTTTTTTTTTTAAATTGTCCTTTGAACCAGCTGTAATATCTTCCTAGTTTTCTCATTAATGAATGAATCAAATAAAGTCTTTGACATGTGTTCATTTTATATTTGTATGAGCCATGAATTTGTCTTTTAAGAAATTAACTTTTAACATTTCTAATCATTCTTTCTTGCCTGAACATTCAAGTGTTTCTATAAACTTCATAGGTAGACTTAGAGACTTTATTTTCATTTTCAGGGACTACTGCCTTCTGACGTGAGGCATTGAGCTAAGACTATAATGATTTAATCCACACTAAGAAAGCAAATTTGTAAAATAATGGAATAAACCGTCGTTTAAAATGCATCCTTTAAACAACAAGTGAGAAACTAGGAATCAGTGTTTTTAAATGATAGCCACAAAGAAGAAATGAAAAGCTTTTACTCCTATCTATGTTTACTGAAAGGACATTTTCCAGATTCATTTCTCTTCACCTATCTAAACACTAAACAAATTGTACATTGTTCTCTTTTTCTCTTCTATATTAAGAGGTATTGACAATTTTTCTGCTAGAAGCTGATTTAGTGAAGAAAATTAGGATTTTTCAGTGTCCAGTACTATGGTCTAGCTGTAAAAATCGGTGTATTGAAAAAGAACTCAGGACAATAAGGAATGAATCTATTTTTTAGACATCTCCTGTAACAAAATGCTAATCATCAGAATCCCAAACCATTCTCCATTAATAGTCTAGGCACTGTTGCTTGGGCGATACTCTTTGGGGCCCATCAACATGGTCTGTAGAAGGTATGGTGTGTGTGTGTGTGTGTGTGTGTGTGTGTGTGTGTGTGTGTGAGAGAGAGAGAGAGAGAGAGAGAGATTCATGTAGTTATTCTCTTAGGTCCAATTTTGTCACATTGAAAATAAACCCTTTGTTGAGAATTGCTTAAAATTGAAAAATACTTTGCAACTCTATAAAGCACCCAGAGCAGAGAAAAGGTGCTGCACCAAAACTTTTTCCAAGTTGCTTCATTAAGCCAATAAACCTTGAGTCCTTCAGGAGATCAAACTTTATTGGACAGAGCCCTTGAGACTGAAGAAAAGAGGGGCTTGTGAGCAAGTGTGTGGTATTTTCACTTGACAAATACCTACAAAAAGTTTTCAAATTTATGTAAAGCTTCGAGCACAGACACGTAAATATTAAGCCACAGAATGAGCTGCTTCTTCCTTTTAGCACTTCTTTCATTCAAAGGAGTTCTTGAAGGTCTCTTTATCTAATCCCTAGACAATGAAATTACTGCAATTAATCTTTACACTAATAAACTGTTTCAATGCATATCTGCAAATGGCCTAGGGAACCATAATTTAAAAAATAAATTTGATGAATGGATTATGCTTTTAAACAGCTTATGATTAAAGCCAATTGGTAGTGTACCTATTTCATTGTTTAACGAGATATATTAAACTAAAAACATGAGAAACTAACCCTGAAGGAGAAACAGTCATAAAATATCAGGTGGTTAATCTTATCTCCATATAGCATTTTTAAGCAAAAAGAAAAAGAGTTCTTTCCCACTATAAGGTGGGAAAGGAGTCTCATTATCTCAGTCTGTTTTAGATGGACAGTCTCTCTGAACAGCTAAGAATCATGAGGCATTTCAAAGAGGCAGATGACCTCATTATCTAAAACTTAGAGGAGGCAATAATGACTCAAGAGATGAATGTAGCAGGCTTCATTTTCTGGGATTATCAACTTTAATTAACAGAAATTATCCAGCAGAACAAATAGCTACCTAATGCATAAGAATGCACCTAGAAAAAATAATTCAAGACCACAAATTCACCCCTTTCACTATCTATACATAGATAACTACATAGTGAAGACTGGGATTAAGGTTTTTGGCCTACTATCCTTACTCTATAAAAATGGATATGTTCTCAACTAATTCATATAGGCAAATTCAATACTGTATTATAAAAATAATGTGAATTTTCATGGAAAGCAGACATTTTGATTTGTTTGTTATGTGTGTGATAGAAAATATAAACAGCATATATAACCTGTTAAAAATAATTAAATAAAAATTCGATTCTTATTTTAAAAGATGGCTTTTGTTTGAGTTCAGAGGCTATGTTCGCTGACCCATACCTCCACTGGAGGTAGACTTTCTTTTCTGGTCAATAAGAAGGGACATCAAACAGCATAGAAGATTTAGAAAAAGAGTAAGATGTAAAATTAACTATTCCTTCTTTCATCCTGTAGTTTCTTGATTATCAAATAAGAAGGCACAGGAACTTTGTTCTTAAAACAAAGAGAACCACTTATAAAAGTCAGTAAGAGGATGAGTAAGTTACATCTGAAAGTAAAACTGGAACATGAAATTAAAACATGATTGAAAGGTTGACATTTCAACTGATGGAAGGAAAGAAGAGTCCAAGGGCAATAATGTTCTGTGAGTTTCAAAACACCTAGAATGAGTCTGAAGATCATGCTGTTATAGGCATCTTCCTAATCATTATTTTTAGAACATTTATGAAAGTTGTTTTACTGTTTATAGAAAATATGTCTGAATTGAATCTCAGTATACAAAACATTGCTTGTAAATATTCCAAAATACAACCCAAAGGAACATCACTTTCATAAAAGAACTAAAAATCAAAATAAATGTCTCCAAAGGGTTTTGGTCAAGGAAAAGAAATAATAAAGGTCTCCCTAGATACCTATACTAAGAAATGGTAACCTCAGCCATGTGTAATGGTTTTTGTAAAACATAATGAAACTATTTGAGCTTTATTAAAAAAAAGACAATGAAGTCAATAATGCTTTCAATACTATAAAGGGAATATTTATCAGATTACTTGGAGATACATTTTCATTCACAGGAACCCTATAAAACTTCTTAATTGACTTCCTGGCATTTTCAATTGGAATATTCCATTCATAAGCTCAATTCATTTAATTATTTTTCACTTAAAATTGAATTAAAGTTTCTACCATAGTCAAAGGGAATTGAGTTTAAAACTAACTCAACTTGAACTCTGTTGGCATTTATGATTAATTGACTCAAAAATTACAGTGGAGATGATTACTTAAATCCAAGATAAGAAATACTATCACAAATGATAATATAATGATAAAGTAATTTTGTTAATGCTGAACACTTGGTTAGCTCAGAGACCATGCCATAGAATGATTCATGGCTTTGTCCTTTAAAACCATTCATTTGAGCCAAGCATGGTGTTCCACGCCTGTAATCCCAGGAGCTGGGGAGGTTGAGGCAGGAGTTCAAAGCTAGCCTCAGTAAAAGCCAGGTGATAGTGATACCCTATCTCTAAATAAAATACAAAAATAGCACTGGGGATGTGGCTCAGTGGTAGAGTGTCCCTGAGTTCAAACCCCATGTTTT
Organism: Glaucomys volans; assembly: GCA_020662805.1. NCBI lineage: Eukaryota > Metazoa > Chordata > Mammalia > Rodentia > Sciuridae > Glaucomys > Glaucomys volans. The sequence goes on from JAJEJO010049121.1 coordinate 862,276, forward strand.
AGTCAACTTTGTTGCTGCTGTAACTAAATGACCTGACCAGCACAGGTGAAGAGGAGGCAGAGTTTATTTGAGAGCTCATGGTTTCAAAGGTCTTAGTCCATAGAGGGCTGGCTCCATTCCTTGGGGTTGGAGATGAGGCAGAATATCATGGTGGAAGAGTGAGGCAGAGAAAAGAAGCTCACATCATCAGGAAGAAGAGAGAGACTCGGTTCTCCAGATACAAAATATATGCCCCATAGCCCTGCCCCCAATGAACCACTTCCTCCAGCCACACCCCACCTGCCTCCAGTTACTGCTCAGTTAATCCCATCAGGGATTCACTGACTAGGTTCAGACTCTCAAAACTCAATCATTTCTCCTCTGAACCTTCTTGCATTGTCTTACAGGTGGGCTTTTATCCAAACCATAACACGCACCTCATTTCCGAACCATAAAACCTCGGTACCCAAAACAACAACATTCATTTGGTAGTTCAGTTAATTAACCCCATTTGGATGGACGTCCACCTTTCTCACAGCCCCCCAAAAGAAAACCTAAAAACAACAAAAAGAACCTCCTCTCAATTTCCAAACAACATAAAGTTAATAATATTCTTATTTAAGTAGAGGGGAAAAAGAGATTAAATATCTTTGTAATTTTCAGGAGTCTTGTGCTTTTTTTCCCCTTTTTGCATAAAAAAAGGCATAAATTGGCATAAATTCTGACTAAAACTTTTTTATAAACATAACCACCATCTACTAATGGAAATACCTAGTTTTCATCCAGAATGAGAATTTTTCACTTAAAATGAACCTGTCAGTTCAGTGGTGTTCAAGCCATTGGTAAGCTATCTTGGCAAACAATTATATTACCATTTGCAATAAATGAAGATAAGTAAACTCCAACATAGGTTTTTAAAAATTATCTCATTAAAATAATACACATTCAATATGGTCATTTTGAAAAGTATAAAAAATTGTTCAAAGTTACCATCTCATTATCCAGAGAGCCTTACTATAAGTAAATGACTACTGAAGACTGTAACTTAAATTACTTCATTTTTAATAACACCATTTTGTTATTGTAAACAGCTTCAGAATTTTAGGGTAGAAAAGTAAAATTCCCTTAAAGCAATTTTCCTTCTGAAGAGGTCATTTTTGCAAACCTTTTGGTTAATAAGGTATTCAGTTGACATTTTCCCATTGTTACAGGGACAACACAACAAAGTATTGTGGTTTTGGTAGTGTCATAGATCAATTCTATCAGCAGGGTTGTACCTTTTCAGAGTTGGAAAATATTTTATCTCCTAAGTCCACATTTGGATGATCCTATGATAAAGTTGATTATTATTCTTTAGTGCATGGTGTACTCTCATACAACATTTGATCAAAAAGCAATGGGAAGAGTCAATCATGGCAGAAAGGACACATCACCCTGATCAGAGAATGACTGACTTCATTCTCCATAAGCTCATTGCCTTATTTAGACTGAGTCTATTGAAATGTTATTTAAGACTAAATGATCTGAACTTTGGGAAATGTAGTGGGAGCATAGTGATTATGATCATGAGAATCATGAGGGTCATGAGAATCCATGCATCCTCCTTATAAGAAATTTATTTTGCAGGAAATGTTTTTATCATCAATCATCCTGGGTCAAAAAATTCAGAGGGGGTGGATTTTATGGGAAACATCTTCCTCTCCTCTCTGTTGCTGTGGTGCACTTGGGCCACGACTCTAGATGTGGACCTTTTTAGAAATTCTGATTTCTGGAAGTTGAACTTGTGTATGGAGACCTTCTGCAAAGACCAGATATGAGGTTTCATTTAGACTGTAAGTTCTATGAGTCATTACTGATAAAATTTGAACTTTACTTCTGTTGTTCCCATGCCTTTAGAAAAATTTAGAATAATTGTGTTGTGGGTTTTAGGGAAAAAGTGGTTCCTACTTCAAGACTGGAGTAGCAGTGTTGGTTGGCCAGTGGATAGTAGCCAGTCCTGGCAGAATGGAAATATCACAAGGTCCTTCAATAGTAGGGTCAAGATTTGAGGGCCAAGGCAAAAGCCAGAGAGGGATTTATTATAAAACATGAATAGATCCACCTTGTGAGAACCTGTCAGAGATAACTGAGGGAACTCCAAGGGTCATGCTTTTTGACAGGTTGGCTTATGTACAGAAATAGCACATAATTCCAGGTAGGTAAGGCTAATGGTATAGGAAAAGCATATATAATTGTATTATCATATCTGCTCCCAGACTTATATTCTGCTTTTGCTTTTAATACTATAATATGAGCTTTTGTATATGAAATTGAATTGTCATTGACTAGAACTGTCATGTATATGAATATGCATCATATATATAACATGAATATATGTGAATGCATAATATAATACATTTATGAATAGATAACAGATAATATATAATTTTACTTATATTATTTGTTATTAATACTACAATTTAATCATTTATCTCTACTGAGGATTTGTTTTCCTTTTACATAACATGGCCTTATGTGTCTTTACACAGCAATAATTTCCTACATTTGGGATAATTCCTTTACCTGAATCAGCATTACTGACTCTGCATAAGGGAAGTATCCTAATGCACACCCACGATAGGAGATACTGATATTTGAGAAGCAATGAAATGGAAGCAGTCTATACAGGGTCTGGAGGGGAAAGAAACATCAAGGCAACTCCTTTCTCTCTCAAACCGTAGAGAAGTTTCTTATTTGTTTCTTACTTTCTGCCTGATGCATTCTCCTGAATTTCTTTGCTTCTGTGTGATTCTCACTTCTGCCAAACTCAGTGTGTGATTTCAGCCTCCTTGCACCAATTCACTTCCTATGTTTAAACCAAGCTTCTTTTCCTTTCACCTAACTGACAGTTTCTATATTACTTAATCAAAAGCTCACACCAGTTGGGTGCGATGGTACATGCCTGTACTCCCAGTAGATTGGGAGACTGAGGCAAGAGGATCACAAGTTCAAAGCCAGCCTCAGCAACTTTATGAGGCACTAAGCAACTTAGTGAGACTGTCTCAAAAAAATAAATAAATAAATAAAAAGGGCTGGGGATGTGGCTCAATGGTTAAGTGCCCCTGGGTTCAATCCCTAGTACTAAACAAACAAACAAAAACTTACATGAAATATTTAGTTGGTATGCCAAGGACAGTACTGGTATTATTTGAGTTCACCATCAGTCCAATGATTTGTGGAAAGAGAAAAATGTGTTTTTTAAGGCTTTTCCTACCAGTTGCTCTGACTTATTCTGGTTCTGCTAAAAGATAAAATTGGGTATCAAATAAAATTGGATAGAACGTTTATACTATTCTCTCTTCAATATAAGAACATTTTTGACTCCATATAAAAGTTTCAAAAAATTCTGGAAAATATGTGCTGCATGTTACATATTAGGGCTACTCCTAGATTTTTTTCTTTGAAATTTAGAATACTTTGTATCCTCTAACATTTTTATTACTAGTGTACAGTAATATTTATCTTATGATTTTCCACTTTTTTAAACTTCCTTATTCCTGTTCTAAGAATTTTTATGTCATTCTATAAAACTTCATGAGCAAACAACATTTATCTTCACATAATAATCTTATAACTCCCTTCCAAAAATTTTATCTCTGTTCTGGCTTCTGACCTGAGTTTCAGAATTGGATAAACAATTGGCCACTTGAGTCTCCAACTGAGTGTTTAATAAGCACTTTTGTCTTCAACCACCCTTCTCCATCCCTGCTCCCCACAAACATTTTCTTCTTCATTTAATGATATCACCACCCACCCTATTTCTTAGGCCAAACCCACAGGAGTTACTTTTGGTTCCTCTTTTACTTCTCATGTGTTACTTCCAGTCCATCAGTCTGACCTGTTAGTTATCTTCCATACACCTGAATCATTCCCACCTTTGTGTTCTGACCTACCCACGCCAAGCCTTATTGCTTCTCACCTGAACTATCATCATGAGCTCCTAACTTGCTTCCCTCTCTTCCCATCCCCCACATTTTCCCACATTCAAACTCAAGGTGATCAGCCAAGGTGATCTTCCTAAGATGTGCCACAGATCAAGACACACTCCTGCTTGACAACCTTAAGTAATATCTCCTTATAACCAGAATCTTCATTTAAAAGTCAGATTTTTCCACAGAAGAACTACAGAAAGAATTCTCATGCTCATCAAGCAACAAAGTTAGGAGCTATGAAGGACCAGATGTATCCTGTTGCAGGAAACTTCCCTTAGGAGAAGAGATCCCTCAGTCAAAGAGGAGAGAGGGGTTATGGAGAGACTTCTGCTATGACTTTAGTGTACTCATTCCTGTTGTTCTTGATAGCAGACATCTCCCTTCCTTCACCTCATGAGGTTATTTTGGCTAATAAATTCTTCACTTCTGCCAGTATTTCTTACTTGTAGTAGGATTTTAACTATTTCAAATCATGTGTAATGTTCCAGGAAGAATTTTAAAACACAAAGCACATTCTTTATGTCCTCTTAGGTAATTTCTAACTAACACACATTTACAAAGAACAAAAGAGAAGTTTTCTAGAAGGATGGTGAAGTAGGAAACATCAGGAATCTAGGCAACAATTGTATTGGCCAAATGTCCCTGAACTCTGGCCTAACTGAAGGCTTGAAACTTCCAGGTGAAGGCTTAGGTGGAAAATTTAGGTGAATTTAGGTTTATCTCAGCTCTTACCATGTAGTAGATATTCATCCCCCATTCTTAAGCCCTGTGTTGTACATGCGTGCCAGGAACAGCTTGAGCATGGACTGCAAAAGCCAGAGTGGGGAATAAAAAGGATTTTGTCCACTAAAGACCAGAGATCTGTATTCTGATCACTGATGATTTTTTCTGATCACAGAGGTAGAGACAATGAGCAGTAGCCATTGTTTTGCACCTGCTCCATTGTTGCAAGATATTCCCCTCTGGTTGATGTGATTTCCAAGAAATTGAAAGGACAGGCACCTTTTCTCCTACTTTATTTTTATCTCCTTCTGAGAGCCAGATATTGAAGATTATAGCATTCAAAAACAAATGCACAAACCAGGGTAATCAGAAAGTCATGGCACATGCTCAGGGGAACACATAGGGTCAGAAGAAACCTGAGATGAACTTCAGGCTTCACTTCCCAGTGATCCTTAGCATGGTGATCCTTAGCATAGAGCCAGCCCACAACAATCAAAAACATAAAGAGTGATGACAAACAACAAAAGCCACCAAAATTTGGGGATGAGAGAGGTTCTGATAGGCAGAATTCCCACATTATTTGATGCAAATGCTCATTTTTCAAAAAACAAAATCAAACCTTTCAAAGAAATAGGGATGTATGGCACACTCGAAGAAAAAATAAACTGAAACTGTCTCTGATAAAGACCTGATGGAAAATCTTCTAGACAAAAATGTCAAAAGAGCTGGCTTAAAGATGCTTGGAAAACTAAAGAAAGATGTGGGGAAATGTCAAGAAAACGATGTATGAATCAAATGAAAATATCAATAAACAGAAGTAAAATATAAAAAATTCTGCAGCACAATAATTGAAATGACAAACTCATTAGAAGGATTTAAAGGCATATTTGAGTAGGCAGACGAAAGCATTGGTGAACTTAATAATAGGAGAATGGAAAATATGTAGTCTGAGATAAAAAAAGAAAAAAATGTCAAGAAAATGTGAACAAAGCCCAGAGGACCCGTGAGGCTCATCCAGTGGATGAACCAACATATGCAGCGTGGAAATCCCAGAAAGAGAGTGTGGAGAGAAAGGGCAAAAGAGAAAATTGGAAGAAATAAGGACCAAAATGTTCTCTAATTTGGTGAAAGACATGAATATAAATATCCAAAAAGGTCAATGAGGTATATAATAGAATGAACTCAAAGAATCATTGAGACACACTGTAATCAAAATTTTGAAAGATAAAGAGAACTTTTTTGGAAGGAACTAGAGAGAAACAACTTATCACATATAAGAAAAACTGGAGATTTATTAGCAGGTTACTCATTAGATACTTAGGAGATCAGAAGGCAATAGGATGACGGAAAACAAACGTGTCAGCCAAGATTACAATATCTGGCAAAACTTTCCTTCCAAAGTTAGGGGGAAATTAAGACATTTCTGGGTAATCAAAGGCTGAAGGAGTTCATTGCCGTATATCTGCCCCTCACAAAATGCCAAAGTTGGTGTGGAAAGTTTAAATGAAAGGACACTAGAGAGTACCTGAAAACCATACAAAGAAATAAAAATCTTAGGAAAGGTAAATTCTAAAAATCCAGATAGTCTATTTATTTCGGTTTCTTTTATATAACTATCTGGGGCTGTGACTTGGATTTGGATATGGTTTATCCCTAAGAGTCACGTCCTGGAAGCTTGGTCCCCAGCGTGTTGATGGTTTTGTGTTTTGTTTTAAGTTTCTTTTAATTAATTTATTTTTTTAGTAGTCAATGGGCCTTCATTTTATTTATTTATTTATTTATATGTGGTGCTGAGAAGTGAACCTAGTGCCTCACATATGCCAGGCAAGCGCACTACCACTGAGCCACAACCCCAGCTTGTGTTTTGTTTTTGTTCTGTGGTGCTGGAGGTGGAATCCCAGGGCCTGACAATGACGACAGCATCTGGGACAACTGTTACAACAGGGGTCAAAGGAGGAAGAGAAATGAAGTTTAAGTGCTAGGCAGGTGCTCTACCAATATTTGCACCCTCAGTCCTCTGCGGTCATGTTAAGAGGTGGCAGGACCTTTAGGACATGGGGCCCAATAGGAGGTTATTACCGGTCCCTCCCCTCTCTCGGGCTTCCTATCTCACTATTGACACACAATCTCACCATGTGAATGCTATCCAGGGTCAGATCCTCACTAAAGCCAACCTAGTATTGGTTCCATATTCCAGTTCCTCTAAACTGTGAGGTTAGTAATTTCTTTCCTTTAGAATCTTACCCAACCTCAGGTATTTTGTTATTGTTATTGTAATAGAAAACTGACTAATACATATGGCAATTATAAATCTCCAGATAGTGTACTCATTTCCCAGTTCTCACTCTTATCTCAGCATCAGGCCAGACATAGTTCAGTATTTCTGGCACCTGTTAACTGGGTGGCATACACATAGAAACAGCCATGAACTGCCACTATGACAAATACCTGAGATAATAAACATAGAAAGAGAAAAGGTTTATTTTGGCTCACAGTTTCAGAGGTTTTAGTCCATGATCAGTTGGTCCCAGTGCTTTTACCCTGTGGTGGCCCTTTGAGGCAGGAATACATGGAGAAGCAAAACTGCACACCTCATGCCTGGCAAGTGAAAGAGGGAAAAGAAGATGCTGGAGTCCCTCTAACCCTTTCAAGGCAAACCCCCCAAAGACTCAAAGACCTTCCAGCAGTCCCAGCTCTTAAAGGTTCCTCCACCTCCCAATAGTGCCAAGCTGGAGACCAGGCCTATAGCACATGGACCTTTGGGGAACCTTCCACATCCAAGCTAGCAATGAGCTATCAAGGCTTTTTAGGACTGGCAGTGGGGACAGCTAATGATATGGTGAGAATAATGACAGCATTTGGGGCAACAGTTATAACTGGGGCAAAAGTAGAAAGAAAAATGAATAGTTTTGGAACCTGAGCAGACGAGAAGGATTAGAACCTGAACCAGAGGGATCAGGAAAGTGATCAAAGAAAAAAAGGTTTAGACTGGATTGGATGAAAAGCACAGGACTCTGAATGGAATGGATTAATGACCTTGGATTTTGATCCTCACAAAAAATTACTGACATTCTCTAAAGTTCCAACTAGGCAAATTAAAGTGCTAGTGAAATTGTTTCCATAAAGAATAAATACTTTTACATTTGATTCTACACATCTGTGCTATTAATAATAGTATTCAGGGACTTGCAATTTCACCCACAGGAAACAGAAAGAGTAACAATGTGTGCATTACAAAAAATAATACGAATATGTTTTTAGACAAGTTAACAAATATTCAGAACCACCTCCTAGAAATTCCTTCCTTATAAATATTAGGAGTATTAAATACTAAAATTTAATCACTATTAATAAGGGTCCCAGTTCTGGAGTTTTATAATTAGGATGGCTTGACTGATGCAAAACAGCCTGGATGGTAATTATTGTGTCCTTTGATGTTGCATTCACAGATTAATTCTATGAGGCTGTTCATCTGATTCTTGGGCTTAAATGACAACAAAAAGAATTTAGGCTAATGATGAAAAAATCTTTTTTGACAGTTCAAGTTATTAAACACTGAAATAAGTTATAAAAGAGATTATTGAATCATTTTCTCTCAAAGCCTAAAAGAAAGCATAGATTCCCATCTCACTGAGATGACTTAATAATAGCAGCTTTTATTGGAGGCAGATGGAGGGCTGAATAACTGCCAAATTCTTTCAAATTTGATGATTCAAATCCTATACAGTTTGAAAAATACTTTGTATTCTGTGACAAAGTTCTTCGTGGCACCAGAAGTCTACGTCTGAATGCCACCACAGGGTACTGGTACCCATCACTTCTGTATTTTCATTTCTAACTCAAAGCTATATTTGTGGCAAGAAGAAATAAGGAAGCAGAAAGGCAGAAAAGAAGAAAATAAAAGGATATTTATTATGTGTTTGGGATTTATCTACTTGGAATGATATAGAGTCAGAACTGGAGCTAGCATTTCATGTGCACAAATTCCATATGGGTTTCTACCATTCTGCCTCCGGCATGGGCTTTCATTCACTGCATTCTTCTATCTAAAGTACTATGATCCTAACAAAATTTTACTTTGAATTACATAATAAAGAATACATTTCTTATCTGGGGAAGAGGAGAGGGAGCTCTCTAAGTAAATGCCAAAGAAATTAAGATATCTCACCTGACATTTTAGTATAGATATGTCTAGGTTTCAGGTTCAATGCCAGGAATGGAGCTTGAGTGTAAAGTCACCTAAGACTACATTCTAAGAAAATTTAAGTATTTTAATAAGGCTCGACTATGAATGTTTACCAAAAGCATTTATAATAATGCCATGTGTCTTTTTAAAATGGAGATAGATAGTTTGTAGAGAACATTAGATTCTTTTATTAACTATTGTTCTCATACTGGTATTTTTTTTTCACATACTAAGTGATAGAAAGCTTCTTAAAAAGATAATGCATCTATCTAGAGCTTTTGATCTAATCAATTTATTGACTTGGATGAAGAAAGGAAAAAAATTCAAGCTCAGTAATACCACAATAATAATACCATGGAAAACAGTGCTGGAAAAATGCGAATCCCTTTGTGACTGAAATATTAAATTGGACACAGAGACAACATCAATGCAAAGGCAAAAGCTGGAAGACAAGGGATTTCTAACAAAAATTATTTCAGATTCTCAATGAAGTTATCTAATTACAAAAGATATACTGCTTTTTTGAAAAAAGGAAAGAAGGAAGGATAAAAGGGAGAGAGTGTGTGGAGGAAAGAAGGAGGAAAAAGAGGGTGCCCCTTGCATAGCTGAAGTTTGAAGCATAAAAACGTAATTTGTTTAGTGACTTTATATACACTGCTGTCTCAGATGGCTTCTTGGTAGCAAACAAATGGCTTATAAATCTTAAGTACACCAAGTGGCCTGTGAACATGCAATTGTGGTGAGGATACATAAAGCATGGCAGAGTAAATGGTGTACCTCTCTGATTCAACACTTGCTGTCATTTTTCCAGAGATACATACACAACCATAGGCAATGTCTGAGTGACTCTGAAGGATATTGAAGAGGCGCCGAGCAAACACACACAGCTATATAAATCCACTCTCATCCGTGGATAATTTAGAAGCAGAAATAAACCATGTTATTATAACACAATGTAGCTACTCTCAGTACCATAAAGACAATAAACATCAAAAAGACACTTTGAATGCTCCTATGAAGTCATAATGGAAATAACTTTCATATGGAAAATGCTCAAGCACTGTTTTCAAAGATTAATTCACTTGAAATTGATTTATTTAAAACCATTTTCAACTCCTGCAACCTGACATGCTTGGTTCTTGGTCATTAAGCAACGAGCCCCTTTTGATGTTAGCCCACATAATCACATTAGTAAAACTGGAATGTACAGCAAAGAATTTTATTAAAAAGTATAACTGCCAAGAGAAGATGGAAATTAAAAGCATTTCCACCCAATCACTGAAAATTGTATTCTCAGTAATTTCCTGGGTTAAAATGCCTGAAACTACAATATCTCTGTACCAGTATTTAAAATGAAACAAACGGCATTCTATTACCACTAGCTACTGATACATAGAAGTTTATTGTTAAGTGAGAGAGATTGGTTATTATGAATCAGGTTGATTCAGTTCTCTGGATTATTATCTCAGAATTGTAGCAGTGACCAAGAGTAAGGTCAGGCCACTGTAGGTATCATTTTTTGCTACTTCCCCATTGTGTGACTTCCTGGAAAAGTTACAGAACTGCTTTGAAAGGTTAAATTAGCTCATCATAAAAATGGGAGATGGTTCTTGTACTATAGTACGGGTTTGCTGCGGGAAATGAAAACAGTAATAGATTGATCAAGCATCTGTACTCCGTGTAACAGCCCTGTGTTAGGCACTCATCTGTCATCTCATTTCATCTTTGGAGGCATCTGATGAGATATTTATTTCCTGCCTAAGGAGCATCCAATAGGGAAATGGGGATTTTAAACACATCCTGTTTTCTATCCCATGATGCTTCCAGTAGAGAAACTACAAACACCAGGACTTTATCAGAGGAACTTTTGAAAGTCACAAGACTTACACCCCATGCCAGAGATTAATCACTCCTTAAATGTAGTCAGCATTAAGAGTTTTGTACAACCAATAGTTTAAGACTGTAAAAGGAAAACAATTTGTGAAAGTACTGCATTCCAGGAAGAGATGATTTTTGACAATAACACGAAGGAAAGGTAGAAGAGGTATACTAGAATAGTGTTCCATCCAAGAAGTGTGGTCCAGGAGTGTATGTAAGAATCACTCCCATACCTGCCAGAATTGGCAAAAAACAAAAAAAAAAAAAGAAAAAAAAAAGCTAGTCAATAGTCAAACTTAAGTGTCTGGGATACTTACTGTAACACTCCACCTAATGTTATACTTCTTCCTCTCTCCTTCTCCTTCTCCTTCCTCCACTCCCATTCTCCTCCTTCTTTTTCTGGTACTGGGAATCAAATACAGAGCCTCCTCTGTGCTAAACAAGTGCTCCACCCCTTAGCTATACCTCCAGCCAACCATACCTTCATTTGTGATAGGGGACCCCAGGTGATACTATGGGAGCACCACATTTTGAGAATAAATGTCCTGGAGACATAAAATGGATCGTTAAATATTGAACATCATATATTTAACTCAATTCAGAGTCAACTCTCCATTATTCACATCATGCAATATAAATGATCTTCAGACCAGATCTCACTTCCATATCACCATATTGGTACTTCATACGAATTTGACTTTGTCTTTTGAGGTAGATATAATTTGCCCCCTCAAAAGATAAATCTACCCACAAATCATGAATGCAACCTTATTTAGAAAAGAAAATTTCAAGACATAATTGTTAGAAGGCATAATGATGGATGGGAAGGAACATTGTTACCACTTTGGGAAAATGAGGGGTGAGTATAAATATTGGCTAACATTTGATGCTAAACAGAAAATATTAGTTTAAATATATGTGTAAAAAATTTTGAGGGTGATAATTAATAATAAAATCCAAATGACATACAAGAAAATATAAATTTTAAAACTTGGATCAATTTTTTGAAAAGCAGAAATAAACAAAAGAATCAAACAAGAAAAATGAAGAGAGCAACTAGAATATATAAAATAATAGAAATCAATAGGAACTAAATTAATTAATCTGGCCATGTATTGGTTGTAAAAGTACATCTGAAACAAAATGGCTCAGAAAGGTTGACTACTGGGATAGGAAGAATGCACAAGACAAATGTAGAAATGATAAAAAAGATAAGCATAGCAATACTAACATCGATTAAATTCAAGAACAAGAAGGCATATGTGATGATTAAATATATAATCCACCAAAATATATGTTATTAACTTTCATATACCAATAATGTAGACTAGAAATATGTAATATTTCTAGTAAATATTTGATAAATTTCTAGTAAATACATAGTATTTCTATAAAACAAAACTAGAAATATAAGAAGAATTTGACACATTCACAATAAACATGGGGGATGGTATCCCATGCCTGTCAAAAAGCAAGAGTTTAATTAAACAGAAAATAGACAAAAAAAAAAAATAAGAATATGTGACAGCCTAACAAATGACTGAACACACACACAGGCATGCACACATTCTCTACTCCCTCCTTTGAAATCAGGAAACGTAATTTCACAAAATGCTTGCAAAAATTCATTATGTATTTGGTCATTAAAATATCAAATAAGCATCCACATATCAGAGAAAACATTCAGCTTTTGGTTTTGGGGGATTGGCTTATTGTGCTTAGCATCATATTCTATAGCTCTGTTCATTTACAGGCAAATGCCATCATTTCATTCTTCTTTAAGGCTGAATAATATTTCATTGTGTGTGTGTGTGTGTGTGTGTGTGTGTGTGTGTTACATTTTCTTTATCCATTCATCTGTTGAAGGGCACCTAGTTTGGTTCTATAGTTTAGCTACTGTGAGTTGAGCTGCTGTAAATATTGATATGGCTGCGACACTACAGTATGCTGATTTTAAGTCATTTGGGTGTAAATTGAGGAGTGGGAGAGTTGGGTCAAATGGTGATTCCATTCACAATTAAAGGGGGCATTTAGTTCCCTTAGAATTACTTTGGATTAGGTGAAGGGAGTGAAGGGAAGGGAGAGAGTATGGGGGTAGAAAGGATAGTAGAATAATTATCACCCTCTGTGCACGCATGACTACATGACCAGTGTGATTCTCTACATCATGTACAATCAGAAGAATGAACAGTTATACTCCATTTGCATACAATGTGTCAAAGTGCATTCTACTGTCATATATAACTATTTAGAAAAAATTTAAAAATCAAATAATTTCTCAAAGTATAAAACTATCTAACCTTAAATCTCAATGAAAAAAAAAAAAAGAATTTTTTTAAAAAGAATAACCCAAATGGGACTACTCAAGAGAAAACAAAAGAAACAAATACTTATAAATTAAGAGAACTTAAAAAGGAGGAGAACAGAAGTATTATGGGATGTACTCAGAGATATACTCACAGGAAAACATGCAGACTCAAGTGCATTTATTGTGTGAAATAAAGATTTGCATCACATGTCTTATATAAATTGGAACCTGATTTTAAAATATGTTTTGAATTCATTCAATTAAATATTCAAAATAAGCATCTGAATGAAGGGTTATACATGTGCTAAATACATGATACATCCAGATATCCCCATATAGTCAGTGATAAAGAACAATGTGCTGGGAGCCTAAAATCCCTGAATCACACTAATAATTTTGTAGCAAGACTTTGAACTTACTACCTGTATGTATTTCAGATTCCATACTTGTAAAGGAGGGGTATTCAAAGTAGATAACTTGTTTTCAAACATAAATAACTATACCCTGCATTGTCTTTCTCAATACTATTGCTAAATACTTTATTAAATATGCCTATGGCATTGTTTGACATTGGTTCATATAACATAAAGCAAACTGTGTTTGTGGGTGTGTGTGCGAATATGCTTTTTCTGACATCGATCAGTGGAAAGATTTTAAGTCTGCAATTTTCAAAAGCTAATCACAGGGTAGGATAACTAAAAAGAATGAAAAAATGGCATTTTCACTCCTATGGCCTAAAATATCTCCAATTTGAGAGTAACCTAAACCTTAAGAATAAAAAGCCTTCCCTTCAGTGTTCATTTGGATAATCTAATGATGCCCAAAAACATTTGCTGTGACTATGACAAAGCAGCCAAACGCATTTCTGAAGCCAACCACAGAAGTTTTCCCACCTTTCAAACTCATTAGGTAATCTGATTTTCCAATTAATGATACCTCTGTATCTCTCTAGATCACTCATTAGTCAGCAGTTTGGATTGGTTATTTTCTTCAGTTCACTTTATTCATGGGAAAGAGAAGAGCTTTTTCCCAACATATTGTAAATACCGCCCAATGATTTTTAAACTGCCTATCTGTTTCAATGCAAAATAGCTCTGTTTAACAAGCACCTCTTGCTTCAGAGCCAGAATCAGTTTGTCTTTCTTGTGATAACCAGCAATCTACCTTCATCCTGACTTCTGTATAACTTCAACTTCCACCTCAAATCCTCACCAACACTACTATTTTCTGTCCCCACTCACCACCACCTCAGAAAGAGGGAAGATGGGAACTCAAGAGAACCAAAACCACTATCTTAGAAATTATTATGATGGACAGATTTGAAAGAAGGAGAGTTCTTCCAGTCACAAATACCAGAAATTACCTCTATGCCTCTATGCTAAAGTATAAAATTCCTGTTTTTTTTTTCTTTTTGGTCCTAGGGATTGAACCCGGGCACTTTAGCATTGAGGTACACCCCAAGTTCTTTTAATTTTTAATTTTGAGACAAGGTCTCACTAAGTTGCTCAGGGCTTCACTAAGTTGCTGAGGCTGGTCTTGAATGTTTGATACTTCTGCCCCAGGCTCCAGAGTCACTGGTATTAAAGGCATGCGCCACAGGACCTGGAAAAATATGTAATTACTTTTAATCATTTAAAGATTGTAATGTTTTTAGTATTACTATTTAAGTTTATAAAATAAGAAATACAAACTTAAAAGTTTCACTTCAGTATGGCCATGCCAAATTCAATAAATTCAAATGAGTTTATTTGCATCAATTATACATATTAGTCGAGTATAATTATGCAATCTTTTCAAAATAGTCATCAAAAACAAATAAAAATTCACTCCTGTTCAAGCCAAATATCACTAGATATCTTGAAAATGTAGTATAGTTTTAGTAAGAAATATTTTGATAAGAACAGAGAAAGCTGAATCACTATCTTCTTTTAGTTTGCTAATAATAATAAAGCAATTATACTATAGTCATTAATTTAATTAGAGCTTATGGTTTCCATATTCAGTGCTGGTATTCACTGACTACTTAATAATATCAAGAAAACAATAAAAGTAATGTTACAATAGCAGAGAAGCCATTAGGCTGTATTAGGGAAATATTTTTAAGTATATATTTTAATTTTTTAATCAAATCTAAATTAGTTTTGCAAGGATGCACAAATAAAAGTTAATGCTGCTGGGAATATTTTTATTATGGGTAAGATATTCAAAAGAGTACCAGCTGTATGTTATTCTTAATGTTAAAGATATCTCTTGCAATTTTATTCTATCTGACTCATTTATCCAGCAAACATTCATCAAATGACTTAGAGAGTGTGTTGGGAAGAACACTATGTCAGTGAATTTCAAAGGTTTTTAGCAGTCAATCCATTCTTATAGATCAATATATGCAACCAATAAAAAATGGAACTCTAACCCTAAAGCAAGTACAACTGAACCCCTGTAGAATATCAGGGTAAATCCTTAGGATTCCAAGGAACACAGTTTATAAAATTTCCAGAAAACATCCAACAAGGAAAAATATTCATATCAGCATAATCCCCTAACTTACTTATACATCTATTCATTCAAGAAATATATTCAAATGTCTCCTATAGGTGAAGAGATAGCAGTAAACTAAACAAAATCCTTGCAACAATGGTATTTTCATGGCAATGAATGAAAGAGATCAAAAAAAGGAAAACAAAAGAAAAGAGAGGGGAGAATGACTGACATGTTGAACAGTGATGAGTGTGATAAAGAAAATTATTAAAGAAAGTCAAAGGGAAATGAATAAAGCAGGGAGGCCTACTTTGGATTAGGTACCTACTGACCTTTGAGCAGCACTTTCATTGAAGAAGATGGTGAACCACATGGACAGTAGAAAGAGTAGTCTAGGTGGAGAACACTGTGTAAATGACCTGAGGTGACAGTCTAGATGCCACAAAGACTGCCAGGAAGTAGGAAGTGAGAGAATGAAGGGAAAGAGGAGGAAATCAAGTCAGGAATATAGGCAAGGACTGGACCGTGACAGGATGGTAAAGGCAAAGGTAAGTCCAGGCAACTTTCATTCTCTCCCTCCTGAGTCAGAACTGACTATATTTGGAGAGAAAAGATCATTTTAATGTTAAGCTAATTGTGAAAGGAACCCATTGGAATATTGAGAGCAGGAGAGGGACATGGTCTGATAAGCCAAATGCTTTTTAAGATTAGCTTGGCTAATGATTTCAGTAATCTAAAAGGCCCTATTTGACCCCTGTTTTGTAGGATGAGAGGAAGAGTAATTTGCCTCAAAACACAAAACTACTGAGTTAGATGAAAAATGCAAACCCAGAGTTCAACCTCTGAAATGTTCAGACACCCAAATCAGAACAACTGAACTGTTAAAGATGGTACATTAAAAGTTTATTGGGGGCTGGGGATATAGCTCAGTTGGTAGAGTGCCTGCCTTGCAAGCACAAGGCCCTGGGTTCAATCCCCAGCACCACAAAAAAATAAAAATTAAAAAAAATTAAAAAAAAAAAAGTTTATTGGAAGAAAATGGTGCTCGGTTATACCTGAAATTCCAGGTAGCAAAACCTCCCAAGGTAGCCAATTTTTATTTATTTTATTTTATTTCATTTCTTGGTCAGTCATAGAGGATGAGCAGGAGTTCCTTGGGAGGAAAAGAGCATTTTGTAGAGGAGGCAGTATGAATGAAGTCTCGGAAGGGTACACAGCCTGATATACTGGAGATGAAATTCATCATTCACTGTGGTCTGGTCGTGTGATTCAAGACAGGATTCAGATGAGGCAGACAGGTGAGCTCAGGAGACCTCACAGGTCACTTCAGTGTTTGGAATCAGGTGCAAGTCATGCAACTCTCTAAAGAGTTTAGAAAAGCAGCATCACAGACAGATAAAATCTTTTACAATGATCATTCTGGCTTAGACTGAATGCAGATGGAGTGAGGGAGTATAGGAAGGGAACCGGTATAGGAAGAGTCAATGGGAGTTATTAAAAGAGGCAGGCCACAAGAAATAAAGAGAATCTGAAGAAAGACCGTGGAAGAAGTAAAGAAAGAATAACACTGGGCAGGTCACTAATCACTTTGTGTCTCTTCTCTAATTTATATAATGTAAATATTAGCTTTCAGACCATAGTGTTGTATTAGGATTAACATTAATAACCACCATCTATTAAGTAACTACCATGAATAAGATTAGATCTGGTGCATACATTATCTTGGATGACAACCTGAATGGTGGTACCAATATCCAAGTAAGAACTAGCAGAGAAGAATTACATTGGCAGGGAAAAGGACAGAATCAGTTTATTTTAGGTGTGATGAATCTGTGGGGGTATTTGGTAGGTGATAGGCAAATATATGGATCCAGAGCTCAGAGTAATATCTGGCTGAAGATAGAGATCTACAAGACAGGGACACATGAAAGGTAAAGAGAGCATGCAGCACAAGGAGAAGAGATAGTCAAGGCAAAATCCTGCAAAACACCCTCATTTTGGCATCTATGAAAGAGGTTCACAAAGCAATGGTCAGGAAGATCATAGTAGTACCAGGGAAGAAGCCTGTCCTAGAAACTAAGAGAGTAGGGAGTCTTATAGGAAGATATTAATAGGGAATTTCAAGAAGAAAAAGTGTATCTACGCTGAACATCCCAGAGACAGGTTAAGTGAGTGAGATCAGGGAATTAAGAGTAGAAGCATAATTTGGGGTGCCTGAAGAGTAAAAAGCAGCTACAGATGAAAAGAGCTATAAATGGGTCTTGCAGTGTGGATGCCTAAGAGATAAAAGAGTGAGATAGGGTGTTGCAGGGTTGAAGAAATAAGAGAATTGAGCATGGGATAGGCAGTCATAGGGATAGGGAGTGAGTTGTCCATGATGGGTGAAAAATGCAGGCAAGGGAGGGAAAGAAGAAACTTTGGCACATGTCTTAGATCCCAGAAAAGAAGGCAGGTGCAGGGATGGAGAAAGGAGACCTTCCCAGAAGTCAACCTTGAAAGGCAGAAGGAATAAGTTTCCTGAGATTGCTGGGATTAGAAACATCATAACCATGTTTTCTCCCAATGAAAAACTTACATCTGTGTTTGCTTTCTTCTTGCAACATTGCAATAACACCATTACAGAATAAGCTAATAAAAGAGAAAAAGGCTTTGGTGTCAGAAATGAAATCATATGTGGTCCATAAATAGGTTACATGAGCTTCAGTTTCTTCATCTATAAAATGGAGTTAATAATACCTACCTCACAGGACGTTGTGCTAATGAATGATATCACAAGAGAATATATAGACGTATACACTGTGGACACAATCAGTAAGTGGTGCTAATGTCACTTCAGCCCTCAGGATGACAACCTGTGACATAGCATTCATGGGAAACTGAAACACAAAGAGTTCAAGTGACCTTCCTGGGGTCAGTGGGTAAATGGGAACCAGAAGTCAGATCCAGCAGCCCAGTGTCAGGATCCTTTCTCAACCTTGATAAGAACTCCCTCCTTACCAAACTCTCCCCAGGATCTTTGGAGCTCTCCTCTCAAGTAAACCATGACCTCTGTCTCATCCTTGGCCTCCTGAGGACAGTTGTAACAAAGAATCCTATTCAGTTGATTTATGAAGAATCCCATCCTTGAGGGGTGTGGTGGTGCATGCCTGTAATCCCAGTAGCTCTGGAGGCTGAGACAAGAGGATCCAGACTTCAAAGCCAGCCTAAGCAATAGCAAGGCACTAAGCAACTCAGTGAGACCCTGTCCTAAATAAAATACAAAATATGCCTGGGGATGTGGCTTGCTGGTTGAAAAAGAATCCCATCTTTGATATTGAATCAAGTTCCTCTTAGTATGTTTTCATCTACTGACTCTGCACTCTGTGCATTGCCTATAAATCCTTAGCTGTCTTTACCATATTCACATTTGAGCTCAATCTCTCCCCTATCACAACAGTCTTAAATAAGGTCTTCCTTGACATTTTAAATAAATGTCTAGTGCATTTATTTTTCTTTTACAATCAACATGCTGTGTTACCTATGAAATGTGATTAAATAGCAATTTAGTAGTAATACATTAAATCCAGAAGAAATGCAGCATAATACAACAGTTAGGGCTGAGGTTTCAGAGCAGGACTTGTAGATTTGGATGTGGCTCTGGTACTTCCTATATTTGTGATCTTAGGAAAGTTGCCTATGCTGTCTGCTTTGATGGCCTCATCTGTAAAACAGAGATGGTGATGATAGTATCTACTTCCAGATATTTTTAATGAAAATTAACTGGAAGCAGCACAATTTATGTCTTTAAAATTGTTAGCACACTCTGCTCACTCTATTTCATTATTCAAACCCTCCTGTCCCAGCACCTACAAATCCCCACTATCCTATTGTATATTTTTCTTCTGTAGCACATTTTACCTTGCATACTCTATGACTTACTAGTTTATTATATTTATTGGGTTTTTTTGTCTCCTCTTCTAAAATGCATATTCCTCAACAGCAAGAATTTACTGTGGGTAACTCATGGGAGGCATTTGAACATTATTTGTTAGATGAATTAAATATTGATGTTCAAGGAAGGGCAGTTGAGGAAAAGTAGAGAGGAATGAATGGATGTGCAGAAGAATAAGTAACAGTTCTGTGGTTTACTTCTCCCTGAGCAGAGAAGTGTCAAGGTGCAGGGTTATTTTCTGACTTAAAAGTAGAACAAAGAGTCAATCAAAGTAATAAGTAAAAGGAGGTAGGAAAGTTCATCTGAGAAAGGCAAGAGGGAATGGGCAGGAGTGCAGAGGGTGTTTGTAGCTGGATTAAGTTTGAGTATTAAAACAAGAAGGAAGTCAGGAGACAGTGGAGAGCTGTCAGGTAGAAGAGTCCCATGACTCCTGCCAGGCCCCATGATTAGCTATCACAGCACCTAGAAGACACAGAAGTGGAAGAGGATATACCAGGACATGTGGGCATAATGTAGCAAGTGGCCCCCTGAAACACATACTCATAAAAATAGAGAAGTGTTTCTTAGCTTTACTTTTCATTATCACCCACTACAGAGCCAAGTTAGACTTGTTTTCCCTAATTGTGCCCACCTCTACCCATATGAAATTCATCATGGGTACATTGTGTATCTTCCATGGTGGTGAGTAAGGTGGAACTTCAGAGAGGCACACGTGATTATAATGTTTAAGAATTTTTTCACCTACCACGAACCAATTTTTGCTCCTTAGAAAACAAAGCCACCCTGATTAAGAAAGCATGGTTCAGAGCTGCATATTTGTTAACACTGTACCATTTGTACCATTTATTTTCATCTTTCTACAGATTGTACCTGAGTTTCTAAATCTCGGGAGTATTGATGCTTTGGGTCCAATAATTTCTGTTTTTTAACTTGTTTTAATTAGTTATACATGACAGTAGGAGGCATTTTGGCACATCATACATAAATGGAGTATAACTTCTCATTCTGGTTGTACATGATGCAGGATCACACAAGACTTGTAGTCATATGTGTACATAGGGTAATAGTGTCTGATTCATTCTACTATCATTCCTACCCCCATGCCTCTTCCTCTCCCTTCACTCCCCTGCATAGCCCTCTTTAATGCAAAAGTTGCCCTGTGGATGGGAGGACATTGGGCACTATTCCTGGCTTCTTTGAACTATGTGCTAGTAGCACCCCCTTCCAGTCACAGTAACCAAAAATGTCCCCAAATACTGCCAAATGCCCCCTTTGGAGACAAAGAGAGGGAAAACTGGCCCTGGTTAAGAATACCCAGGTTAAAGAAAAGAACGTAAAGAATTTATTTATATTTCAAAGGGCACGGTAAATAGAACTTATAGACTGGTAGCTTTTCCTTAGACCAAAAAATTCCTCAAAAAGAACAATAAACATTAGACCATTTATAGCAAATATTTCAGAGAAATGATTTATCTTATGAAATGATCGTTTTCTAAAAAGCTAATAATGTTCAATTTTATAATCCAGTACAAATGTATCCTCTCGCTGCTCTCATGAATTTTATACTGAATACCTGACCTGGCTTTTATTAAAAAGGTCCAATGGTGATGTATAATTTTCAATGTTTTTACCACAATCTACTGTTTATATCAATGTCTTTAATGTCACCTACATAAAACTTTCAGGATTTAAATACACTAAATATGCCAAAATTAAACATTTTGGCCAGAAAAAGCAAATGTACAAAAACATTGAGAATCTACAGTAGCTGTGATATGTAAGAAAACAAATCTAGAAAGACAGCTAATGATTATTCATTGCTGCATATTGTGTTATAGATTTTTTATCATGTTTTATAATTATATACAGCTTTGTGATTAACTATTATTATCTCTGTTTCACAGGAGGGAAAATCACTACAGAGATGCTAGAATAAATAATCTAAATCCTGTCACACACATGGTGGCAGGACCTTGATTGAATTCAGCCTGATTTCTGCTCAGTCCATACCAGGCTTTTTGATTCACTTTGCTTCTTAAGTAAATATATTAATTTTTTCTACACACTGATAAATTCCACAGATGATGCACAAGAATTTCTCTTACCTGGAAAAAGATGGTTTGAAAAGCTGAAATTTCCTTTCAACATGAGAGATGTCCGTTTATTGAAGCTTTAGGTGGATCCCTCTTATGTTACAGTTGCTAAAGCAACAAAAAAGGCAAAGACCAACCTAATCTCAATCAACAATGGATCTCCAGGGCAGTTTTGTATAACTTTCGGTGTTTAATACTAAAAAAATTTAAAAAAAACAAAAAAAATAAAAAAAGAAAAAGCAGGGACTATGTCTTTCACAAGATCTATAGGTCCAAAGAACTTTTAAAATCAGCACCATGATGGAGATTCTATTTAAACGATAAACAAAAAGACACTAACTGTATGGTCATGCACAGCACAAGTTTAAGGTCCCATCCCAATTCTTCACTGGTTATCAGTGTGATGGTGACCAACAGATTTTTGTACCTGGCCATAGTGAAGGCCTGGATTTCAGTTGATTGGCAGACTTAATACCCCTTGAAAGGCCAGTTGAAACCTGAGAGAAACTAGAAAATCAAGTCTTTTAAAAGATAGTTATTTTTAATTTTTTTCTCTTTGGAGAATGAGGTACAGTTTAGGATTCGGGTTTTTAGGTTGAGCTTGGGAAAAAATCTTCTGTAGTAGATGTGTGCACACACACACACACACACACACATACACACACACTATAGTTATAGTTCACTTACAAGTGTAGAATTCTATGATTTGAGATTTTTAGCCGTTAAGTTTAGGTTTTAACTATAGGGATGAGAATAAAAATAGATTTGTTTAAGGCAGTGTACATTTATATGTCTAAATTTTGTGATATTAATTATATGATTTAAAGCCTCACTAGAGTATGGTGGTTCCCAGGCTTGTTAGAAATAACCACCACAGAACTGCTAAAGCAGAATCTGACTTGCAACAAGAACCCCACTTTCCTATGTTCATATGTGAATACACAACAGTGAAACTCCACATCATGTACAAGCACAAGAATTGGATCCTAACTAGAATAAATTGTGCTCCATGTATGTCAAAATACACTCTATTGTTGTGTATATCTAAGAAGAACAAATTTAAAAGAAAGAAAAATTAGGCTTTTCTATACAAAATAACCCCTAAATACAACAGAACGATATTATCTCCCCATTCATTTAGGGAACATTACTGAATGCCTTCTCTGTACTAAGTACAATATTAGGAATTTAAATACAAGAGACAAGGGCCAGTCTCTCTCTTCACAATTGTTGTTGTTTTGTTTTTCTCCTTACAGGTCACTGGGGAAAAGGACAAATGTACAAGGCCCATACAGGGAGAAGTATAGTAACAGGGTGAACCCTAAATACCTGACCTTGCTAAGGGGCAGGGGAAATTTTATGAAAGAGATAATGTCCAGGTTGAGATGTAAATCTGAAGAGAGTAGGCAAGTTAAAAATCTCACAGTATTCCATTAGCCTAGGCCAATCAATTACTGTTTGTATTAATGAATTTGCTGAATGGCATGATATATAAATATATGGTATATATATATATATATATATATATATATATGTAATATACATATATTACATCTAGCATAATATGTAAATATATAGTTAATATTATTGCAAAAAGAAAGAACTCCAGGTAATCTGTATGCACATTAAAGTTTGATAAGCCACATCAGAAACAGTGTTTCTCCATAAGGATGGACTGCCTAACAACAGAATCACCCCAGTGGGTACTTAATGGAGGTGCAGGTGTGAGGGCCCTCAACCATCTCCCTAACTCAGAGTCTCAGTTATGAAATTGAGAATCATCATTGTTAATAGGTAACCCAGTTATTTCTCACCCACAGTAAAAATTGAGAAACACCATTTAACATAGTTCAGAAATCTGGGATTCTCTTGGTAACTTAACAAACACAAAAAAGCAATGGATTTCAAAACAGAATATTGAATATTGGAATATTGCTTTCGAAGTTGAAGAGAGGTGGGGCAAATTAGAGCTAATTATCAACAACGAGCAATTAAGCAGAGGTTAGCTGCAGGGGAAGATGTTTGGCTAGATTACTCAGATATTGTCTGTCCCAGAAGTTAGCAGGAAGGACTCCCAGGGGAGAGATAAAAGGCAGTTTTTCAACTTGAGACAAGGGAGATAGGACCACTGAAGGAAACCTTGCAGTGACCAGAGTTATATTTATCTTCCTGCCTAAGGCACTCACCAATTATATGTCCTATAAATGCAAGTTGGCCTTCCTGCAGGAAGAGAAGGCACAAGGGTCGAGGAGTGCCCTCTCTATCCTGGTTTACTAGAAAGGAATGAGTTCTTAGAAAAACTTGTGAGCAAAAACCCACAAGCAAAGCAGAAAAGAAAAAGACTCCAGGAAGGTGGTATGGAATGAAAACTAGCTTCGAAGTTCTGAGAGTGGGAAAATATGACAAAGAGGGAAAGAAAGAGAAATTTTACATGCTCACTACCGTGGCGTGGCCCACCAGCCAGCAGCATCTCATTGCCCTTGAGGCTGGTTAGGAATGCAGATTCATAGGCCTCTGATCAAAGACTCCCTGAAAAGAACTTTGCAAAACCCCCAGGGAATCTCATGTGCACTGAGATTTAACCAGCTCAGTGGTTCTCAGGATCCACTGCACATTAAAATCACCTGGGAAGCTTTTAAAACTTTCCCCAAAATACTGCCCTCCAGGATCTTTGGGAATGGGCACCAGGTAGCAGCGGTTTTCAAAAGCCCTCTATGTGTGCTTGGTTGAAGACCACTGCTCTGTTTCCTCAGAATTCTGAAGTTACAACAGGGGTATTAGACTCTGGCATTTTTCAAAGAGGATGGGTTTTTGTTTTTGTTTTTTAAAATTAAGCCAGAGCATTCTGTGTGCCCCAAAACATTAAGGACAAATAGGTGAACAGAATTCTGGATGCTGATTTGGTGAATTGCTCTTAAATGCAGGCAAGGATCTGTATAATTGATATATATCAAGAGCTAATAGAGAGGCTTGTTCCCTTCCTGCCCAAATGCACCGAACCCATCAGAGTCTCATCAATTCAGCTAATCCTCTGAGAATAAAGGAAAAGCCGAATGAAATCTAAAATACCCCTCTAATGGCTTAAGTGTTTGTGAGAACAAGTGGTATTTGCATCTCTTCTTGCAGTTAAAGGTCATGACATTATAAGAGAACTGAGGATTTGAGATGTGAGTGTGTTTTAATAATCAGATAATCTTGAGTCTAAGGTGAAAGGTCTTTGTTCAAATCCACAACACACATTTTAACTACTTCTGCTATAACCTACACCAACACTTTTACATGCTGAAAGCATCTTTTATTTATTTTTTACCTTAAAAATATTTTGTTTTGGTTGTATGGACACAACACCTTTATTTTATTTTTATGTGGTGCTGAATATCAAACCCAGGACCTCAAATATGCTAGGCAGGCGCTCTACCACTGAACCACAACCCCAGCCCTGAAAGCATCTTTTAAATGCGTAAACTCTTGCGGTAGTTTTAGTGTCTTCTTATTTTTGAAAGCAACTTAAAGTCAAAAACACAAGATCATAAAATAGACACTCAGTAGGATCTTTTAAACTGAAATGTAGAATAGGAGAGAGAAAATGCCAAGGTAAGACTATACTATTGGTCACCACCCAAAGCCTCTTGGAGGAAGAATCCACAAATTCTCTATCATAGCTTACTTGAAAGATTATCAGGTACAATACATTAAACTTAGGAAAATAAAAATGTATTCAATAGGAATAATCAGTAAAATTAGATTGAAAATCTCATTATCAGTAATGAATTCTTATTAGTTTCTATATCACATTAATTAGAACTCACAACTCAATACAGCAATAACAAAGTGGTCACCTTGTGCAAAATGCTGCATGAGATGTAGAAGATACTCACTAAAATCTCAAACCTGAGGATACAGAATGGAGGAAACATATTTGAGGATGAAGAGAAAAACCGAAGGAGTCTTAGGAGAGAGAAAATTGGTCTGGAATCAGTCTTTTATTGTATTATTCAACAAATTTCATTACAAAAGCATTAAATACAGCACTATACAGTGAGGCTATACAAAGTCGAAGCGTGGAAGCTAGTAGCTTGTAGATGTTTAGCTTTCCTGATGGTAAAGAGAAGATGAACCCAGAGGTGATGCCAAGCAGAGAAAGCCTTCACCTAAGCTGGCTGTTCTCACACAGCTAAGAATAGAAGACCTGACGAAAGTCTCGCCTGCTTAACTGATGACTTAATCTCTCAGGAGGGTGAAAGGTAATAAGAAGTACCCCCTCAACACCATTCTGGCACTGTGGAAGAAACCATGGATTAAGGAAATCATAGTGGCCTTGGGAAATAATGATGACTTAATGATATTAAGTCGCTGTATACAGTACCTGTAACACTTATAGCCCTGGAATTCAGAGAAAAAAAAAACAAAAAACAAAAATGGGTAAAGAAGGTAAAGATTCAAGGTTTCCTACATTATATCTTCAGTAATAAAATAATGGGTGTTCTTCATTAATAAGAGATGGTATGATGATTATAGGTGTGGTGGCTCATGCCTGCAATCCCAGTGGCTCAGGAGGCTGAGACAGGAAGATCACAAATTCAAAGCCAGCCTCAGGAACTTAGGCCCAAAGTAACTAAGTGAGATCCTATCTCAAAATAAAAAATTTTAAAAAAGGGCTGAGGATGTGGTTCAGTGGTTAAGTGTCCCTGGGTTCAATCCCCAGTATAAATAAATAAATAAATAAATAAATAAATAAATAAATAAAAGAAAAGGAATAGTATGCATGTTACAAAACTGGCAAGAACATATAGGACAAGAAGTCCAACAAACAGACTAAAATGTTTAAATTAGACAACTACAATTTGATGGAGGAACAAAACCTACCCAAATGAAAAAGAAGAAAAGATTCATGGGATAATTGGGATGATAATGTATATTTGGGACAAACAACAAGAAGTTATTATATAGGGAGTCTGTATTTTATATACTGTGACAAAACTGTCCTTAATGTGTAAAACTAGTAAGGAGTATACCTGATCAAAAATCTTGATTTGTTTTGTTTTGTTTTTCCCCCTTTGGGACTGGGGATTAAGCCCAGTGGGTGGGAATCAAGTATCCACATGCCCATAGTTTCTGGAGGGGAGGGATTTTGAGATGATGAGTCCCTTAAGAATTTTGATCAAGGGGCTTGCATGAAGGGCTCTATCACTGATCAAAATTCTTAAGGGGCTCATCATCTCAAAATCCCTCCCCTCCAGAAACTATGGGTATGTGGATACTTGTCTTTCTGTGAATATGTTGTGATTTCAACTCTACTCTCTTCAAAAGAAATTGGAGCCTATCACTCTTCAGTATGAGATGTACCTTCATCCAAAATGTTCAATAATCTTGTTTTAAGGAGTGTCTCTTTTTAACTATCCATACTTTGATTAACCTGCATGAGCCAATCTATTATTCAGGGTTTCTTCCAGTAATATTTTATATGCACTTTAGAAAATATTTTGGGAAATGCTTAGGCTCAGAGTTACTGTAAGAGATGGATGAAACCTGGCATTTTAAATTCAGGTACAATTGAAATATGAAAATAGATTGAACTTATATTAACTTCTAAAATGTAGAGTAGACACAGTGAGTTTTTACAGCTTTCATTTGAAAGGAATAACACATTGAGTTGTCATTCCTCAAAATTATTCACTCAGCTGTCTGTGGCCATTCATATGATTTGGCAATATATATTGAGCCATCTAAATTTTAATATCCTTTAAAGTGTGACACTTCATATTCAGGTTTAAATAGCCATTTTTCATCCCAATTTAATAGAAAAAGTTTTTTTAAAAAACTCTCTGCAATATGTAGAGATCTCACAGTAGTGGTAAGTGAAATGCCAATTTTTAGATTCCATGGATCAATTCTGAAGTGTGGATGATCATAAAATGATAAAGAGCATAGTGTCATGGTTTGTCTTCTGTTGTGTTCAGTGTCATTTGGAAAATCTTTTAATATTACTTTCAATCACGCATTCCCAGATTCCCCCCAATATTAATCTAAACTTCAAAAACATTAGGCTGACCAATGTTCTTTTTGAACAACAAACTTTACTTTTGAGTCTATATACATGAATAATTATTTGAATTGGAAAATAAAGTCAATCTCTAAGTCAACTAAATTCCATGCTCTTCTTATTATTGTCAATATGAAAATATATAGGACTCTTTCTGGAGGACTTTTAGAGAAAATAAGATACTTAAGAACATCTAAAATGGCAAGAGGGAAAAAGCAATGTCATCTCTCACATCAAGTTTATTTTAGATTCTGCCTGGGCTTCTGTTCTTTTCAAACTATCATAACTCTATTTATAATAAATCATGTCCACTCAATAATTTAGAAAACTAAACAAGTGGAACTTTAAAAGATTTTTAAAAATATACATAAATTAATCCCTATCTACCCCATTTTAAATTTATATAGACCAATGGTAGATAATTCAAATGTCTTCAGTGGGAAAAATCAAGTAAATTTTCACCAGGACTTTTTTTTCCTCCAAGAGTAAACAATATTAAGCAAGTGGAAACATTTTTAAACCCCCACACATATTTTTAAAAACTATTCCATTCCTAAAATCCATTTGTTTGTGTTTGTCTGTGTGTTCTGTTTATTTTATTTTTCCCACTTTTGATAGACATAGGTAAAAATACTTCCCTTTCATATCCTCTATACAAAAAAGAGTAGCACAAGTACGATGAATATGGCCTAGGGACCTAATCAGGTAGATTAGAGAGAGTAGATATATGGGAAACTTGCTACAGATTTTATATAAAGGGACACCTACAATATAGGTTAAACAACTGTTTCCTAGAAAGACCTTGGGAGTATTATTGTTAAATCCTCCAATTTTTTTCAAAAGAAATTCCATTCTTTATGTGAATTCTTCTGAATTCCAAACTTCGCAACTGGGAATCATGGGTGTTCCCTGGGTACATTCTGGGACAGCACTGCCGGCCCCCTAGTGGCTGGACTGGGTCGTGCAACTAGTTCTAGTCAGTGATCTGTAAGCCAACTTTTAGCTGTGAGTTTGTAACCTTCCTAAATTCTTTTCTCTCTGCTATGGCTACTAATCTTCAAGAGAACCGCTGCTTTTTCAAGCCAGGTCCAGAGTGAAGACGATTGAGAGCACCTGTCTTCTCATGATATATGTGTCACACGAATGAGAGATAAAACTTTGTTATTTTGAACTGCTGAGATATGCCTGGGTGTGGAGTTGTATGTGTCATTGTAAAGAGCTTATCCTGGCTGATACAGCTACTAACTCCATTGAAAACACAAATACAACACTAAGTGGGCTAACACAAACCCATACACCACACCAACGTGGATTGAATTTTTTGTAGACCATTGATTTGCAGTCTAAATTACTCTGAGTGTGCTTAACATGAGGACTTGTGTACATTGTAGTCAATAGAAAAGTAAAATAGAATCTTAGGTTGCTACACATAGCATATAATCATGGCATTAATTTCTAAAGAGGAGTGGGAAGGGAGTAGGAGAAGAAGAAGAAAGGAAGAAGAGGAAGAATAAGAGAATAACAATAAACAGACTGAATTGAGTTGCACAAAATTAAGAATGCATTAAGGTGGTCAGAAGCAGTTAATATTCTCCAATAGTCAAGTCTGTACAGAAGTCCACTGTGTGCATCTATTGTACTTTCCAAATTCCCTTTTCTAAATATGCCTAGAGCCTTTCTTAAGCCTTCTTGATCTCGCAGCCTGGGTTTTAAGCCTTTCTGTCCCTCTACTAAAAGTGCCAGGCTCAGTTCCTCACTGGGAAAGCCAGCCTACTCTTAATGAGAATTTTATTTTGCTTAGAGTTCATGTCTTCATTGCTATCGATATATTGTTCCTTGTTACTATAGTATATTCATCTTTAAATTCATCTTTAAAATAAAATGTCTGTATAAATTCTTCATTTGGAGAGCTAGACTTTTATAACTCAGTAGCTAATAGTACAGATTCTGGAGCCAGTCTGAGTTCAAATAATCGGGAAAGTAATTGATACGTTACTTTGCCTTTGTCTTCTTACTGGCAAATTAAGGATAATAAGATTAGCTGTCCTATCAGATTTTTAAGTACTTTGAACAGGGCCCGGCACATGGTAATTGCTGTATATGTAAGTGTTTGTTAAATAAACGAGGAAATAATTATATGCATGTTGGGAATATTAAGCTTCAGATTGCTGAGAAATATTGCCTAGCAGTTGGCAGAGTAGGGGTTTGGGGTGGGGGTTGAGGTAATTATCAACATCCTTCAAGTCCCACGGTATACTACTTTTCATGCCTGATATTCAACATACTCATTATTCTCAACGATAAGAATCCAGGTTGCCACCACTGCTGCTGCTTAGCCTTTGTGAACATTCCTACATCAGGCCTACGTGATTGGCGGTAATAACTGAATTGCTGACAGTCATTCTTGTTATGTTACAACAGGTAGGAAACAGCATTTAACAATAATACATAAAAAGAGAGAGAAACCTACTCAGAAGCTAAATAAGACATCTGTCTCTTGCTATTGTCAATATATTTGAAAAGCTCTAACCCAACTCTTTGAAAACCTTATCTCAGAGCTTAAACTCCAGTGCAAAGGGAAAATGTGTCATTTTAATAAGCCTTTGCTCTTAACTTGGAAAATGACTTGGCTTTTCAGTTTATCTCTTTTTATATAGTCAAGCATAAAATTTATGGGATGCATTCCATCAAAAGACTGCTACCTCATAAAATTTCTTTCCTAGTGTGTTCTGTATTCATATGTTACTCCATAAAAGTACAAGTGATGTGCTGGCTCTGTTTCTATACCCAGTTGTATTTACAGACTTCTGTTAGACAACCAACAAAAGCAACTGGGGCAGCTGCTGCTTGGACCCTCACTCTTTACCAGCCCCACGTTGTTTTTGGTATGCTTTTTGTTCACACTGCTGCTTGTTGCCATTCTGTACTGTGACAACCCACAAAGGGTGGTTATATAACTCTGTGCTTTCAAATTCTACCTTCTCCTGGTTCTCTCCTTTTCAAGCAGAGCCTGGGGAGGTGTACAAGGGAACTTAGAGGAATGCTTTCTTTTTTCAACAGATTTAGAAAGACCTTTTTGATTTCTCTAAGCTTAAGGGTATTTGGGTGGTAATTTCAAGAGACATTTACAAATAATGAAGGAAACAATTCTCAAGCCACGTGTAGAAATTTTCAGAATTTGAAATTACTTCGTCAATTCAAAGGGAACCCTCTGAAAGAAATTACCATTTAGTCACTCAGTATATTACACGTAATGCAGATGTCTCTTGTCTCCATCTGTGAATCTCATTTATCTCCTGGGACAATGTCTCATTATGAAAGTTACTACTTTATATGTTCACTTTCATGTCCTCCTGACTTGACCTTATCGGCATAGTCTGAGGGGATTTGTGTGATTGCAAATCTATTCATGTTTCTTCAGACCTACCATATTTGAAACTAAAAACAATTCTGTGTGGTAAGTATATCCAATCCTTATGAATCCACTGTTTTTTCCCTTCACTTTATGAAAAAGATTTCCAAACGTCTTTACACCATGAACTTCTGAGAGATTAAAACAAAAAAGCTTGGACAATGTAGCTTTTAATGATAAACTCAAATTTATAAAATCACCAATGGAATTGTTTGCTTTGTCTATTTGGAACATTATATGAACTATAAAAAAGCTAAAAACTTTTCTTAAGTTCTTTTCTCTACTTCTTCATGTTAGTCAACATCCAAATACAAGGCATTTTGAAACTACTAATCAAAAGTCAAATAACAAAAAAAAGAAAGCATTGAAAATTTTGTTGATTGATTAAGAGATACAACAACAGCTATATTTTTGGAACTAGACATCATCAATATTTTCATACAGTATTTTACATTTTATGTGTACAGCAAAAACCTCTTTTGTCTAACATGCATTCATTCTCCATTTCAATATTCAACAAGACAGCCTTATTAATTCTTCCTCCAAATTGCAAATACATTCATTTGAACAAGAGGAATCAGAAGTCCCACAGGGGTATTAAAATAAAAGCGATTTTCCTTACAACAGAAGCAGATGTTAAAGAAGTGATTCTAGAACTATGTGTGGGGAAAGAGGTGTGCATGGGTTGAATTACCTTACCACCCCCAACCCCATCCCTTTAAAAAAACCTAACTAAGTAATTCTGCTGTTCAAAGAGAGAATCAGAAGGAACTTACAGAAAGCTTGTAAAACTATTTGGACTTTTCTTTAGTTGTTAAGCAATAGCTATTACAAAAGCAAATGTTTCATTTCCCATTATATTCATTTGCAAAGAAAATCCCCTGCAGGGCCACATATGCAGGGACCACATAGAATAATAAGGTCTCAGCATGAAGACTAGGCACACAGGTCCTTCACAAACCATGGAGTGGCTTTGTGGCCTTTGTGGATCCATCTAAGAAGCCAACCTTGCCAAATCTAAGCAAAATAGTGAGAATAATTGTGAAAACCAGAGAGAAAAGCAAGCTAGCAGCAAAGTAGTATAAGATAAGGCCAATGGAATAGAGGACTGTCAGCACTGCATATCAAGTGCTTATATTGTCACTTGACTGCTCTGGGCCTGGAAGAAGTTGAGTCCAATGAAACAGAGAATCTGCAACATAAAACCTGAGGGTTCTTGGCATATTTGCAGCATACAGAATTCATGCATTCATTTTACACATTATTCAGTGCCTTGCAATGTAGAGTGCAGAGATGACAAAGATAAAACAGGTGTAGTTCTATACCTGGAGAACTACAATCAGCTGAGGAAGGCAGACCAGAAAAGGGGCACCTAAAATATAGCCCAGTGAACTGAGATTACAGAAAATTCTCCCCAAAGGACAGAGGCATCTTGAAGAACTAAGAGATATATTTTATAATATATGTGTTTCTTTGTTTGTTCATCACACAAAAATCTGTGGCAGAATTGCCCAGACCACAAAGAAACCCAAAGAAAGAACCATTTAGGTAGAGGTAACTGAAACACAGATATTAAATTGAAAATACCCACAGCGTATCCGAAGATGTTGAAAGATTTTAGTATATCTGTACTCAGGAAGAAAACAGTTGAAGAAGTTCAAGAGATGGTTAGGGTCAGATCCCTAAAGGTTTGATACACCTACCCCCAGGAGTTTGCATTTTTTTCTGCAGATTATAAGGAAATAATGAGTCATTTTAGGCAGAGGAGAGATATTTACAGATTTCTGATTCAGACCAGTCCTTCTGGCAACCTCAGGAAGAATGAATGAGGAGGAAGGGGGTCATCTACTGAAGGGTAAGTTAAGAGGCTACTGCACAGAGTCTTGAAAGCTTAAAAGGCAATGACAGTGAGAGTAGAGATGAAGGGACAGATTCATGATATGTTCAGGAGACTGAATCAATAAGACTTGGTGATGGATTGTATGTGGGAAGGAACAAGCCTTACATTTCTATTGGACTCCTCATTAGGATGTGTCATTCACCCTGTTAGAATATATAGGAGGAGGGGCATATTGGAATGGAGAGGAATAGCAGTTTAATTTAGAAGTTCCTGTGAGATATTAAAAAAGACCTATCTGGTGTCCAACATCTGGATATAGAGATTTAAAGTCCGGAGACAGAGTCTAGAGTTACAGCATGTGTGAAACTGAAAACATGCTAAGTGAAAGGTGCCAGCTACATATTGTATGATTCCATTTATACACAATGCCTGGAATAGTCAAATCTATAGATAGGAAGTATTATATGCTTGCATAGTGCTGGGTTGGGGGTAGAGGAAGCGGGTAGTGATGGTTAAAGGTACAGGGTTTCTTTTTGAGGTGACAAAAATATTCCAAAATTGATTATGGGAGTTTTGGCAGAATGCTCTAAATACACTAAAAGTCATTGAATTATACGCTTTGAATAAGAGTTGTATGGTATGTGAATTATACCTCAATAAAGTTGTTAAAAATGATGTGGAAGGACTCTTGAAAGAATAGGTATTTCAGTAAAAAAGGCTTCAAAGTTATTAAAATCTCACTGCAAATTTCTCTAAAGAATGTAAATCTTTCCACTGAAATAAACAGCTGAAAACATCAATGGTAGGTACATGTGTTAGTTGGCTTTTTATCTCTGAACAAAATACCTGACAAGCACAACCTAGAGGAGGAAAAGTATATTTTAAGCTTAGTTTCAGAGGTTCAGTCCACAGTTGGCCAACTCCATTGCCCTGGACCCAAGATGAGGCAGAATTTCAAGGCAGAAGGGTATGGAGGAGGAAAGCTGCTCAGCTCATGGCAGCCAAGAAGGAGAGAGAGAGAGAGGGAGAGGAAGGGAGTGGGGGGGGCCTGGAACCAAATATATAAACCCCAAGGCATGCCTCCAGTGACTCACCTCCCCTAGCCATGCCTCAACTGTCTACACTTACCATCCATTAATCCATTAAAATTATGAATCCATCAAATGGATTCACTCACTGATCAGGTTATAGCTGTCATAATCTAATCATTTCACCACCTGCATCAATATAGGAGCACTGGGGGAACACCCCACATCCAAACCATAACAGTAAGTATTAGGGTACATACTACTCAGTCTAATAAAGATTCCCCACTTGTTAGGTGAAAGGAAAGGTCAAAAGCTAGGCAAGAAGGGGTCTTGGAACTGCATTTGAGTAGTTTATTAAATACATTTCAACCCTTTTAGGCTACTTCATGCACAAATGTAGAGCATATTATGGGATGGCCTTTGCATTTTTCTGCATATCACTTGTGTGGAGAGAAGCCACAGAAGGAGACCATACACTACTTAAGCTCTGCTCCTGCTGTCTGCTTCCTTCACTACTGTATGCACTGCTATAAGGAACGAGGAAACAGAGTCAAAGAGGCTCACCTTATACATTT
The DNA here is from genome assembly GCA_020662805.1 of Glaucomys volans. Lineage (NCBI taxonomy): Eukaryota > Metazoa > Chordata > Mammalia > Rodentia > Sciuridae > Glaucomys > Glaucomys volans. Next base: position 896,721 of record JAJEJO010049121.1, read on the forward strand.
ACTTCTCAAGTTTTCCACAAGGAAAATTTTGAAGCACTTAATAGAGGTGGTCACATGAAACTTTTTGTCATTGTTTTGGGTCAGTCTAGTTGCTTCACTTGTCTGCCAAAGGGCCTAACTGACCCCTACACCTTCTGTATGTTCTTTGTGATGTCTGCCTGGCACAATGCTGCCAAAGGAACATGTGACATGTCCGATGGCTGCACAAAACAACAACAAAAAGAATTTAAATAATCATTAATGGTCTGAAATTATTTCCTACATGTGTTAAAAATAACTTACAAATGTATCAGAATGCACTATTTCTCAGAATGTAATAAAAAATTGCTGAACTCTTACTGTGCACTGGGATTTTGCCAAGTTCTGTATACTTTACCTAATTAATTTTTGTTGCTTAACAGTCCTATGAGGTGGTTACACTTTTATCTCCCCTTTGCAGATAAAAAAAATTGTTTAAGTAATTTATCTAAGCTCACAAAGATTTCCCCACGTTAAATGCAATAAATCTGTTAGAATATTTGTTTTTTGACCTGTAATTGATCAAAAGACTCCTAATGAAATACTTGAAGATAGAGTGGCTCGGAGTCAGGAAGACCTGTTTAAATCCTAAGCTCTCAGAATCACAATTTACTCAAACGTAGAAGGAGGCCAGTAATAGCCAAGTTCTGATTCACAGGGTCATAAGAAATTAATGCAAGTGAAGGTTACCAGACACAGCAGGAAAATAATATCACATTTTGTACTTAACCTACTTGAATTATAAATATTTTCTGAAGTCTACCATTATTTTTGGAAGGAACCATATCAGCAATTCCACAGGAGGAAGACATTTTCCAAGATATTAGTGTAAATGTACATTTGCTGATGATTAGAAGCTTTCCTTCAAATCATTCCATCTTGTTCTTATTAAAGGCCAAGTTGTAGATTCTACCAGTCTTACTAAAGATTGCTTCTTAATGGCTCCTACATAATGAGTGCGTCTCAACTTACTCAGCATACAACCCCCAAATGGGAACCTGCAAAAGACAAGGCAAGCTAAAGTATGTAGAAGTTATTTTGAGAGTGTATGGGTTTGTATCTTGTGTATGTGTGTGTGTGCCAGGACACATGCCATAGTGATAAGGGATAGGATAAGGAAGGATGAGGGAACAAAGATATCAATCTAAAACAGTTCTTTGAGGCATACCTCTTGGGCACTGCACTCTTACATGTAAAGGAAATATCCTTCACCACCTGATTTCTATAGCCATTTATTCTCATTTGGAAAAACAATAAGGCCTGACCTACCAATGATGTAGAAGGTATGAATAACAGTTGTTCTTTCAAAATCTAATTAGGTGCACAGAGCAGTGACAGTTAAAGGCATTCAACTATGTGCATAATCAGCCTGCTCTCTTCATTGGGTCTGAGCAAGGTGCTCTGGCTGAAATGTGGTCTGAGATCCAGTATCTCCTAGAGAAGACTGCAAACTGCTCCATGGTTCACAGAGGGAAACTCTGCAGGAGAGCCTGCACTGTTTCCTTAGCAGCCAGGACAATTCTGCTGATGATATAACATAATTAGTTTTATTTTCAATAAATATTTCATAAATAGGTTCAATAAATATTTATTGATCAATCATTAGGCCACCATGTAACAGCACTGCACACACACCAGTGCACATGGGAGAAATCTGCTTTCTTCATGAAACTTGTACTTGAAAAAATAATCAGGTGATCAAATAATTCCCTACACTTTGAAAGTGAAAGAGGCTCCATTAATAATTTAACTTGGACATAAGTATTTGGAAGGGGTAAGTTAGAATATATATGCATTCATATACTTACCCTACAGAGAAAGAAATAGTTACAATAGTTTTATACAAAAAGATGACAAAATCAGAATATAGTAAGTTAAGAAAATGGAGTCACATTTGGCACGAGGGGAGGCCACCTGTACCTACTGAATTGATACAGGGACACTGCTAATTATCCTACAAAGAATAATTTGTTCCAAAATCTCAGCAATGCTAACATTGATAGATCCTACCTTAAAAACATGTCTCTCCTGCTGAGAATCTACTATGGACCAGAAATTCTACAAAGGTGACAGGAAAATGAAGACGCTTCCTTCTCCCTGAGCCTCATTCCTCTACTACACCTAGCAGTAGTTTCTGTCCCTCCTATTTGAGCCCAGAGGATCAAGGGCATATTCTTACAGTTGTTATTTATAATCTGGGAATTTTGTCTTTTGAATGTAGAGGACACATAATTGCAAGGTGTTAGTGTTGGTGGTTGTGTTGTTTTAAACAATCAGGGAACAGTTAACAAGGTGCAACACCTCCCAGGGTAAAAATTGAAGTGTTGATTAAACTTAGTAAAACAGAAGTTCTTGATGACCTGACTTGAACTGTAAAAGGTGAGAGTTGTGAGTAGAAGTGACTTTATAGGCTCCTGCTCCTAGACAGACAGCCTAGGAGGTACAGAGCAAAGAAAAGGGGATATGGGGGTGCACAGCTGGGGCTGGTTCTTTGGAGATCTGTGAATAACTCTATGTGGAAATGACCAGAGAAGAGGGGTCTAGGGATTCAGACACACACACAGGGATGGAGTGGGAGCCAGGGGAAGGACAGAAAGAGTAAAAGAGAGCAGTGTGGAAAGGATGAGAATTTTGATAAAGCATGATCCTTGAACAAAGAGGAGAAGAAAGGGATAGGATTCAGGCACACCTGTGCTAGGCTGGGGTATAGGAGGTCTTTTTCATAGCTTGTTATGACCTGGAGAAGAATTGGATTCACCCTGTTTTATTTATACCTTCGAGTTGGGTGGTTCTTTGACTTAAGTCAATGAGACAGCTGCCTAATCTGAGAGGAAAATGACCTGAAGATGTGTCAGCAGTATAACCCCAGGATACTTCAAGGCTTTGCCTTCTGAAGGCTCTCTATTAAAATGGAAATAAGTTACCTGAAAAGTCATCATCTGAAAATCCATTAACATATTTAGATGGGTGAGTTTATCAATTACTTGGTCAAGGGCTGGGACCAGAACAAGTCCATTGTGGCATGTATTGATAGCGTGGCACATGCACACAGGCACGTACCCAGACTTTTGTAAGGAGAGAAAGATGTGGTAGAATAGAAAAGGAAACAGGATCTGAAACACAAACCACAGACTGAGAGGACTGGGTCAGGAACAGCATGAAGTTACCGATAACCTGGAGAGCAGACAAAAAGCTCCCTTAGAGGAGACCTGTGCTATTAAGTCAAAACTCTGGCCCTTAACAGTTGCTCCCCAGATGCCACTCAGGTTATATACAACTTTTCATGAGAAAAGTGAAAGCAGAAGTGCTGGGGTCCGCCAGAATTAGTGGACTGTGCATTTGGGCTCAGAGTCCCTTACAGCGTGAAGTCTTCCGGAAGTCAACAGAATGTTCCACACTTCACCAAAACTCTTCATCGGCTTTCTGAGCATAGACCATATTCTGCCTGCAGCATCAGGAGCCTCCCTTATTCAGCCTGAGACCTTGGCTGCCATAACACTTAAAGCTTGAAATCAAATGATGCCACCATACCTCAACCCAAGCTCCTGTAGTCCTCCTGCTGTTGACCTCTCCTACACGTTTGCCATGTCAGCTGCCTACATGTGCCAGGCATAGGGCCTTCTTTGCAATACAGATTTCATAGTCACCTTATTTCTGCTATTTTATGTTCACTAATATTTGAGAGGAGCTAAATGTCTTTATCAGGTATAAGAAATTACCATAAATTGGGTGGCTTCAACAAGAGGAATACGTTCTCTCATAATTCTGGAGACAGGAAGTCTGAGTGATTTCCTAGTCATGCTGAGTGATTCAGTTTCTGGTGCAGATTCTCTTATTGGTTTCTTCTTGTATCCTCCTTGAGCACTTGTGGGGAGAGAAAGAGAAATCTTGGTCTTTCTCTTTCTATAAGAACACTGATCCTATCACATTAGAACCCCATTTGTTGAAACATAATTATCTTTTAAAAGTTCTATCTCCAAATACAGTCAAATTGGGGGTTGCAGATTCCACATTTGAATTGGGGGACATAACATAACTTTCTACCCTTGGCCCCCACAATTCATGTTCTTGCATGCAAAATAAATTCAGCCCATCCCAACATCCTCAAATGTCTTAACTCATTCCAGCATCACTTCTCAATCCAAAGTTCAAAGTTTCATCTAAAAATCTTCCAAATCAGATATGAGAGACTTGAGGTATGATAAATTCTGAGGCCAAATCCTCTCCAGCTGTAAACCTATGAAACAAGACAAGTTGTACGCTTCCTGAATACAATGATGGGACAGGCTTAGGATTCCCATTCCTGTTCCAAAAGGTAAAAATCCAGAGGGAAGAAAGGAGTGCCAGAACTCAAGCAAGTCCAACATCTAACAAGGCAAACTCCATAGATCTTAAGATTATCCCCTGTGGCTTGATGCTCCACCTTTACTGGGTTGGTGGCTCTGTCTTCTGGACCCACTATGACAGTGAACTCTGCCCTGATTGCCTTGCCAAGTTGGGTTCACACTTCCAAGACTTCAGGCAATTACATCCTTGTGGTTTCAGTAGGAAGCATATGGCCTTAAAAACAAGCCAGGTTTTCAATCACCTGAATTGCATATGCATTATTTTTTCTTTTCTTGAAGCACAGCATACTTCTGCAGGTGAACAGCATTTTCACCCTGTCTTACAGGCTCTAAGAAGTCTAAGAGTCTTCCTCTTTTTCATCTCATCTTTGCTCCCTTTGGTTAAAACTGGCAGTGTTTCTGTTCATATAAACCAACAATCCCTTTACCAAGTGATGGTCCTGCCACACCCTTGGTTTTCTGTTCTAAATATGTTTTCTCATTTTTAATGATATGGACAGGCAAAAATTTTTCCAAACCTTTTGTTTCTAGCTCCATTTTGCTTAACAACTTCTTCCTCAGTTCATCTTTCTTCTTTTGCACTTTGCTATAAGCAGTGAGGAAGATCCAAGCCATATTTCCAATACTCTGCTAACTATGCAATTTCATCACTCATATGTTCTACTTTCCACAAAATACTACATCACAATTTAGCCCAGTCCCTTGCCTTGCAGAACAAGGACCACCTTTCCTCCAGTTTCCAATAATCATTCCTCATTTCTACCTCAAACCTCACCACAATGACCTTTAACTCCATATTTCTATTAACATTTCATCATGATTTTTTGTGTTCTAGAACAAGATGCAGGCGTCCTCTCTGGCCTTCTTTTCTTTCTGAATCTTCACCAGAATCACCTTTAATATCCACATTTGTAGCAAGCACCTCAAACCTCTTCCAGCCTCTACCCATTATGCAGGTCCACTGTTGCTTCTACATTCCAGAACTGTTGTTAAAGCAACATCTACACCTCAAGAGGTTCCAAGGCACCAAAATCTTTCCTGTTAAGCTTGGAATGCCACAACAACATAGACTGGATGGCTGAACAACAGAAATTAAATCTCTCACGGTTCTGGAGGCTGGTAATCCAAGATTCCAGAGTGGTCAGGTTCCAGCAAGGCTTGTAAACAGCCACCTTCTCTTTGTGTCCCCATGTGACCTTTCCTCAGTGTGTGCACATGGAGAAAGAAAATGGAAAAGAAGATGGGGAAGGCAGAGAGATGTTTTCCACTTCCTATAAGGCTTTCGATCGATCCTATAATCCTACTGGAATTAGAATCCCATGTTTGCGAATTCATTTCACCATTGTTACCTCCTAAAAGCCCTATTAACAAATGTAGTTCCATTGGAGGTTGGGACTTCACTGTATGAATCAGAGGGGGTCACAGGCACAATTTGGCCATAACACCAAGCAATCTGCACTTTTAGTCAACATCTGAGGTGAGTTTCATATACATAGCCCAGGGACTAGGCTTCGAAAGACCCAGCTTTAGAACATATCCTCATTCCTCCTTTTGGAAAAATACACAAAATAAGTTGTAACTGAATAAGATTCTAAAATACATAACATAATACCTTACAAATAACTTCAACTGCATGTCAGTGCTGGTACAAATATGATACATCACTGAGCACAAGCCCTCAGAGAGATGAGAAAATTGGAGCCTATGATGCTGAGTTTAAAAATGTTTTTCTTGAATAAGATTTTTAGATAACCTTGAGAAGTATTGAGGGTTAGCAATATCTTTTAAAAGTCACTAAATACGACAAGCGTATACCAAACATTTACCTAAAAAAAGAGAAAGCATTACAGTGGATAAAACCCAGTAGAAATAAACACAAATAGTCAGTTAGTGTGTAGGGCAATTATCTCTTACTCAAAACATTACATATGGAATACTGCATGCATCATTTCCTTCACGAAGGAAAACAAATTCTCTTAAATCCACCAGCAAGTTTTCCAACACAAATGGTCCAAACCTTTTGCCAATGGGCTAAGAGCCAGCTGACATATTTCCACCCACACCATGCAACCATCCACATTAGTTACTCTGCACAATGTGCTCGAGTATTATCACAAATGCTTGGGTTACCCAATTAACAATGGCATCGTATGTTTTCTTCTTCTCTATGAATATATTACCAGGCACACAATTTAACACATGAGTGGATTTTCTCTTCTTCAGACAAGCCTGAATGGTGGTGTCTGAGCAGCTTCAGACATAAGGAGCGTGGCAGGTTGGAATGCTGTTTGCAGAGCTGTCTGCCTGGCAGTGACAGGTCCAATGGCAAATGAAATGGACTTCTGAGGACTTAGCTTGCCATGAAAGTGTGAATCTATGAAGCTCTCAAGGAAGAAGGATATTTCTATGCAAAGAAATTTTGTGAATATACATATTTTCTGAAGTAACCATCTAACCCAAATTGGGCCACATATTGTGTGCCAGAGGAGACTTCCTGTTAGGGAAAAAAATTATTTCTGGTACTTTTGTTTCTTAAAGAAAGAAGGAACGTTGAACTGGAAAGTGTGAGAAATGAAAAGAAGACCTTCCAAATAAAATGATTTACATTGACTATGAGAGCATGGCTTCTCAAAATGTGACACCTGTACCAACTTTATTAGAAATGATTGGGAAACAGTCAAAAAATACATTTGAAGATCCTTCGCCTTTACTGGACTCCAGAATTTTCAGGAACAGGTCCTGGGACTGAGCATTTTCTAACCAGCCTTTCAACTGACTCTTAGGCACATGAGCGTTTTACTCAGTCAGGTGGAGGTGGGAGATGATAAGAGCATAGATTTTCATTTTCCTCTGCCAAGTTGTTCATAACCCTGCAGCCAAGAGGACCTGAGAGAAGTGCACAAAGTACATGAGTCCTAACAAAAGCAAAAATAATGTTTTGTTTTTAGGTTACATTCTCTATCTACCACACCACTTAGGTCCAAATTTCTTCTCTTCCTAGGCCCCTGATGTCTCTTGTTCACCATGAACCAACAAAGGCTCTTCAAAGTTCCTAGCCCCTTATTAGTCTCTCAAAATGGGTTGATTATCAACCCTAGGAGCTTGTTCTCAAAGCACAAAACAGAATCAGTCTGCCTGTCTCTTTCTCCCTCATTCCTATCTGTTATGTTTGGATGTGAGGTGTCCCCCAAAAGCTCACAATGCAAGAAGGTTCAAAGGAGAAATGACTGGATTGTGAGAGTCTTAACCCAATCAGCGAATGAATCCCCTGATAGGAATTAACAAAGTGGTAACTAAAGGCAGGTCGAGTGTGGCTGGAGGAGGTGGGGGCGTTGGGTACGTGACTATGGGGTATATATTTTGTATTGTCTAGTGGAGCTTCTCTCACTGTCTGATCATCATGTGAGCTTCTTCCCTTTACCACACTCTTCCACCATGATGATCAGCCTCCCCTCAAGACCTGAGGAATGGAGCCTACTGTCTATGGGCTGAGACCTTTAAAACCATAAGCCCTTAAATAAACTATCCCTCCTGTACAGTTGGGCTGCTTGGGTCTTTTAGTCATAGCAGCAAAAAAGCTCACTAACACTGTCCACCTCTCTCTCGCTCTCTCTCTCTCTCTCAGAAGAGAATGAAGCACAGTCTCATCAACTATAATTTTTACCTATGACTAAATGCTGATTATGAATTGATTGGTGAGCTGCTGAAATAACTAAAGTAGCTGATCAACAGAATTACTTGACAACCTATTCAGTATCTATGCAAGTGGCCTCAATGCCTTTCAACATTCATACCTGTCAATATTACAATGCTCCCCTCCACACACATCTTATTTCTCCTATTCTAACATGCACATTTATCACATCTGAAATCAGGTGCATCTATTAATTGAAGGCATCTTACAAATGTTTGTCCTCTGGCAGCTGGGAACTATGCTGTCACTACTTCCCAAACCTTCTCCCCAGTGAGGAGAAAGCTGTTCTTATTTTCCATCCTTCTCTTTCCAAATCAGAGCCCCTGGACTGTACACTGGCAGGTTTTACACCAAGCAACCATGCTGATATCTGCCAGCTGAGGTAGTATAGCCAGAAAAAAAAAACTGTACCCTTCTCTTTTTAAGTTGTTTAAGACAGAGGGAGGAAACTCATCTAGCACTTAGAAGGTCTTTAGAGAGCTCTATTGATGCATATAATGATGAAGCCTTAGTTCTCTCAGTACATTTTTTCTTTCTTAACTATATCTAAAATAATGGTGTGTCTTACATTTAATGGCATGTTAGATTTGATGAAATTTAGGGAAATGTGACAAAATTTATAAATGGAAAACTGAATCAGTGGGTTGGAGGAGCAAAAGACCTTTGGCTCTTTTTAATGGGCTATGGTAAAAAATACATATTTAAGATCCTTATATGAAATTTTTTCTTGTGCCTCCACTGCTTTAGTACCTGAGTGGTCCCACAAAAATCTATCACCACTTTTTATCTCTTGGGGTCTCTTTTATAAGGCATTATTCACTTCCATGGACACACAAATCTGACCATCACACAAGTGTCCCAGAAATAAACGAACAGAGGGGTCTTACCCAGTATTTGCCTCACTATTATATTTAATAATTTACCTGTCTATTTTCTCCTCTAGATTATAGGCTGAAAACCAGTTTGCTGCTACTCATGTATAATCTTCTCATAATCTAACAAATTCCTGACACTGCATTGCCTATATATAGTCTACTGAACATATTAATAGATGGCTATTGTTAATGGTCACTAAAGCATGGACTACCAGAGTTAGAAGTGATGTGTATTTTAGGGCAAAAATCCTATTGAAAAATTCAGAAGACTGTATTCTAAAAGCTAGACAAATTTCTCATGATCACATCACTCATAAATGGTAGAACCACAGACTGGGTCTACTGATGATTATTATTCAGCTCTTTCCAGCATAAAATGCTGATTGGCATATTACCATTTTGATAAGTTACACCTATAAATGAGGGTATTAAAGCAATACATCTGTTACTTCTTCATTCTCCAGTAATTATGAACCAGGTGATAAAAGGCCCAAGAGTTTTCTTCCACAAGCCATCAGAAGCAAAACATGAGGTTAACGCTTTGCAGACCTATTTTTCATTGTTAGTATAAGCAAGAGCATAACTTTTTAAAGTTTTGATCTAGGTAAGAAACAGAAGGGGCTTACAAAATTGAAGTGAGCTTAAACTTTATCTCATTTGTCCCATATCTCTTTAAGTAAAGGGTTACAGTTCCTAAATCCAACATGTCCAGTTGGAGAGAAACCTAAGAAGAATGAGATAACAATACCCACGTATCACCCAGTGGCACAGATCCTTGTCAGTTTTCAATGGGATGTGGTGGCAGTAATTCTGGATGCTGAAGCTAAATGCCAGCTTGTGCAATAAATGTTTAGACAGTCTCAGTATCAACATGTAAACACCACCATCATTTTATTATAATTGCAAATAGTAAAACTATAGGTAGTGATAGCCACAATTTTTAATTGTTGTACAATTGGGGAAAAAAAAAACATTTCCCTATATACAACTGGGAAGAAAAAGAACTCTTCCCTACATACAAGAACCTTTCTTCCCTGAGGTTTCCTATTGCAAAGAGTTAAAATAAACTGCTGACAGTTACCTATTCTATAACTGGCTGCTATTCACATAGTAGGAAACCTTCAAAATGTAACTCCACTGTCTCTGCCCCAAATTCACCTGATTTCTCCTCAAGGCACCAGTTGAATTTGTCTGACAGTAAGTCCTGATGAGGGGAAGGCTGGGGGTGAAAAGCAGAACTTTATGGTTTATTGTGCTAACATTAATTCCTAACCTTCTCCAAAACTGCATAAGACACTGACTTCTTTTGCAAAATAAAATGTGCAAAGGCATATGAGAATCATTCATTTCAGTTTCATTACTGGTAATTGATCACATTGCCCAGAGGAAATCAGTCCATTTGTTTTTCATGAGTCAGACTGGACAGAGGTCACTATTCACATCTCTCCTTTATAATGAACTAATTATCAAAACAATGGGTACTTAATGAAAAGCATGGCCAAGGAAACATGTTTATTCTCATTCTTTTGAACTTTCAACTTATAGAGTAAAGGACTCAGAAAATTTTTTGCTGATCCTTGTTACAATGAAATTTGGTTTTTCATCTTCATTCCAAAATCCCTTCCAAAAATTGATAATAAAATTGTTGATTCCATTCTCTGCAATATAATAGATGCCCATCAGAAACATTAAAAGAAGTATCCACACCCTCAAAAATGTTATCAGGCAGTCTCACTCTAATTGGTTTGTATGCCTTGCAAAGAAAATGTGAGCAAACCTATAAACAGACTGACAGGTTGTCTGGTTCCACTGTGACTCTTACAAGTCCCTCTGTTCAGTGAGCTTCCAGAAAGTCCTCAGGCAATGCTCATTAGCAAAACACAGCTGATACCCACTCTTCCAAAGGTAATTGGCTGGGGGTAGAGTTAGAGAGAAAGGGTATTTCCTTTCTCTTACTGGGTCCCCAAGTCCAAAGATTTAAAAATTCTATATATGCCTCAACACTAAAACACCAAAATCATCATTTTTTTAAGGCAGAAACCTACCTCTATTAAGGAGTTTGGCAATCTGGTTCACACCCTTCTGCTAAAGTTTCAGATCTCATTTCCTGCCTTGAGTCATATCAAAGATAAGGACCAACACATATTGGTACTATTCAAGGTACTGACTACAGATATTAACCCATAGTCAATGATGACCTTTTCTGACAGATTTTAATATACTGATTTCTTACAGACTTTACACAGTCTTAATATACTATCTATTACCCTATCCCCAAAGGTTGCGATTCATTTAGTTACAACCACTTTAAAATGAATCCAGTCTATATTGCAATATGTTCAGAAGTGGCTTGCGGCACCAGGGAGTGTATAATTATTCCCTCCCAGCTATTCAGTTTTGCTGACAACAGATAATAATTGTGTAGACCTACACCCTATGTAACCCTAGGGGGCTTTTCAAAGCAACACATTTTGAAAAAAAAAATTTAATGAAAAATATTCTGAAAATGGCAGCAGGCAAAATCAAGCACAGAACACTTAAAATACATTCCGAGGGCTGGACATGGTGGTGGCATGCGTCTGTATTGTCAGCTATTAGGGTGGCTGAGGCAGGAGAATCCCTTGAGTCCAGGAGTTCAAGGCCAATCTGGGCAATACAGGGAGACTTCTTCTCAAAAAGGAAAAAAATAAGGAAAAGGAAACAAAAAAGAAAGAAAAAATACAACTTCAGTTGTCAACAGGCATATGGAGATGGAATAGAGAAAAATAAAGAATGGGGTAAGGTATGCAGATTGGATAAGGATGATTTTTTTCTTATGATAATTCTCTGAATTCCTGTTTTCAATTCTAAAATGTTACTTCCTTTTGTAGAGAATATGTTAAAGATCATAACATCTCACCTAGAAAAAGAAAGATTGTGTATATCAGACTGCTATTACTTAGCTCTCTGTTTCTCTGGTACCCTTGGAAGAGTGACTACCAAGGTTACAAACAAGTCTACAGAAAGATCTAGAAACCTGCACCACAATTCCCCAGAGAACATTCACAGCTGTGATTCTCCCTCTGGCTTTCCTTGCTAGGAGAATTTGATAAAGAGTTCACTCTCGTGCACCCCAGTTTCATATTTTGGAAATACATTTCCCATACCAAAAATAATAATCCACAAAAAGATAATCTAAGCTGTGTCATAAAGATCATTGGGACAAATCATCTAAGAGCAGCAGCCTCAGAGGGATCTCTCAGCCCTTATCAAAGAAGTGCCTGAAGAGGAAAAGAAAAGAAAGAAATAGGTTTCCTCTACAACTGAAAACCTATCAGAAGGGGCTAATAAAGATGAATAAAAGATGGTGCAGAAAAAAAATGATTCAGCCCATAAACTTCCCCTGCACTAAGGCAGTCCTGACAAGACCCCAACCTCTCCTTATCATCGTGGTCATACATCTTCATACACGAGGGTGCTACAGTGATCTCCATTATGTCCGTGTCTTATAAAGTACTGCTTAATGCCGTTTTCTTCCTTGTCTCTGACACTCCCTCTAATGATCAAGCAGGAAGAATCAGAATGGAAATACTCTAAGGTAAAGCTATCATGTGAGTTTCTGTGTCTGCAGTCCAGATGAGAAGCCTCCAGCACCACCGAGGGGGAGGTGAGGATTGTGGGAACACTTTGTGTGTTGGAGAAAAGGTGACCTGGAGTCAGGCTTCCTCTTATTGGCCCAGATAACATTAGCTTATTTTATTATCTCAATTTCCTTTAATTTCTCTATACCCTGCTGGGTCTCTATAACTATTTCCTCTCTTTATGGCATGGTTCTTGTCCTGTTGTCATTAATTTTATATTTATTCTTTTTGTTTTTATTTTTTGGCAACAGGGATTGAAGCCAGGGGTACTTAACCACTGAGCCACATCCCCAACCTTTTTTTTTTTTTTTTTTCTGATACAGGGTCAGGCTAAATTGTGTAAGGCCTCACTAAGTTACTGAGGCTGGCTTTGAACCTTCAATCCTCCTGCCTGAGCCTCCTGAGTCACTGGCACAGGTGTGTGCCACTCCACCTGGCTTATTATTTTTATATTTCTGTCTTTAGGTGTGTGTTGGAATGAGGCAAGGCATAAAATCATGGATTAATTTATCAAGTTGAGGAAATTTATAAACAAAAAGTAAGTATATGCTACTCTATACTTACAGCAAATAAGCACAACATGCAGTTCTATGCTTCCTAGAGGTCAATGCAAAATAGGACATGTGACAAATTACTTAACACTCTTTATGTAATGTGTGCAATAATCTGCATATCGCATTACATATATAATAATATGCAAGTACCTTTTCATTAGTGTCGTGAACTGAATGTATCCCCCACCCCAAAATTCATATGTTGAATACAAACCCACAATTTGATGACATTAGGAGATGGGGCCTTGGAGAAGTAACTGGGTCATGGGGATAGAACCCTCCTGAATGATATTATGCCCTTATAAGAGGAAATACAAGAACTTTCGCTTGCTCTCTGTCTCTACCATGTGAGGATAGAATGAGAAGATGCAAATCAGGAAGAAGACTCTCACTAAACATGAATCTGCTTGCGCACTGATCTTGGATTTCCAAGCCTCAAAACTGTGAGAAATGAACTTCCACCCAGTCTATGGCATGCCCTAAATTAAGACAATTAAGGAAGATAAACCTTACCCCGTACAATATTCTAAGAAGAATTCATCATGTGAATCTTTATATAAGGATGATCAAAATACTAACAATGATCATTATAGGAAAGATCTTCTCATACACAGCTAACAAAGGCTGAAAAAACTTTATTATGGATAGAACTTAATCTAATTCTCAGTGAATTTAAAAGTATAATATAAAAACATACCCAGGGCAAGATAGTTCACATCTGTAATCCCAGCAGCTTGTGAGGCTGAGGCAGGAGTATCTCCAGTTCAAGGCCAGCCTTAGCAACTTAGCAAGCCCCTAAACAACTTGGCAAGACCCTGTCTCAAAATAAAAAAAAAATAAAAAAGAACTGGTGATGAGGCTCAGTGGTTAAGTGCTCCTGAGGGTTCAATCTCTAGTACCAATAAATAAATAAATAAAATAAAATACAAAAACAGAGTAAAATCTCCTCTGTGGGGCCCTATGACTACCTTGTGGTCTGAGTTACCTAGACTTGAGAATCTGGAAGAATGGCTATTTGACATCTCCATATTCACATTCAAGAAAAGTCCAAATGTAGTACAGACTGCCCATAAAGAAGTGTCTTCAAAGTAAAACCACCTGACCCTTCAAAGTGAGATTATTAGGAGATAATTTGGGACTATCAGTAGATCTCTTCGAAGAAATGTGGAGAAAGCCAAGATCAGGTGACTGGATGGACAGATACAGAAAGGTCAGAGTCAAAATGTAATGAACTTGAATGGATTCAGACAAGCAAGGGTTAATACTAAGAAACAAGCAAATGTATCAGACAATTAAAGGAGTTGATTAATGGAAGGAGGTCCCAGAGAATAGACATAAATTATGGTTAATCTCTAGGCCATTCATTTTATTTAAGCTTCATAGCATCTTTCTGGACTGATAGCGCAAAATACCATTTAGTAATTTGAGGGGTCAAAACCCAAAGAATAGAAAAATTGGGACTAAAATCACAGGGAGTTACTGTTTGGAGCATACAAATATTCAGAATGTAACTAAGATAGCCTTTTCTAGAGAGTCCAGATCTACAATTGGCAAAGATGACATTTTCTTTTGAAAAATAGAGCAAGTTTTTATTTCTTATTAAAAAATCAGTTAACAATCCAGTAAGTGTTTGGAACATTGTGGTGGTGTTTAAAACCAATGTCACAAAATATCTGTACCAATTTCCCAGTATGATCTCTCAGAGGTCACATGGGGCCATGGAAGGTGGTCTCCACAAGGGCTTGGTACAGGAGATTAGTGGAAACTGAAACCTGTTCGTGGTTCTCCTTTCTGGATCATAAGTGCTCTGGTGAAGAAGAGTGTCTTTTATTTATTACAAATGTTGTATACTAGCTGTGACAAGGGCTCTGGGTACTGCCACAGGAGAGTCAAGTGGGAGTCACGCAGAGGCAGGAGTGTTGCAGAAAGTGAGCAAGTGATCTTCCTGGGGCAGATATGCTAAAGGAAAAATTCCCACAAAAGCCAGTAGGTGCAGAACTGCGCAGTTCAGGACTTAAGAAAGAAACCACATTGGTGGCACTATAACTTAGCATCTTGCACCATTCCCAGATGAACAAACTATAAACTAGCACTGGCAGAGGAAGCTGTTAGTAGCCACTAGAGACTGAACTGTCCCAATAATTGCATATAGAAATATTGAAGTTTCAATACTGATTGTTAATATCACATGAGGAATATTATAATAATGATAAATGGTAAATTATAGAAGCCACTTAACAATGGCTGTTTTACTTGTAGCCTACAATACTGTTAACAGCATTATGATAACAACGTGCTCACTAAGAATTGAGAACATTCAAATCCAGAAGAGACAAAGAATTGGAAAAAAAAATAACTTATAGAGCATTTGAAAGCTTGAATAGGCACAGGTGTGATAACTGGAAGTCAATTCTAACTGAAGAAAGAATGGTTGATAACTGCTAAGGATGTCAAGGATATTTCAGAAATGTGTACAAGATTCCTCAAAAGCTCTACTTACAAAAAAAACTCTTCAGTCCTCAGAACCTGCTGGCTGCTAGACAGATGAAAGTGATAATCAAGCAAAAAAATATTCAGAATCAGAATGAGATGTTGACAGAGAACAGGCAATGCCCATTAGATTTCGAAGATACAATATGAAAATGTTAGGAGTAATGGCTTGGAGCAGTCAGATCTTAGTTTAAATCCTGCCTTAGTCTTTAGTAAGATATAGCTTTGGGAAAGTCACTTAACATTTAATAATAATAATGTTAAAAGAAACTATGGAACTATTAAATAGTCATTTATTTATATTTTTAAAAATTACTGAAGAACCCAGATTTGCTATATATGAGGTTTTATATCATTATTCCCCATCTGAGGAATTTAAACTGAGAATTTAAAAAACATTTACTCCTCAATTTATTTAATTGGCAACAATAATAATAAATATATTAACAAATTTATAAAAATAACCGTATGTTCAAAATAGAATAAGGTCACATTTTATATTTTTGTAAATCTCTAAGGTTCTGACTTAAAACAGCTGGATTCTCATATCTGCCTCTGCATTCAATCTGTTGAAATAGGTTATCATGGTTGAAGTACAGAAAGAAAATCCAACTACACAGAGATACATTGCTGGGGAAGTAAGGAATACTTCAGTTGTCTTGTAAGATAATAATGGATGGTCTTCTCTGAGAGTATGCCAAAATTTGACAAGTGGTAGTTTCTTAAAGGTTAGCTGCAATGAGGTATTTGAAACTAGATTAGTGAATTTTGTGTTGTCTTTTCATTAAAGTTCATTAGTCTACCTTACATGTGAAATGGATCACTGGATCTTTCAGTGCAGCAGAAGTGCTTTTTGCAAACTGATATGGTTTAGATATGAGGTGTCCCCCAAAAGCTCACATGTGAGACAATGCAAGAAGGTTCAGAGGAGAAATGATTGGGTTATAATATTCTTAATCCAATCAGTGAATTAATCCCATGATAGGGACTGAGTGGTAATTGAAGTGGTAGGGTATAGCTGGAGGAGATTGGAATTGGGACGTGACTTTGAGGTATATATTTTGTATCTGGAGAGCGGAGACTTTCTCTCTCTGTTTCCTGATCACCATGATGTGAGCTGTTTCCCTCTGCTACTCCTCTCCTGCCATGACGTTCAGCCTCATCTCGAGCCCCAAGGAATGGAGTCAGCTTTGTATAGACTAAGACCTCTGAAACTGAAGTCTCAAATAATTCTTTTCTCCTCTACAATTGTACTGGTCAGATCCTTTAGTCACAGCAGTGAAAAAGCTGACTAAACCACAAACATCCCAGGATATCACGAAGAATATTTTTTGAATTATGTATGCAAGAGTCATAACTTAATATAATGAATCATTTTGCTGTTTCAGCAAAAATTTTAAGTAAAATTGGCATGTTTTTAAAAATGTGAGTGTGTGGTAATCATGAGGACAATGAGTAAGAGACCAGGCATGGTGGTACACCTATAATACCAATGACTTGGGAGACTGAGGCAGGAGGATTGCAAGTTTGAGGCCAACCTTGGCAAATTAGGGAGATACTGCCTCAAAATTAAAAAAAAAAAAAATCAAAAGGGAGAGGATGCAGCTCAATGGTAAAGTGCCTCTGGGTTCAATCCCCAGTAGAATAAATGGGTGGAGGAGGAGAGGGGAAGAGGAGGAGGAGGAGGAGGACTAGGAAAAGGAGTAGGAGGAGGAAGAGAAGGAGGAGAAAGAAGAAGAAGAGGAGGAGGAGGAGAAGGAGGAAGAGGAAGAGTACAATGATCATGCATATGATACATGAATTGTAGGGTCACTGCCTTCATCTGTGTTAAGGTTTACTTTCACCCACTATTGCTTTGCATAATCAGTACAATTGTCACCACAATGGAAATAATCTATATTCACAGAACACCTTCAAGTGTCTTGGAAACACATAGGGATCCAAAGACCTACACTTGGAGAGCTGCGGCTGTGACTTCAGAAACACCAAAGATTCCGTAGATGCCAACACACAAGAATCCGTGTGCTAATTCTACACTAAATACAGTGCTATATTTTAAAAAATCACATTTTCCCTATTTTAAAAGAACTTGGACTGAAGTTATGCTGGTATAACAGACATGCAAAGATAATTTCAACATAGCAGATGACAATTATAATCACACTGTAGAGAAGTATAGATGGAGGTAAAGAATAGAGGCAGGATTCTGCTCTCACGGAATTGTCTTAAAAATTTTTAATTTTTAATGCAAAATAATGTATTCATTTTATAAAACTGAAAAATATTCATAAAACTACAAAGAGGAAAATATAATCAACAAGACCTTGCTCAAATAGGTTTAGCTAATAGTTTGTCATGTTGGATTCTTTTTTTCTTATAAATATATAATATTCTTTGCAGATTTGTGATAATCTCAAATATATGCAACTTACATGCATTTTTACCTTGACATTATATTATAAAGAATATTCACATAACTTAAAGAAATTTCAGAAACATGACTTTTAATAATATCATGACATATTATTGGATAGGTAAATCACAATTCACTTAACCACCCTCCTATATTGGATTTTTGGCATTATGTGGTATTCTCATAATTCAATATAAACATAAATTTATTCCTGCATGTCAGCTTATTTCCTTCAGGATGTGTTCCCTGAGGGTAAGAATGTCTTAGGCTCTTACCATTTAAAGCCAAGTTTAGTTCAGGTAAGGCTACATTTGTACACTTTAAGACTTACAACGAACATATCTTATTTCTTTCTCCCATAAGTTCCCATTTAAAAAGTCATGACAGTTTTAGAAAAAAAGAAAAGAAGAAACTAGAATATTTTTAATATGGAGGAAAAGATGTCAACAAATTTCATATATTTGAAAAATTCCTGAAGCATAAATATCAGATATAACCTGATTATAGAAAATAAAAGCAGGAAAAATTCCAACC
This sequence comes from Glaucomys volans, assembly GCA_020662805.1. Classification (NCBI taxonomy): domain Eukaryota; kingdom Metazoa; phylum Chordata; class Mammalia; order Rodentia; family Sciuridae; genus Glaucomys; species Glaucomys volans. Next base: position 915,265 of record JAJEJO010049121.1, read on the forward strand.
CCAAACACCAGTGCTTAACAGGATTCTTCCAAAGGAGTTCTTTAGAAGCTTCCAGTTCAAAGTCAGTGAGAACAAGACAGAAAGGACCCAGGATGCATCATGTGAGCAAGTTAATTAAAGCATTTTATTTAGAATAGTTAGACCAGGAAAAACGTTCTCTTCCTTTGCACATAGAGGCTACTGACTTTTTTCATCAGCACTAAGCCCAAAGAACTTCTCTTCTAAGATAACAGATCATCTTCCAGTGGAAAGTTCTGGTATAAGTGTCAAAGGTTGAGAGAAAGAAGAAAAATGGGGCTTTAAAAATGTCAAACCTCTATAATATATGACAGCAGGGTGAGTATACACCAGCTGACCAAGAAAAGAAATTCACCAAGATCCCTCATTCCAAAGCAAGTGCTCCTTACCTGGTGTTGGCGAGCACCAGGGACAGCACATTCCTGGCCCACCAATACCACTGTGCAGAACCTCCCTCAACAAGTTGCGCCCTTTACAGTCTTCAAATGAGAAGCTCATATGTAAAGGAGTTTGGGGAAGCCGACCTATCACACTGCACAAAAATCCCAAATAAGCTAGCTACACTAGTTAAACTAGTGCTATATCCAAAAACATGAAGTGAGCACCAGATAAGGGAGGAATACTAACAGCGTAAGAACAAGGAATAAAAACAAAGAAACAAATTAACAAGCCCTATAGAAAATGGAGTCAAATCAGTGGAGAAAATGGTTCTTCAAGATATTGTATTCCATATCTTCAGAGAGAGCCATAAATCAAGATGAGCTTTCAATGACAGGTCAGTAATTCAATGATAAAAAAGAGAGGGCTTGGAAAGTTTTTAGCAAAACAAATTAATTATGGGCTAAATCAGTGTTTTTTTTTAAATATATTTTTAGCTGTTAATGAACCTTTATTTATCATTTATATATGGTGCGGAGGATCAAACCCAGTGCCTCACATATGATAGGCAAGCACTCTACCACTGAGCCACAACCCCAGCCCCTAAATCAATGGTTTTTAAACTATTTTGACTAATAAGCATATAACACTGTATACATGTATCCATATTATACATATGTGCTAATATAGTTAAACAAATAAATATAAATAATATATGTATATATTCCACCAAATAATACATCCCCTCACAGCCATGCATTCTCTGTGATAATTCTAATTTTTTAAATGGGCTCATTAAATGTATTTTAATGACTCATTGATAGGTTGTGATCCAGAGTACAAAAATGTTGATTTCATGGGAAAATAAAGCAACTGAACCCCAGGGGTGGTCTATAGGATCAAAATAAGGAAGTCTCAAAGAACAGAAATCAAAACAAACAAACAAAAAAATGGAAAGTCAGAAATCACATGTGAAATATCCAGGAAGCACAAGATCTAAGCAGTAATAAAGAAGTGACTCAAAGGAGAAGAGAAAAGAATAAATGAAATAATAAAACTAAACATGAATGTATGTTTTTTGGGAATAGTTTAAATAAGACTGAGCAAGATTAGCAACATTTAAAAATAAAACCAATATATACACACATCCATGAATTTTCTGATGAAATTTCAGAATTTCAAGATAAAGAAAAGATCCTAAAAACTTCCAGAGAAGACAAATTACATGTAATGCAAAAAAGACCTGTGCATACCTGATGTCACACTTCTCATCACCATGCCATTCCCAGTCATGTTGTGCTTAGGAGAAAATGAAAGAGGGAGTGTGATTTTCAAACCTTAAAGGAAAACATTGAATTTAAAATTTTATACCCAGCCAAATAATAGCAAAGAGGAAACAGAAATCATTTCTGCAAATGCAAGTAAACAGAAGCTTTCAACTCACACATTCTATGTGAAAAAAATAAATAAATAAAAATGACTGAACCAGATTTTCCAGTCAAAACAAGAAAACTCCAAGAGTGATGAGGACATGGAGTATAAAACACAGACAGTTGAAGGACAAAAAAAGTAGGAAAAGGTAAGAAAAACAGGAAAAATAAAATCAATGACATCTAATGCCAGGAAGAATAATTCTTAGAGCAACAAAGTTACTGAGACGATATAACTCTTCCTTAGGTCCATCAACGGTGTGACTTTACATTGATATAGACATGCAAAATCATAACATTTTAACCATGTTATTGGGTTTTTAGCTTTTTATAATCAATATTTAGGTAAAGCACAAAATAAATGTAGTGCCAGAAGATAATTTAAATATTACAAAATTTGACAATGTAATAACAATGTGGCAAATTATATAAAATGGAGGACGAAAGAAAAGAGGAATGGTAATGAACCCTATTGGTTCCCTTGGACTGTGACAAATAACATATTATACACACACACAAACACACATGTCCACACATATACATTGGTAATAAATTAAGAAACCTAGAAGAATTGAAACTATAAAAGCTTACAAAGACTGGCTGGAAGCTTAGGTGTTTTAAGCCACTAATTTTTTAAAAAGAGCAGACTATAAATATTATAGCAATAATAATATTTGATTATCAAACTGAAATTCATGGCTTTCAGATTCTTAACAGTCCTTGCCAAAAAAAAAACAAAAACAAAACAAAACAAAACAACAACAACAACAACAACAACAACAACAAAAAACCCACAGGTTTTCTCTAAAGAGTAAGACTAGCAGGAAAGTGGATATAGAATTTGATCTTCAATTTTCACCCATCTATACTGTTTGAATTTTTAATATCTCACATACACACACACACACACACACATACACACACATGACATATATATATATATATATATATATATATATATATATATATATATAGAAGGGCATATGTGTAGATGTTTTTAAAGGAAGTTCTTATCATTTTACCCTATCCTTCCTGAAAAATGTTATTTAAAAATACTTTTGCTCAATTGATATGAGAAAAATAACATTTCATTTTCTCCTGAGCCATTTTAAATAACTGTAACTCCAATTTTAATCTTATTTGTTAAATATCTACTTATACCATGAGCTCATAAGGATTTACTTTTACTGATTTACATGAGTATTTTTAAAATACATTAATACAATCAAATCTTACCTTATTTATGGCAAACACAGTCCCCAACTCCTCATGTATCTTGTAACATTATTTCTAGGGCATTTTTCTTTTTTACCTTAAGAACGTGTTCCTGTTTATGCATACCGAGCCCTCGCCTTTACATGCACAGCTTTCATGTGTCATCCTGACAGAATGCCAAGCCCTTTAAACACTTTTCCTATACTTGAATCTGCATTTTACATAGTAGGTGATTAAGGGTGATTTTGAACATTTCATGGATCTGGGATAAAAATCTAGACTCCTGATGAGATACCCAGAGTTGTGGAGGAGGACAGGAAGCCACAGCTCTTGTGGTGATGTTATATTTAGGCAGAACTGTGGTCAGATTCAATCCTCTTTGGGGCAAAAGTCGTGTGAGGGGTGGTGGTCTCCCACAGAGGCCCTTGCTGTATAGGTCTTCAAGCTGGTCATACAAGCAGGGCCACTGACTGTGTCAGGATACTGAACTTCCTTGGCCCACATCTCATGCTCCTTTCTCCATTTTATTTCTGCAGAGGCTCAGTGAAGTCCCATGAAGTGATAAGTAGCAAGGATGTAATAGAGAAGGGACCCTCAACTTCAGGTGAGGAAGGCGCTGCCAAAAAGCTCACAGAACACCCCATTGCCCCAGCCCAGGACAACAGAGCAAGGCCTGCCTTCCCTCTCTCCCTGCTCCAGGTGCAGAACAGGTCCCCCCAGAAGTGCAAAGACTGACAGCTATCCAGCCTCTGACTGTGGAGAGTGAGGGGACAATCCTGGGTAGGGAGCAGGAGGTATCAGTCTTGATTTACTCCATTTAAATGGTAAATGGAAATGACTGAGGGGGACACAAAGGCAGCCTGCAAAACCCCCCAGAACTTCTAAAAGATCATAAAAGACCACTAGATTTCCCCAACCCAAGAGGGGCAGTGAGTGCATAAATCACATCAGATATTTAACATTTTTTCTTTTTAAAAAGAGGAGATTCTCCTCCAAACTAGTGGGTCTACTGGTCAACTTTAGGATATTTACATCTCAAATAAAAATTTAACTAATTAGTATCTGGTAACCTATGCAAGATTTATCACACCTGATAATGATTTTTCTTATCAGGACATTTTTTTCTAAATCAGGGATATAAATTAAAATATTTATATATGTGTTCTTCCTAAGTTTTCTAAATTTTTTTAATTATTTATTTTTATTCATCCACATGGGATTTATTTTAATATATTTTGTGCAAATATGATATCACTCAATTTTTCTTCATATAAGCCAATTTTCACAATATCACTTGTTGAACAATCTATATCCTTCCTGTTCTACTGTGGTCAGTCAGAATTCCAACTTACTGGTGTGTTCATGAGGATAGCCCTTCATCAGTAATAAGAAGTATTAGAAAGTTCTATTTTTAGAACACATGCATCCTTGCACCACACAAACAGCTTCCCAGGCCAAAGGTATCTGAGAAGTCAAATAATTTATCAGAATGTTGTTAGGTACAAATGAGATCAGAATGAAAGCTGATAAATCTTCTTAAGGAAATTTCATCTAGCCCTTGGTAAATATAACAAAATAAAGCTAACAAAAAACAAAATAGACTTTCATTGTAACTGGAGTTATCTTGTCTAATAGCTAATATCTTTCTCCACTGGATAAGAATGGATGCCCATTATAGATTTTTGTCTCTTAATGAACTTAGTCAATTTTAGATGGGTCAGTGCTATTATGACCATACACTATGGAGTCTGTGTATACGCTGGAAATTCCACTAGATCACACAAATTCTGTTTCACCTCGGGCCACTTTAATGAGAATTCTTAGAAATTCATTTTATTTTCTTAGGATTTATAGGCATATAACAACATTATTTTCAAATAATAGTATTGCTCTATTTTTAGCCACTGTGACCAAATAACCTAACAAGAACAATTAGAGAAGGAAAAGTTAATTTGGGGCTCACAGTTTCAGAGGTCTCAGTCCCACATCACCTATAACTATAGGCAAAGACTGATTTTTTTCCATTCAACACCTTATGTTTGTAAAATGGCGGCTGCCACCGGAGAAGATACCAAAAGCCCTTCTTTTCTAGGCAATCCTCTTGTTAAGATATCTATTCAGTTTTCCCTAATCCTCTGTTGCAGAATTTCCCACAGTTCCATTGGCCCAAACCTATAGTGAACTCTGCAATCAGCCAAATCCAGTCTCTAAAAGGGCTGGGAAAGTAAATGGCTGGAAAACAGAAACATGATTGTCATATTAAGTTAGATCAACTGTGATTAACCACCTTGGGTTGGAAGAAAGAATCCAAAATAGAAAATGAGAGTCTTATTAGCAAGGAACAAATGGAGTAGAGAAGGTTCAAGCATAAAGTTAATAAGGTCTGCCACCATATCTGTTTTTCAGATGTATTGCCTTTTGTGCTAAATTTCAAGTAAACAAAATTGATGCTGATTTTCTAAAATGGATGTACAATATTCTAAATTCTCTATGCTCTGCAATGGTATGGGTAGATATCTCTAAAAATCTCGAAGAACTCAGGTACAATCTGATTTCAGAAACTTATGAAGTGACCAATCTGATTTAATTTTGTATTTCTTGTTAGGATTGGTCTAATATTTGATTTCTGGAATAAATTTTTATAACTTGTATATTTTCTCTTCAGAAATGTTTAATTTCATTTATGGTTTCAAATTAATAGTCTGTAGTTTAGCATAATACCATTTAAATATTTTTAATATTTCATTTATATATCTGTATATCTCTAGTTTTATTATCTCTTATTCTTATTAATTTTAATACTATGTTTTATAAAATCAGATCTTATATTTGCTTTTTTTCTCCTTTATGAATTTCTGCCTTCAAAACTATTATTTTTCACCTAATTTCTTTATGCTTGCATTTTTATATTTGAATTTGTAGAATAAATTCTTGTCTAACAATGAAAGGATGCAAAGCTAAGAGTTTTTCCCTTACTTTCTGTTTTAGCTGCATTGCTTAAGATAATTATTCTCATTGCCATGCTCAAAATATAGATTTTCGGTACTGAAGAACTTTTTCCACTAAAAAAGTTCATTAAATTCTACTCCATTTGCTTTCCTTAATTGTTATTGACAAGTACTTATGTAATCAAAGAATGTCCTCCATATAATTTTAATTTTGAAGGGATTTTGTAAAGCAATGTTTCTCAATTTTTAAAGAGAATATGGTCTTTGAAATGTACAAATTTCAATGTTAGTATATTATTTTAACCTAGTCAATTTTTACTAGTATTATTATTTTATTTTATTTCATCTTTTATTGGCTGAATGAAATAGTAAATTCCTCTTAAACATTTATATTTGTCTATTCTACTTTTATTCTTAATGGTGTCTGCCACATGCATTTCCTCTTACAGCATCAGTGAGATTATAACTTTCCTTCAAATCAAAGAAAAATAAATTCTTCCTGAAAAAAAAATTGTCTGAAATTAAGATAACTCCTTTGTTTTCTATCTGTTTTTATCTGTCTTAATAGTGTCCTCACCATTTATTCTTTTGAAATTCTCTGTCCTTCTGAAAGCAGTTTTTAATCAAGTGTGAAAGTCTTACATGTTCAAGGAGTTTATTTTAATTGGAAGAATAGGAATGTATTTTAATTCACAGAATTGCTATATTTGATCTTCAATTTTATAGTTTTATGCTGCTTTATAATACTTTATAACTTTTAATATTTTTTATATTCTCCAGTAATTTGCATACTGTACAGAATATTTTAACTCCACTAGTGGTTATCTTTAAAATTATAAATTATAGATCCTAAATTATCAACAACCAAATGAAATTATAACCTTTTTCTCTCTAGGTAAGATAAAAAAATGAGGACACTTTAGCTCTCCTTATCCTTTACCACATTCTTTCAGTTTTTTAGTTATTATAAACTGAGTGTTTAATCAATTTTCAATGATGTGATTGTTCACATTTTCCTTCATACTTTAAGAATTTAACTCTCCCACTGAATTTTATTATCAACTGTGAAACAATCATTATTATTTATATTTATTTATTTATCAAACTATCTCAAGTTGACCTCTTTTTTGTACAAAGATTTCATTTTTAACATCCCAATTTTCAGTCACCTCAATTGGCAGAAATACTCCTTAAAAATAGTCAATTTTTAACAAACTTTTTATTTTTCTTTTCAATTAAATGTTTAACCTAATAAAGAGCTAGACATATATATCTTTTCAAAAGTATTGTGAATTGTATGGAATCCTACCCAAGTTAGTCCTCTTATTTTTTCACGTTAGTAATTATCACAAATTGCTTCCCATATTCCAGCAATAGATTGAGTACATCTTGGCATATAACATTGCAAATTTCCGCTCTCGCCCCCCCCCCCCCCCGTGTCCTCATGGGAATTATAATGGCTGCTCCTAGGATAATATTCTACCCCAGATCTTGAATATTGTTCTTTGAAAATCTTTCCTATTGTCAAACATTTGCTTGTTTTAAAATAAGTCTCAGAAGAAAGAAGAAAATAAAGTAAAAAGTAAGTAAGAAATACTGATGGAAGGTGTCAAACCTTATTGGAATTCGGATGGCAGCTGGTGTAGACATTTGAAGAGCATGAGTAGCTTGTGTGAATGTATCATGCCTAGGAAGGCCCTTACACTGCAGTTACCCACTTCAGAGTTACCCGTTTGTTGGCTTGGAAAATGTTTCAGCCCAATTGCTTGTACTAGAGCAAATTGAAATTTCTAAGATAAAAGAGCCTACTTTCAAATCTCACCCACACAATCCAAATTCCAACTTCCATTCCTCCATAGCTCTGTTTAGTGAGTGTAATCATAAAAACATGTACAACTTACTCTATCCTCATTTCAAAAGTTACCTCAAACTAACCTGGTCACTAACAGAAACTCTGCACCCTTCTCTAGGGGTCTGATAGAGTCTGAGCTTGCTGGTTGCTATGGTCTATTTAATAAATTTTCCTAAGCTATGTGGATAATAAGATAAGATATTTGGGAGAATTAAAATGTTAATTATGTGTACAGGTTGGTAAATATGCTCAGTGATTTGAACGGATTCATTATATGAGCTTAAATTATTATTACAACGGTGAATGTCAACCATTCATGATACATTACCCTCATTACAAAATATTGACAACCAAATTCAACCGTGTGCTCTCCAAAAATTAATGACTACTATAAAATTACTCTCAATTTGCTCTTAAATAATCCAGAAGAGTTCTTCTGACACTGAAATCATTTACCCAAAATACCTGCCTATGCCTTCTATCTAAGGAACTCAAGAGAGCTGACAATAATAATACAACATAGGAGCTCAGAGACATTACTTGGCCATGGTCACATAGCCAAGATGTGGCAAAGAGAAAATTCAAAACAGATTTACCTGACACAAAACCTGTGATGACTATGACCACCTTTCACACAAATAACAATAGCTACCAGGTATTGAGTATTCACCCTACTTAATATCCATTTATCACATTTATTTTTTACAATAACTTTTGTAAATAGGCTTTATTTTTTCAATTTTATTGAGAGGAAATAGAGGCTCAGAAAATTTTAAATATGTTGCTACTAGTTCTTCATGAGAAAGAACAAGAACAAAAAATGTCTCTCATCAAGTCACTACACCTGTGGAGAGCCCAGGCAGCAAACATGAAATCTGCCTTGAAACCATCTTTGAAGAACAGTATTATTATTTAGAGTTTGGGATACAAACAACCAAATCAGAATTCTGATTTCAGAAGGCAAAAAATGGGAAGAGAGCTCTTCTGGTGACAGGGACCAAGTCAGGAGAGGGACATGGACACGCTTACGTGGATTATTCTGATGTGGCTCGCTCATTCTGCAGCAGGGTGGGACCCAGCAGCAATTCAGCACTTCCCATTTATAAATAGTGTGAATCATTCTTCTCTCTGGCTGTCTTCTCAGCTGCTCTCAGCATTTTGGGAAGGGGAAGATCCCAGTGAGCCAGTTACTGTTTTGCTCAGGGCTAAGTATGAGCTCTTTATAGCCCTATCTGCTTGTCCACTGCCTGTGATGTGTGCCAGCTTTGCTCGTGTGAAACACAAACATCTCCCTCGATTCAATTAAAGAGCAGCCCCTAAAACAGAAGATGAGATTAAAGTCATACCATTATGGGGAGTGAATCAGTGAAGAACTGCCACATCTTTTATTGGGTATGAGGGAAATAACAATGCTAATCTAACAAAAGGGCAGAATATGTCCATGTCTTCTGAAAGATACATGTTCTAATACATAACTTTCTAGTTTAATTTTAAATGCACATGTGGGATACTGATTGTTGAATCCACACACATCAAATTTTAGTCCTAGGTTTTCTAAATATGTTTCTAGTTAATCAGATATGAGGCTGACCTTACCCAAACATTTCTTCACCTCCTGATTACCAAGTTTGATTTCAGCTGACCAGGAAGAATGGCATAGAATTCTCTTCCATTTTAGCTGGTGGCAGAAGCCAACCATCATTCTGTCAAAATTCTATACTGCACTCTTACTAATTTTATGTTGTATTCAAACTTATTTCCAAGATAGGTCACAAGCTCTACCAAGACTGAAATCTAATCTAAACAAAGCCACATAATCCATTTCATTGACACTAACTTTGCAGAGACAGAAACTATACACCTGGCATAACATATATTAGGGACACAATCTCTCTGTCTTAAATCCTTTAAATGATGGGGCACTCTAAGAGAATAAACAATATAATATCAAGCATCTGATTTTACCAGCTGGTTCTCTGATACTGGAGTGGTATCTAACCTCCCAATACTTTAATAGAAATGAAAACAATTATAAACCAGTCCTTGCCTACCCACAGAGCTTTTGTAATAAGCACAAGACACCATGTGAAGACATAAGCAAAATACTATATAGCAGATAAAAATTGGAACCAACCTAAATATTCAATAAGAGGTAGTCTTCTATATGTTAATACAGTCTCAAGATGGGTTATATTTATTAAGAGACTACCATTAACATGAGTACAGATAATAACAAATTTATTTTTAAAGGATACAATATTATCATATACAGATAAACACACACACACACACATACATACATACACACACACATATACACACACACACACACACAGACCTTGATCCAGAGCCTTGCACATGCTAGGCATGCATTCTACCACTGTCCCACATCCCCAGTCAAAATATACATTTACAAATACTGAAAGAAAGCATACTGCAATGTTAACAGTAGTGATCAGTTGGATGGTAATAGCTGATTTAAAAATAATAATTTTATTTATTTTGCTTTTCAAAAGTAAATGCAATGTATTGTTATAATTGTAAAAACATTTAAAATATGTGAAAATTCTTTTGCACACCACAATATGCTATTAATATTCCTGCTACTTAATAAAATTATTCAAATAAAACTAAAGTTAAGAAAGTCTATTTTTTGTTAATACAACAATTTAGCTCATTTCCACATAGGTGTTCCAGTTTCTTATTAACCTAGGCTGAAATAAAGTGATATTATTCTAATAATACAACTTGAGTCATCAAAGCATTAATATATAACAAGCATAAGGCAAGTATAATATCATATAAATGTCTGGGTAACAATTGGATATTAGCATATAATATGACAAAATTAGAGCATTTAATAAAAACTATTTAAATATGAATTTATTTATGCAAGTGGGATAGTCAAGATTATCTAGTGAGCACTATCTGTTAGGGATTTATTTTCTTTTTCTGCCTTTTTTTTTCCTAGTGCTGAATATTAAATCCAGGGCATGCTAAGTGCACAAGTGGCTTATTTCCTTAAAGTAAGTATTCCACTTCAAAGACTCTTCATTAGCTAATAATTAGTATATATGTATATATGTACATATGTATGTATTCACAGTGCTGGGGATTGAATCTAGGACCTCACACATGGGAAGCAAGTGAGTGCTTTAGCACTGAGCTATATGCATCCCTGAAAATTTTAAATATAACTGAAGTTTATTGAAAAAATTAGCAGTAACTCAAGATTGAGTTATTATTATTCATCATACCAAATAATTTAAAATATTGGCTTATAAAACATTATTTCTGTAGAAGATGTATATCAAATATTTTGGTGCAAGAGATGAGTAATTTGAAAACTAAAGTTAGGAGAATACCCTAATGCATTTCAAATATTTGTTCAATGAGATATTATTCATAATGGAAGTCAGTGAGTCAAAGTATGAGAGGTAATTCTTGGCCTCATTTTGAAAATTTGACTTATTCATATAACTATAATCACAGTACACAGTAAGGTAAAACTGAAACTATTAATTTATATTCCTTTAAGGCATCAGAAAGTATGTATATGTGTTATGCCCACATGTTGATATTTTTATTATAAATCACATATATATATATACATATATATATATTGCAAGTGCACTGTTCCATTAGTCAAAATGAGATAAGAAAGAAGCTTGAGCAATCCTGAGTTGCATTATTATTGCTCTTCCTTAAAGGGATATGAGCCTTGCCTAAGATCAGAAGTCTAGTAAAAGTAAAAAGAGAAAGTAAAAGTCAGCCTGAAGTCAACACCCACTTACCTTCTACTGCACCACACAACTGTTGAAATTACTGCAAATAATACAAAATAAACACCCTCAGACTATCCATCACACCCCTGCAAAAATAAATCCCCCATGGGAAATAAAGAAATAGATAAATAATGAACACTCTATCAAGGATCCTAATGTAACAGTTTTTTTTTCACATTTTAACATCTCTGAAGTTGAGAGATATATCTCAAAATTGATAACACATTTAATAATTAATAATATATTAGTACTTAAATTATCTGCAGTGAAGGACTAATATCTTTTCATTTACCCCTCATTCTTTCCAATTATTTTACTGTTTACTGTGAGCAACATTTTCAATAGCATTGTGTTTGAGCCAATGAAATATTGCAATAACCAAAGTATATTGCATAGAATATTGTTTCATTGCTTCTTTTAAATTCATGTATATGTTTTGATCCATGTATGTTTTGTTTAATGATTAAAGCAGCTTAAACATATCTCCTCAAATATTTATCATTTCTTTGTGATGAAAACTTTTAAAATCCTTTCCTATATTTTTTGAAATGTACAGCAGCTGATTGTTATTAGTAGTCACCCAACTGTACAACTACACACCAAAAATTCTTGCTTCTACTAACCATAATTTAGTACCCATGGATTAACCTTTCCCATCCCTTCTTCTCCTCACTCTTCCCAGTCTCTGATAATCTATCCTTCTAGACTCAATTTCCATGTATCAAGTTTTTCATATTCTATATATGAGTGATATCAAGCAATACTTGTTTTTCTGTGCCTGGCTTAATTCACTTAACATAGGGATCTCTAATTCCATCCATGTTCTTACAAATGACAAGATTTCATTTTCATGGCTGAACAATATTCCACTGTGTATATGTACATTTTCTTTATCTATCTATCAGTTAATGGACATTTAAGTTATTTACATTTCATAGCTATTATGAATAGTGCTTATTGCATTTAGTTTTGAATTTTGATATTTTCTTAAAACTAGGCCAAGTGGTCAAATCGAATATTTTACTTTTTTGCCAGAAATAAATTGAATGTCTGAAGACAGGAATCAAGAAGAAGGAAAAAGAAGATTAAATATTTCATCCTTTGGAAACATGGTTCAAGAATTGGTTATATCTGTCAAATTAAATATTTCTTGCTTTCAAGGGCAGTCATTTAATATCTCCTACTATTCTGTGTTACTTTGGTCCTTAAGTTTTTTGCTTCTTTTTTGTGGTAAAACTTATATGTGATAAAAGAGTTTTCACTCCATAACAGTAAATACAATTGACATATGCATCTCCTTTCCAAACTTTTTGTAATGAATACTTAATTCAAACCATCACATCACACCCCACATTCACACATACACATATAATCATTGTCAGTTAAAATAAATAATTAATAAACTGTAATTGATGTTCTCATTCTAATGATAAAATTGAATAATGTACAGCATAAGAAACATCTCACTTTGTGCTATACAACGCCATAAAAAATAAAAGATCCTGCAAGTCTAAAGTATGAAATAATAAATTAGATAGGAAATGTAGTTAGGAACAAGGAAGGAAATAGATTAATAACATAAGTCTAGGTCAAAACCAAGTCTGGCTTATTAATTATGAGAACTTTCAGCTTAAATTCTTCTATTATGCATTTTACAAGAAAAATTGCTTTGTATAAGAAAAGTTTCAAAATACTATACAGGTTCTCTCTGTTAAAATAGTTCAGGACTCAAATGAATGTGAATGGAGATTTTCATGCTTTCTCAAAGGAATCTTCTCGCTCACTGCCGTAGCCCTAGGGTACTCTGAAAATGCTCAATCCATATTTGTTGACTTCTGAAGGACAAATAGAGTCACCTTCAAAAGGAAGAATACACTATAACTCCCATGGTTCCTTTTCTGTACAAATGTGACTTGCACCAATCACAGCGAAATAAAATAATTCACCCCTCCCAATCCAGATAGGAAAATGGGAAAAAGCAAATGAAAATCCAATTTTGGCAATTTGATCAAAACAAAGATGGCTTTCCCTGTGGCATATCTGCCATTACATCAGGCTATAAAACTGAGTAATAAATTCTTCTATCCATTAGAAAAGACACATTGATTGGTCTGACTGGCCAGTAGGAATCTCAGTTACAACTACAATCTAGTATAACTCACAGCTAGGCATGTGCTCTGGAGCCTCATTATTTAATTAAGGGTAGGAATTACAAGAGCACTAAATGCAATGAAGCAGCACAATTTGCAAGGGTTCCGAATTTATGGTTTTCATTAATTAACATAAAGTAGTGTAGGCAAGTGAAATCAAGTGATCTGCTCAGCTATTAGAATTTTGAGAGTTAATTAATATAACAGCACAGATCATTGAGCTTAGAAATTATGAGTAACATATAGAATTTTAAGGAGTATCATGATGCTTTATAATTATAAGACATTCCTCTGCTTCTTCAAATTGTCTTCTTTTGAAGCTTAGTTCCCCTAACTTAATTCAAGATCAGATATGGCTATACCCACGTGAAGAAAAGAGCAATTTAAAAATTTGTGAATTCAATTTTGCACACTTATAATAAATTATTGGCTTACTTACTTAATCAACTGTAATGATTACCGACCATTAGCGGTCATTAATAAATAAAACTGTTTGCATTTCACAGTGTGTTTGAATTTCAGACTTCTCAAATTTCTCACTAGGAAAGAAAACAAAATAACTTATTCTTATGACCACAGTTTTGAATGCAGATGAGTAAATCCTCATTTTTCTCCCAGAATTGAGGCAAAACATGAGTGGAATTGGATGGAGGCTGTGTGAATTGCCACGACCACCATTATACACACTCTCAATAACCTGTGCTCCTCCTTGGGCTTCTCCTAATTTAAAAGCTACAGAGCATTGAGGGCTATTGTTCCTTTTCATCTGCCTGAAGAGCTGTGTAAGCAGAAGTCAAGTCTTGCCATTCCCATTCAAATTTAATTCTAATTCGTTAAAAATAGACATGCCTTGTAAACTGAATAGCATTTTCTATGATGTCTTTATAGATTCCTATTACATCTTACATTTAAAATTGCAGGATAAAAAACCCTGCAGTTACAGTTGAAATACCAATGATCCCATTTTTTTTCTCTGCTTGAACATAGATTCATATATTTATTTCACAATTACAATAATTACCATCTATTGAGTAACTAAAATATGTCAGATGCTTTACTAGTGCCTTGCATAGATTCTCGCATTATTGTGAAAAAAGAATCTTGAAGGGTAGGTTCTCATTTTATATTTTGAAGAAAAGGAAGCTGTTATCGGCTGAATAGTGTCCCTATAAAATTCAAATATTGAAGTCCTAATCCTTAGTGCCTCAGAATGTGATGTATTTGGAAATAGGGCCTTTAAAGAAGTAATTAAGTTAAAGTGAAGTTACATATGTGTTTATCCAATATAACTGGTGTCCTTACAAAAAAAGGAAATCAGGACTCAGATAACACAGACCATGGGGTAGCCCCATGAAGGCAGCCATCTGCAATCATGGAGAAAGGCCTCAGGAGAAAGCAATCCTACCAACTTCTTGATTATAGACTTTCAGACTCCAGAACAGTGAGACAATAAATTTTTGTGGTAAAGGCACCCATTCTGTGTTATTTTATGTTCGCTTAGCAAACTAATAAACAATATTGTTGAGGTAATAACTCTTAATTCCAATGCCTTCTTCACTAAATCTGGCTAACCAGTGTTACTAATATGTATGACATCTCCAAAATGACTGGGAAAGATGTAAACTCCTGCCCCTCTGCTCAAACAACAAGCTTTTTCCTGTAATTTTAAAAGAGAAAATAGTCGACAAGAACAAACTTACTTAAAACAGATAAAAATAATTTTATTTGAAAGAAATATGTACAAACATCAGGGACTGGTGGACTTACCAATTGGATCATTGACACTTGACACCCCCACGCTGGCCCTCCCACTATGGTGGAGCTAAAAAAGGACCTGGTTGAAAAATCACTGCAGGATACACAGAGAGGTGTCTCTCAGGAGGTGGACCACATTCCTAGATGTGGGTTTCTAAATATTAAACACTTCTACAATAACCTATCTATTCAGTCCAATCAATGGCAACATAAGAAGAAACTAGTCAGTATACTCAAGGCCCTTCTAAGAGTAAGCTGTCCATAGTTACAGTACCTTCATGTTAAGGGATGAGCCTCCTGCTCAAGCATAGATTGGATGACAGATCACAGGGAAGATCATTGGTGAGTGAGTCAAGGTCTCTTCTGTGCTGGAGATGAAAAACTGGAGTTTTGGAGTTCTGGGGTGCTACAGAATTACTT
Organism: Glaucomys volans; assembly: GCA_020662805.1. NCBI lineage: Eukaryota > Metazoa > Chordata > Mammalia > Rodentia > Sciuridae > Glaucomys > Glaucomys volans. Next base: position 931,216 of record JAJEJO010049121.1, read on the forward strand.
TCAAATATGAAAATGGGGGTAAACAGTAGCTGCCTAGTACGAAGCAACACTGATCAGGCATCTTTATGCATTTTACGCTTGGCCGAAATTGTGTATCTGGTAGATATCCCCAGATAGTTGGCAAAGGGCAATGTGAAAACCCTCCAAAGTGACTTTACTGTGGTAAAATGGATCGCTAGGAAACAGCACACCTTTAAAATAGGCAATTTGATAAGTACTGATGTATGTATATGCCCATGAAACCGCCACCAAAATCAGCATCACAAACGTGTTCATTACCCCCAAAAGCACCCACTGCCCCTTTGCTATTTCTCCCTCCAACCTTGCTCCAGTTTCCCTCCCTCTGAGCACCACCAGGCAAAACCTGATCTATTTTCTCTGCCTAAATAATAATTTGCATTTACTACAATTATATAAAAATGCAATTACATTATGTCCTTTTTCTCTTGCTTCTTTCACCCAACATGATTATTTTGAGATTCATTCATAATGTGCATATAAATAGTTCATTCCTTCTTATTGCTAAGTAGTGGTCCATTGTATGGTCACATTGCAGTATCAATTCACCTTGTGATAAATATGAGGTACTTTTTTTTTTCCAGATATGGCTATTACATATAAAGGTGCTATGAACATTCAAGTATAATTTTTTGTCTGAACATATACATTTGCTTCTCTTAGGTAAATACCTAGGAGAAGAAAGCCTGAGTGACATTAAAGTTAAGCATTTTAATTTTTTAAGAATTTGTCAAATTATTTGCAAAGTGATTGTACCATTTTTACATTTCCACCTGTAGAACATGAAAGTTCCAGATTTTCCACATTTCTGCCAACATGGTCAGTCTTTTTAATTGTAGACATTCTAGTAACTGTGTAGTTATATTTCCTTGTGGTTTTAATTTGCATTTCTCAAATGACTTACAATGCTGAACATCTTTTCATATACTATTTGCCATCTGTATGTCATCCTTGATGATATAAATTTTTGCCAACTTTTTTCTAAATTAAGTTGTTTCTTATTGAATTTGGATAATGCTGTAATTATCCAGGACAAACATCCCCTATCAGAAATATGCATTGTTTAAATATTCTTCCTTTTTTGGCTTATCTTTTCATATTCTCAACAGTATACTTCTAAGAACGCAGTTTTTAAGGTTGATGAAGTATAATTTATCAATTTGTTTTTTTAAAGCATTGAACTTTTGGTGTCATGTCTAAGAAATATTTTCTCTTATATGTCCTTCAAGAAAATTTATAGTTTTTGTTTTATATTTTAGATGTTATTCATTTTGAATTAGATTTTTTTTCTGTTCTCTTCTGTTGCATATGGATATCCAATAGTTCCAGCACCATTTGGTGAAAAAATGAAAAAAAGTATCCCTTATCCACTGAATTGGCTTTGTAGCTTTGTAGAAAATCAGCTGTCTGTATGTGTATGTGTGGGACTATTTCTGGGCTCTCCTCTTCTGTTCCATTGATATATTTGTCTATCCTTATGCCAATACCATACTGTCTTGACTATTGAAGATTTCTAAGTCTTTGATTGCAGGTAATGCTAATTCTCTAACTTGTCTTCTATTGCAAAGTTGTTTGGGCTATTTGGCTACTTTAAATTTCCATACAAATTGTAAATTAAGTTAGTCGATTTCTACCAACAAAATAAAAAATCTTCTGGGATTTTGATTTAAATTATATTGACTCTATACATCAGTGTGGAGTGTACTGACTTTTAACAGTATTGTATCTTCTGATAAATGAACATGACATATCTCCCTTTTACTTAGGTCTTCTTTAATTTCCATCAGCAGTGTTTTACAACTTCATATAGTTCTTTCGTATCTTTTCATTTATTTACTTGTTTATTTACTTTTTTCTGTCGTGTTAGGAATTGAGCCCAGGGCCTGGTATACCAGGGAAGCACTATGAGTGAGCTTACCCTCAACTTTGTCTTTTTCTCATTTTTGTCTAAATTAATCCAAACAATTTCATTTTATTGTAAACAGCATTACTTTGTTAACTTGAATATGTGATTCATTACTAATATATATATAGTAAACACATTTAATAATTGAATATGTATCTTATATCCTGCAACCTTGCTAAACTCACTTCTTAGCAGTAGAATATTTTTCATAGATTTTTATCAGATTTCCTACATAAAAAGCCTCGTGTGCAAATAAGGCCAGTTTTGCTTCTTTTCTAATCATGGCATCTTTGTTTTGCTTGCCTGCCTGTACTGGCTAGAACTTTTACATGATGTTGAATAGAAGTGGTGAGAGTGTATATTCCTATACTTTGTGTTACTAGGAAAGCATGTGGTGTTGTTATTGTTTTTGTTTTTGACCACTAATTTTGATAGTAGCTGTAGATTTTTTGTAGCTATTCTATCAGTCTCAGGAGCTTCTTTTCTATTCCTACTTTATTCAGAGGTTTTTTTGGTTTGGTTTTTGCAGTGTTGGGAATTTGACCTAGAGTTGCACACATGCTAAGCAAACTGTACAATGGCTTGGAAAGTCTTCTAAGACTTTAAAGTGGTCAATGATAGGCAACACCTCATTTGATTTCTATCTCTGTGATTACTGATTTTCATGGTCTGGTGCCTCTTGGTTTGAAAAGCACTGTTTCATGTATTTTATCTGTTTTGAGCGAGTCCTCTCAGGCAGACCCCTAAGTCCAGTTTTAGCCACTCTATTTTGATCAGAAGTAGAAATCTCCCCTAACTGACATTTTTAAATAGTTTAAAATGCATTTACTTACTAGGAGAGTTGTCTATAATATAGTGTTATTTAGTGTATGAGTGGGTTGCAATTTTGATAGGAAAAAACAAGTAGAAAGGATTATTTTGAGGTTGAAGCATGCAGTCTCAGAGAAAGCATATAACTATGAACTCATCATGTTTTTCAACTAAGCTAAACTTTAAGCAGGTAAGAGCTTATAGTCAGTTTTGTCAACTGAAGAAAATAACAAAGTTAGGGATTATTTTAAATATGTTCCCATTACAGTTTTTAAAACCATATAATTCTGGAAAGTGTAAGGGGAAGAATGTAAACTGTTGGATGAGGGAGAATAACCAGAGATAAAAGAAATGGAGAAGCAGTAGAAACAATTTTACCTACTACCTGTATGAATTATTCAAAATCATATTCACGTTGCTTTTGCCATATCACAGTCTATCAAAACCACTGTTAGGACATCAATTATAATCTGGAAGTTTGCAAATATCACTGTCCAGGGCCTTCTAGCCTCCCTGACCTTATACATACTTCATTACTGAATCTCTCCCTCTTCTGTATAATGTCACATCATCTCTTTGGTCAGGAAAGGAAAAAGAAAGGATTAAGAAAAAAAGATACAAATCCATAACTTGGTATAGACAAAATAGAGGGTATAGCAGCTTGATCTTTTAACTTTCTGTATATTTATTCTAGCTTTCTTTCTTACTGTTTACAAGTAAAATGCAATATTTATGGAAATTCTTACCAAAAATAAATCTTATTTCTTATTTTTTGCATGCTCTTGGATTGTCAAGGGTTGATATTTCCAAAAGTGGCACTATGTAATTATTTACACACCTGCTGAAAAATCATTGCTGAGAATACTATTTGGGAAAATATCAAATCATTGCATTTTTCCATGTTCTTCTATCTATTAAAACAAAATCACTTTGGATTTAGAACCAAAAAGAGCCAATCTTTCTTACCAATGTGAATATCTTTTTATTAGATAATTACAGTAACTCCCCATTTTCAATGCTTTCCCTCTGCAGCTGGAAGCTCAGAACCAGCATAATAGTTAATGGAGGAAAAGCATGGACTTGTGCCACCCCACCTGCTCCTCCTCTAGACATCATTAATCAAGCATGACAGGTCTTCCCAGTTGAACCCAATTGGACTCAAAAATCTTTCTCAACATTATATTCTAGGTATCCATGACCAATTGAGCAGAACTTGCACATGACATGAAATGACTTTAACCAGCCTACATGACAGCTCTATCTGCTACCCCTCCTGCAAATGATTTCTTAAAAATTTCTCATTATCTATGTGTTAGTTTTATTGACATGTCTTTCATCATAAGTCTAATCATATTTTTGGAAATTAAAAGATCCCAAAGCTCTCATGACTGCCAAAGGTTTTGAGTACACTTGTGAATGTAAATGAAGTGGTCCCTGAGGATAATTAGTAGAAAGAAAGAAAAAAAGATGACTCGCAGCAAATTCAAACACAATAAAATTCATAATATCATTGTTAATAATCAAAAGAATTTTAAGAAATGATTAGAACTGCCGGGCGCAGTGGCACATGCCTGTAATCCCAGCAGCTTGGGAGGCTGAGACAAGAGGATTATGAGTTCAAATCCAGCCTCAACAACTTAGTAAGGTCCTAAGCAACTCAGTGAGACCCTGCCTCTAAATAAAATACAAAAAAGGGACGAGGTTGTGGCTCAGTGGTAAAGTGCCCCTGGGTTCAATCTCTGGTACCAAAAAAAAAGAAAAGAAATGGTTAGAACTTATTTTTTGAAGTTAAAATTAAAACTTATGATAATAAATTTACTTAAATATATACCATTAAATACATATGTGAGTAATTATTTCTTATTTCTGATATTCTCTTGGATATTTAAGGTATATATAATATATGGTGCATGTATCAATCTACCTACATAGATATACATATAGCTAGACATATATCATACCATATTTATTTTTTATTAATTATGTTTGTGCATCATTTTTGAGGCAAAGACTGGATGCAGTAAGCATGTCAGGAGAAGGGAGTATAGTATCATTTTTTCAAATAAGATTGTTTCAACTATACAGCCTGTGAAATCCTTAAGGGTTTCTCACAAATTGTGATCTAAGGACTGGTACGAGTACACAAATTATTTTTCCTGGTCTACAATAAAATACAAATATAACTGAGAGTGTTTAGAAACTTACAGCAATTGCCATGGCATTTCTGTTGTACTTTGCAAACATATGAGTCTAGAAGGGTTTGGGTATGAAGAAAAAACAAACAAACAAACAAAAAAAAACCCAGGTCCTTCATCACCAAAAGTTTGAAATACACTAGCATTCTTCAAGCTCTTCAAACAAGATCACAACAGGTCTCATTGCAAATACATTTAAATAACATCCTAACTTGGAGGAAATCCTCAAACCCCTCTTGCCGAAGGTGTTTGTCTATAACGCTGAGATCAGAATGGCACCTATTTGGAACGATTGTTACGGAGTTGGAATAAAATAATTCCTCAAGGACAGAGCCTGCTGGCAGTCACTGGCACATACAGCACCCAAAATTAAATACTTCACTTGCCCAATCTTTTCAGCTAGATGTGGCCAAATGACTAAGTGCTCATCAATGGAATATGATCAAAAGTGGTAAGTGTAACTTCTAGCTTTGAGCATTAAAGGGAAGAAAACTATAAGAGAAATGCAAGAGCCTGCGTCCCAAGCATCCTGCTGAGAAAAGCCATTCTATCTGTTCAGGCTTTTACAATTAAAACCATAAACTTCCAGCTTATCTGAACTCCTGTTATTGTGACACTTTGCCACACTCAACAAAGCAATATCCCAACTCAGTCTACATGTAAAGTTCTTGGAACTGCACTTGACATATGGTATGCATTAAATAATTGATGACTACCCTATTATTAGTTTTTGACCATCAAGAAACTTTTACTTTAGAAGTACCATCTCTAATAATCTGTGATTTTTTTTTCTCTCCTTCAAATGGCAACTAGTACAACTCTGCTAGACTCTTGTTTTTTTAATAATTTTGAGTGGTTTGACAAGTCATTTAGCTACTATTCTTGTTGACTTTATTAAATCTCAATTTCTTTTCCTTTCTTTTCTTTTTTAAGTACTGCGGATTGAATGTGGGGGTACTCTACCACTGAGCTACATCCCCAGTCCTTTTATTTTTCTGAGACAGGGTCTTGCTACTTTGCCTGATTGGCCTCGAACTTACCATCCTTCTGCCTCAGCCTCCCAAATTGCTGGAATTATAGGCTATGCCCCGCAACCAGCCTCATTATCATTTATATGATCATCATTTTCATTTGGAAATGATTTGCATTTATTGCTCAATATGAACATCTAACACATTGATCAGGAAAGCATGTTATACTATATATTGACACTCTGTTCAAAAGAGGTGTGACACCATGGGATGGAATCAGAATGGGTATCTGAACAACGGGATGTCAGAGGGGGTTACTGGATGGTTCACACTCTGACCCCAGCTCTATCAACTCATGTACTTTAATACATACAGAGAACAAACTTTTCATCAACTATCTGGCTATCCTGAGATATAGTCATTTGCTTAAGAAAAACATGGTAAGGTCTTGATTTTATTCCTTTAATTAGAGTTTTCAAAACTCTACTTAAGGACAGCATATTCTTTAAGCTGAATGCAGACATCCTTGAACCTTGGTCTTCTAACTTTACCTAGTTTCCTCATAACATAAGACTTGCTCTGACAAGGTTTTTAAAAATCTGGTTGCAATTAGATGCCAGAGCAGAAATGATGAGTTCCAAACTAATAGTGACACCTGTCAGCCTGAGCAGGTCTTTCTTGGTAGAAAGCTGAAGAACAGAACACAACCGGGTTCTCAGCTCAGAGTATATAAAACATTTTCCCACCACAGTGACTCTTTGCTATTCCTAGGCTATTTTTCTCCCTGTTGAAAGAGTCCACTTGGTTCCTATAATTACTGTAACATCTGTTCCACAGTAGTTGACCCCCTTCATGAGAACTGACTCAGTCATTTTCAAAATGTCTTTGTTAGGTTTGGCATTTGAGCCTTGATGACAAAAATCCAAGATTCATCATCCTCCTGTTAAAATGTAAGCTAGATTATGTCATTTCTTTGTGCACCTCTCTCTGGTGACTTCCATCTCACTCAGAATAGAAACTAAGTTCTTATTACAGCCTCCATGACATGCCCACCATAGGTGTCTTTCCATACTTCTATTCACCCCATCTGTCCCCACTTATCTTCACTCTCTGTAAGTCCGTGCTGGTGTTGGGACACCCCAGATACATTCCTGCCTCTCAGCCTTTGCCTTGGCCACTCTTTCTTCCTGGAATGTTCTCCTACCACAAGCTGCATGCATGGCTCCCCTACCCTCCCTGCGTGTCTTACCAAATTGTACCACTTCATCCATATGTTTTCTGACGGCCAGTTTCCAAAGTACAAACTTCCACCCACCCTCACATGTATTCCTATTGTCCCAGACAAATTGATATTCTCCATAACACGTTTTGCCTAAACTAGAAATCTTACCAACTGATGCTTATTGCTGGTCTCTCCATACTTGGATATGTGTTCCCTTTGGGCCAGGACATTCTGTGCTTTGTTACCTGCTACATCACCAGCTCCTACAGTAGCACCTGGCTCATCAAAGCTGTTGTCTCAGAATGACTCAACACATGGGTGAATTGTTCCAACTCCCCATAGGACTTGGATCAGCACTGACACAGCAGCCCTGTTTGGTTTCTGGGTTAAAATGAGTAAATATAAGACATAATGCTGCATAATTAGCTCAAAAACAAAACAGTGTGGGAAATGTGAGGAACAGAAAATAAACTATTATAATGCTTATCTGCCTTTGATTTTAATTTTATACAGCTTTTTCCAAGTAAAAGTTTAATCTTTCTCAATGCCTAGATTATGACAGGAAAATAAATGCAAACAACCCCAAACAACAACAAACAACATTGCAAAGATTAATTATCTTTAAGAATAAATTAGAACAACTTCTCATGTCTCTGACACTCCTGTTTTTTGGTAATTTCAAAATTTCAAAGCAAAGTCACAGAACTGAAGGTCCACAAGGAACACATGAGCTCTGAGCCTAGAGAAAACTACTTAGTAAGGAACAGACATTTTCCTGTTAAGCCAGTGTTCCTCAAAATAATCTGTGTGTGTGTGTGTGTGTGTGTGTGTGTGTGAGAGAGAGAGAGAGAGAGAGAGAGAGAGAGAGAGAGAGAGACAGAGACACAGAAACAGAAAATAAATTTGCCAAAGGAGTTCTGCTGTAGGCAGCTTTCCCCAAACCATTTTTGACCAGGAATACCATCAGCGTCACCACTATTTTTTTTTTTTTTTTCCAGAGCACCTATGGTCAAATAAACTTTGAGAAACCAAGGACTTTCAGACCTGAGTCCCTGGACTTAGAATTGTATATAAAAGTCAATAACTGACTTCATAATCTTTGTATTATTTTTCTCTCCTGGGAAACCTTCAGTCCTTTTTGAAGTACGACAACTGCATAAACACAAAGAGAAAGAAAAAAGGAAAGGTATGTAAGGAAATGTAAGAGCTAAGACAGGAAGACAGAATACGCAGCTCAGGAACAGTAGAGTTATCTTGTTTAGTTTCTTTAAAGGGCAAAGTAAGTCCAAGGCACCTCAGTGGCCCCTTGGGAGATGATGGCATTAAAGCTAACCACAGACCATTTATACTACAGAAAAGGATTGCTTTACATTCGTAATGCATTTTATTCAGTATGGACGAGGTTACATTGTAGTTACCATGTACGTTAGCTTCCTTGGGTTTCTACAACAAATGTGCCACAAGTTGAGTGACTTCAGAGAACAAAAACTTATTTTCCCACAGTTCTGGAGGTAGAAGTCCAGAATTAAGGTGTTTGCAGGGCTGGATCCTTGTGGAGGCTCTGAGGGCGGATGAGTGATGGCCATGCCTCTGTTGATTGCTAGTGACCACTGGCATTCCTGGCTTATCAATAATTCTCCTCTCTGTGTCTCTGTCAAAATTTCTTTGTTATAAGACCAGTCTTTGGATTAGGGAAGACTCTACCCCACTATGACCACATCTTAACCTAAATACTACTATGGAGGCCTTATTTCCAGTAAGTTCACCAGTTTGGAGCAGGCAGGAATTTTGGAGGAGTGCTACTTAACTCATTACAGAATGTAAAGAATATGCCAAGCATTTCATTTCAGACAATGGTGGAGCCTCCATGGTCTATCTCTAGCCTGGATATTCAGATCTCTCCTTAAGGTCCGTAACCTCAGGTGAGCCAGGCCTCATAGAGGCTCTGGGTTGCCCCAGGCTAGAACTTGAGTTAGGCTTGGTTTCAGATGCAGATGGCTGGCCCAGAATGGGGAATGGGCCTTTCCCATGATTACAGGCCTTCTGTTTGTGGTCACCGTGTGCAGTCTGGTGTCTCTCAATTTCTCTGACCCTGGCACCTTGCATCCATCGAGGTAAGGCCTCAACCTCTTGGGAGAAGGAGGTGACACCCAACAGGCTGATGTCGACAAGGGTGACTTCGAAAGTGCTAACCCCACCTATGGGCTCAGGATCTCTTCTCTCCATGTCATCATGACTTAGGCCCTGGCACTTCATTTCCGAAAACACTCAGGTATAAATAAACAGAATCCTGGAGGCTTTCTAGTTACTTTAGAAGGGAGAAATGGGCAGACTGTTAAGAGAGGCCAGCAGGCTCTTCCAAACCAAGCAGGTCACTCTCCCCCCGTTCCCATTTCACACAGGACTTCAAGCACTGATCACTGCTCCACAGGGTGGAGTTCTATAGACACTCTTCTGGATGGAAACTCCTTTTCGACAACCAGCCCATCTGAGTGGTCATCTTGCTCAACAGGGACTGGGATTCCCTTGCCCACCTTCTCCCCACCCTTCTAGTTGCCCAGTGATGCTATGGGGCGGCCCTAGCAGACACATGATGGAAGACACCACCTGTCACTGCCCAAACTTCTTCCCATGCCAGGCTCTTTTGAACAGAACCCTGAAGCACCTTACATGGGATGGATGGATCAAAGGGCCTTCCAAATGTCCAGGTGCCCACAGTGCTTCCACTGTTCCTACTGCAATATCTGTGTGGAGGTGAATACTCCTATTCCCTGTCCACTCACCAAACCATCATGGGCACCTGGCCAGGACCAGGAACCTCACAATAAAAATGGGACAGGGGTGGGTATGAGAATATCTTCTCAGACTGCTAATAGTGGCTCTCAGCCATAATTGGTCACTTATATGTGTTACACCCTTTGTGTCCACACCTGTCCTGAGAGGCAGGCATTGTTTGCACAGGTGCTGACATGCAAAAGGCATCACATCTGTGCTGAGCCTGGTGGAGTCAGGGGGACGAAAGGCACCACCTGTCCCATCCCCTGCTTCCTGAATCCAGATACCCAGACCTTAGGCCAACTGCTGCCCTATTCTGGGGATCTTTGCCTGTCTTCCTCTGGGTGTCCAAGATGGAGGGTTCCTGGGTTCTGAGTGCTCTTCTCTCCTGTGCACACCCTGTATGGGCTTCCAACTGGGGAAGCCTGCCTGGGCAAGGGACTTCTTACATCCTTATCCAGTGTCTGAGAAAAGAGAGGCCCAGAGATATTCTATATCCTGCTCCGAGTGACACCAGGCAGGTCTTGTGTCTAAAGACCTCACTCATGACAGGTGACCTGATGAGCCATGGAGTCCTAACTCTGCTCTAACAACAGAAATGCCTGGTTCTCCCTGGAGGTGGGAGCCCGTGTGCAGGGCCAAGAGCAGGTGACCTAGAGGCCCATTGGGGAGGTCTGAGCAATTGGGGGTGATGGAGGCCAAACCAAATAGACCCTGGATGCCTGTCTCCTCTCCTCTAGGAGTTTGACCATGACTGCAGGTGGGTTAACAACTGTAACATCTGGATCTTCCTACTGCTGCTGGTGTCCCTTTGCCTGTACCTGGTTGCCCTGCTGGTGACTTTCATGATCTTCCTTGTGTGAACCAGAGACCTGCCATTCTACAAGGACAAAACCATGGCGAATCCACACAGTGCCAAGGATCCACACTGGGAACAGCATGGGTTGTGGGGAGAGAGAGGCGGTTAGCCAAGAAGTGGGGTCACAGAGGGCGGGGGTGATAGGGGCGAGGCTAGTGGAAAAAGCCCTTTGGGAGGACCTGTCAAGGCCAGGTTGAAGGTAAGCGGGGTCAGAGAGATCCGTCAGTAGGATGGACTGTGGAGTTAAGAATCCAGCAGGGCCATTCAGAGGGGTAATGAAGGTAGAAAAGGGCCAGGCAGGAGGACAGCAGGGGGAGTGAGGTTTCCCTTGGATGTACTGGATTAACAGTACAGTCCAGGAAGAGTAAGGGGCGAGGTTCTATGGGGGCGGGGTCAGAAAGGCGGGGTCAGGTCAAGGGGTGGGGCCAATGAGGAACTGTCCCCTCGCTTGGCTTTTTAGACTATGCACAGCTTCATAGTGGATGTATCTGCCACTGGTGCCCTGCTGCCACTCATCTTGGGGCTGCTGATCCTGGCTGTAGTGGTGAGCACTGCTAGGGCCCCTGTCCTGGCACCTACGAGGGCAAGTAAGCAGGGCCCAGTGCCTGTGCCGGGATACCCAGCTGGGCTGAGGCTTCTTGCACCTCTGCCACCAGGCACTTTCTGTGCTTTCTCCACTGCCCTTGGCCCTGATGGAGCCTCATTAGTCCTTCCACGCCCAGCTCTTAAGATGCAGCTCAAGTCTCTTCTCCCCTAGAGCTCGGTAGTCATTCTCCCTCCTGGATGCATTGCTTCCAGAGCCTACTGCGTGCTAGGCTGAGTGTTATCTGAGAAATGGGATAGAGGTGAGTAGGTACATCCTGCACTTGTGTTGATAAGCAAGCTGCAGTCAGAGTGACACCGGCAGACACCCAGGACACTCTGAGAGTGGCTGGGTCTTGAGTGGTGCAGCAGACTGGGAGAAACTGAGAGTTTGGTGAGGCCTTCATTGTACAGTGGGACAGACCACTTTATGCATCCTAGGTTTGATAGTAAGAGGTAGAGGACAGGAGGGTATTGCCTGTGAAAGGCGCACCTTTGCTACCCAAAAGTAGGATGTTAAAGGAATGATGAGGATAAGGCTCTAATTCAAGCACAAGGTGGCATGGGCAATGAAGTTGACTCTAAGGGGTCAAGATTAAAAAGGCCAGAAAATTAAGCGTGGTTTTTTGTTAAGATGAAATAAAAATCTGGGAGCCATGGTAGGATTTTTTTTTTAAAGCCTTTAATTGAGGAATAATTTACCCAAAAATTCACCCTTTTTGGTTGCTGGTCAGGGATTTTGACAAATAGATACCGTCCTGCACTGTCCACCATGATCAAGGTTAGACCAGTTTCATTACCCCAGAAAGTCCTTTCATCATCTTCAGTTGTCAATTTCTTTCCCTGATTGTTCTGGTTTTTCTTTTTCCAGAATCACATATAAATGGAGTCTTTGCCTTTTTAGTCTGGCTCCATTCATTCAGCACAATGCATTTGAGATTCATCCACATTATCCTTTTATTGCTGTGTAATATTGTATGGATGCCCTACAGATTATCTATACATTCACCAACTGAAGGATCTTTACATTGTATCTAGTTTTCCCACAGTTTTGTTTTGTTTTGTTTGTATCAGGGATTAAAACCAGGGGTGCTAAACCACTGAGCTATATCACTAGCCCTCCTGCCCCCTTTTTTGTTTGTTTGCTTAAAACTTTTTTTTTTTTTTTTTCTTTTTGAGTCAGGATCAGACTATGTTGCTCAGGGCTTTGCTAAATTGCTGAAGCTGTCTTTGAACTTGTAATCCTCCAGACTCGGCTTCTGAAGACACTGGGATTCAGGTTTGGGTCATTGTGACCAGCTAATTTTTCAAATAAATAAATCTGCTACAAATATTGGTGTACAGGCATGTGAACATAGGTTTTCATGTCTTTTGTGTAAATTCTTAGGGATGGCATTGCTGAATCATAGATGGCCATGTGTGGAACTTTGTAAGAAATGGCCAAATTTTTCTTCCAAAACGACTGCACCATTTCTAATTTCTACCAACAATGTATGAGAATTCTAGTTGCTCTACAGTCTCATCAACATTTGACACTGTCGTTTGTTCTTATTTTATCTTTTCATTGTAGCCTGTTTAATAAATGAGTAGTGGTATCTCATTAAAGCTCCGGTTTGTGTTTTCCTAATAAGCAATGATGTTGAGCATATTTTCATGTCTTATTGGCCATTGGTACATCTTTGGTAAAGTATTTGCTCCAAGTTTTTGCCCATTTAAAGAAATGAGTTTGAATAGTTGTCTATATGGGATTCAGATCTATGTTTTGCAAATCTTTTCTTGCAATCTGTGGTTTGTCACTTCATTTTCTTTGTAGCATCTTCCAAAGAAGCAGAAGTTCTTAGTACTGTTCTTTTTGCAGCTAAGGATGGAATCGGCGGTGTTCTGCCCCTGAGTGTTGTTGTTCATTCTCTATAGAAAATCATGTTCTCTGTGCAGAACAGTGTCATCACCTTCTTTCCAATCTGTGCATCTTTATTTCTTTTTCCTTTTGCTGTTGAATAGGAATGATAGGATTGGGCATTTTTTCCATGGGATTCCTTTAGTATGACAATTATTGACTAAAGGTTCTTCCAGGAAGACTGATGGGCAGCATCAATGGGGTGGTGGGAGCTGCAGACTCTGAGACAACTGAAAAGACAGAGGAGCCTCTCTGCTCATCACCTCCTGTCCTTTTGGTCACCACCCCACCACTGCCATATTTGGCTTCCCTCCCATCTGTGGTTCGTCTGCTTAACCCTTACTCATCAGCCCTGCAGTCTGCCTGTCTTCTTCTCTCTCCAGCTTCAGACCATCATTTAATTTCCATGGCAGCATTTTCCCTTCCTCTATCCTGAGGTTCTTCCAGCCCCAGGTCAGGCTATAGGCCACTGCTTTCTTCCTCTGCTCAGAACAAGGCCCTCCAAATCCAGGATCCCCAGTCCAAAGTAATCAAAATGTGGTCTACATTCTGGGATTCATCAGACAAGGCTCCTTTCCATTTCCTGCAGCACCCATTCAGGTACTGATTACAGGCACCAACTTTGATTCTCTCCCTATTCCGTTCCCTGACTGCAACTCCTCCTGGAGTCAATTACTTGGTGGCTGGTAGCAAGGACTCTGGAGCCAGACCTCATTTGTCCAAATCACAGCTCAACAACATACCAGCAGGGAGATCATGGATATGCTACTTAGCCACCTGGTCACTCAGTTTCCCTATCTGTAAACAGGGAAGCGTGGGGTAATTCGCAAAACACACATAGAATAGTGGCTGGTACCAGAAAGTGCCCCATGTGCTGCTGTTCCTATTACTACCATTCCTTCCCTTGGTCATTTACACATGCTTGTGATTCATCTTAAAAATCAAGCAAGCTCCACCATAAATGTCCCTGGCCTTCACTCCACCTCTGTGCCTTATTCCCAGAAAAACTTGACTATGCTCATTGGTTCCATCCTTCACATCCTGGCTCATGTCAGCCCAGGCCCTGCCCTTGCTGTCAGGATGATGCTTCCATCAATGGCCAAAGCCAGCAGACATTCTTTAGACGACGCTCTCTGAAATGGACACAGTCTCTGAAATCAGAAGTAGCTGAGAGAGCCCTCTTATGTGTCTTATTGCTTAATTCTCTGGCTTCTCTGCATGTACCTGGGTGCTGTGGGCTGGGTTGCCTACTCATTTCCCATGATACCCTCTCCCAGTGCTACCCTGGCCACTCCCAATGGTGCTCAGGGCTTTGTGTTGCTGCTGGCCTCACCATCCTCAAAGTAGGTTTTCCATGCTCTTTGCAGTGTGGTTTCAACCCCCAGTGCAGTAACTGGACTTTATTATTTTGCTACTGGTTACTGAACCCAAAGGTACTTTCACACTGAGCTACATTCCCAGTCCCCTCTATTTTTTATTATGAAACACGGTCTCATTTTGCCTTCCTCCTGCCTCAGTCCCCCCAGTCTCTGGGATTACAGGCAAAAACCACTGTGCCCAGCATGTCTGAGGCATTTTTGATGCCCTGAAACATTTTTGGCTGGGGGTGTAGCTGAGTGGTAGAGCATGTGCTTAGGCCAGGTTCTTCAATCCCCAGCACACACAGAAAAGGAATCTGAAAAATGAGTGAACCAACAAACAAAAGAATCAAAGAATCTTTTCTATCTTGGGGATAGAAGAAAAGAGAGAAAAGAACAGAAGCAAGCCTGATGCTCTGGTGCCCCCAGGATAAGGGGAAGAAGGAGAGGCAGCAGGGAATTGGGCAGAAGATGGGGCAAGAAGAACATGCCACTTGATTTTGGTCCTGTGGAGTGTGTGGGCGTTTGAGACACAGGATTGGAGCAGGATCCCCAGCAGTGGAGCCAGTGGGAAAGGCTGCTCTGGGTGCTTCAGAGCTATTGGATTCTATTCCTGTCTCATAGGGTTCCATGTGGGGAGGGGAAGGTATTCAATTACTGCTCAGATCTCAAAAATGTATTAATTATCATTCCTTTAAAGATTTTACTATACCATATGTACAACCAACATTTTCTATACTACACATCTAACCAAAAATATTTGTCTAAATTTAAAAATTTTGTAAATTTTTTAATACTATGTCCTTAATTTAATTAATTTTTTCTGATACTAGGGATTGAACCCAGGGGTGCTTTACCACTGAAGCTGCATGCTCAACCCTTGTTATACTGTGTTGCTTAAGGCCTTGTTAAGTTGCTGAGGCTGACCTTGGAATTGCAGTACTCCTGCCTCACCCTCCCAAGTCACTTGGATCACAGGCATGCACCACTGCCACTGGCAGGATACTAGTTTCTTAAGTGCTATAAACACATTAAAGCAGACATAACATCATAGCACAGGGGTTCCTGTTGCTTTCTGGACATGGTGGGATATTCCAGAGCTGTCCTAAGGTGGAATCCTGGTTCCTTCTGGTGGACAATAGTGTTGAAGATCAAAGTCTTCATGTGTGGGCCATGGGAGAGTTGTGGGTGGAGAGGTTCCCCTAGGCCATTATCTATTGTAACCAAATATTTGCCAGCTAAAGTTTTTGAAGTTGGGGTGAGACTTCAAAAGGGGGAGAGGCTGAAGAATGGAAGGTGGAAAAGACAAGGTGGAATAAGAGAGAGGAGAAGCCAGTCAGTGTCCAGGGGAAGACTTGACCTTTGAGCTTGACCATTACTGCTTTGCACACTGAAGGCCTTCAGACCAGAATTGACTGAGACATGTGATTTTTTACAAGAAAATATGACTGGGCATCCCTGCTGCCACTGCCCTCCCAGATTGTGAAATTCAAAGAAGTCACATGTTTAGGAAAAATGAGAGGTGGGAGAGTGAAGTGGAGACAGGGTGGTGACACTAACTTTGGAGCAGTTGAGCAGCACAAGGAAGATCTTATAGAGTATCTGGAATGACGTGGGGAGGACAAGTGGGGCCAATGGAGACAGAGCAAGGATGCTGCAAGGGAGGTGCAAGGTGATGAGGGAGCCCTGGGAAGGCAGGAGAGGTGGTGCAGTGTCAGCACTGTCAGGGAGAGCTGCTCACAAGTGGGTCCAGGGACGTCGCTCATCACAGGAACACTGGAAGGCAGGGGTCCCTGGGTCGCTTGTGGGCTTCCCTGCCCTTGGATTCTTGCTCCAGGCCTGAGTTGAGCCCTGGATCAGCTGACTTCCTTAGGGAGCATCACTGGGAGATGGCTGTGCCCAGTCCTGCTGCTTCTGAACTCCTCGTCCCAACCCCATGTCCCTCCAGGAAAACAACCCCTTTCATCAGGGTTGTACCAGAAACTGGTTCCTCACCCTCTGCTCATCACTGGGACCCAAGTAAGTTGGTAAACCAGAGGCTCAAGTGGTGGACTCTGGGGCTGGTGGGGTGGGGTGAGTCTGGGTCTTCCTCCCTGGTCCCTTACCCCAGCTCCCAGGCCCTGACCCTCACTGTTCCTTTCCTTTGGATTTTTCTCCAGGCACACTAGGAGCCCTTGGGAACTCCCCGCTTCCTTGCCTTTGTAGGTTCAATCCCCAAGAAATGCATAAAGGGGAATTGCAGCCAGGATGGGAGACTTGGATGAGAGCCCTGGGCTCTGTGCTTTCCAACCTGAGGGATCAGGGTGGTCAGGGAGACAAAGAAAGGTCGGTTGTGACCCCTTGCTTTTGGCCTGTCATTCCCCAGGTACATGTCAGAAGCTGTGTTGCTCCAGCAAGATGGGGGAACCAAGTGGAAGCCGATGGTGGCCCTGCAGTCATCACCATTCTCCCCAGCACAGCATCACAGAGACTTCCCTGGGCCAAACGTTAAAAGTATGAATTTCAACAGACATGGGCAGGGGGCCCCCCCATGGAGTGGTGAGGCTGCAGCTATCTAGGTGAGGAATAGGAGGTGTGTATTGGGAGAGGGGTGTCTGTGGGTTGCACATGTGTTCAGGGGAGCCCCTGAGTTGGGGCTGGCCCTGAAGCTGAAGCACTTGGAGCTTAAGGAGTGGGATTATGGACCTGGCGGGTACAAGGTGCAGGTCACAGGGCTTCAGAGCACACCCAGGTGTCCCTGGATAGAAAAATAGAAAAGACTGCTTAGCTAACTAGCTGGTTGACCTTGGGCCAGTCCTTTACCTTTCTGGGCCTCAGTTTCCTCAGCTATTAATGAGGACTGACTCGAGTCCAGGGGTTTATAATGTTTTAAAGGAGATTCTTTTTTTTATTGGAAATTTTTACTTGAAGTCCCATGGAAAACATATGGAGTGGAGCAAATTAGTGGTACAGTGGGGTGGGTAGCCCACAGTGCTCCCCCTTTTAGTGACTTGTGGCACCAGCCCTCTCTTTTGTCCTGCCTCCAGGGACTCAGGGACTTGACTATGAGCTGTGGGGTGGAGTTTAGGGAGAGCCCCCATGTGCTGACTCTATGTTTATCTTCCCACCAGCCCAATGTGTAGCAGAAGGCCCGCAGTGGAGTCTTGACCTCCAATTCGCCCCCTCCCCGTGATGCTGGACATGCACATGATGCCAGGATGTGAGCCCCACCTCAGGTCTCTGAGGCCTGAGGCCCCTCTTACTCCCCTGTTGAGAGCAGCCTGACCCCCATGATTATCTAATTCCCATAAATGTTTTTTTGCTGATTCCTATGGCTGCTCTGCCTGTGTCTTCTAGATTCAGAGTTCCCAGTTTGATGATAATATTTCACACTATCAACTAACTACACAACATGATTTTTTTTTGGGGGGGTATAGTTGGGAATTAACCAAGGACTGCTTTACCACTGAGTTGCATAACAAATCCTTTTAATTTTTAATTGAATCTTGTCCCATTATGTTGCTGAGGACCTAAGTTGCTGAGGCTGGCCTCAAACTTGCAATCCTCCTGTCTCAGCCTCCAGAGTTGCTGGGATTATAGGTGTGCACCTCCATGCCCAGTTATTGTCCATTTTTATATGTTGAATCATTCTCGCATTCCTGGGATTAATCCCAGTGGCAATGATATATAATCTTTTTAATATGATGCTGGCTTTCGGTTGTTAGGGTTATTTTAAAAGATATTTGCATTTATACTCATAAAGGATATTATTCTTAGTTTCTCCCTGTGACATCTTTGTCTGGCTTTGGTATCAGGGTAATATTGATCGTGTAAAATGAGTTGGGAATTGTTCCTTCCTTATCCACATCTTGGTAGAGTTTCAGAATGAGTGGTGTCTTCTTTAAAGATTTGGTAGAATTTAAATGAGCACAGGAGAAAGTTGAATGACAAGTACAGTTAATAGTCCTGATCAGGCGAGTATCATGGCCTTTTGGACATAATTCATTGCCTTGCCTCACAGCAAATTAAAAAACATTTATACGTATACAAATATATATGTATATATTCATTATCAAGTGAAATCCAAATAAAGGATCTATAATTTGTAATAAGTAAATAAATAATAAGTAAATAAGTAAATAAATAATAAGTAAATAAGTAAATAATAAATAATAATGTAATAATTAAATGAATTATAGTATATATAATTTGTAATAAGCCAGGCACAGTTTTGCACACCTCTAATCCCAGTGGCTCGGGAGGTTGAAGCAGTAGGATCACTAGTTCAAAGCTAGTCCCAGCAACTTAGCAAGACCCTATCTCAAAGTAAAAAAAAAAAAAAAAAAAAAGTCCTGGGAATGTAGCTCAGTGGCTAAGAATCCTGGGTTCAATCGGTGGTACCAAAGAGAGAGAGAGAGAAAGAAAGGAATATGATTACCATATGACCAATGACCAATCATTCAAATTAAAAACTCTTATTTCTTATTAAGGTAGAATTATAAGTTCAGATATAAATACTACCTCTGCTTCAAACCTATAGTGATGAATTACACACAGATTTATATATTTATGTTTCATTTCATATGTATATAATATTTTTAAAAGCTGAAATAATATTCAGGAACAAGATAAATATCTTGGATCAAAAAGGAAACAAGATGAGTAACTTAGGAGGCTTCTGGAATGGACCAAAAAGAAAATTTTAAGGAAGAGTGACAGTGCTCCACCCATGTCAAGGGACTGGGACCAGACTCCAGCCCAACACCCTAGGATGAGTTTAGTTCTCCTGACTTTGTGAAAGAGCCTCAACAAAATGGTGACCATTGCCCAGGGCTATGACCACATTAAACTGTAGTCAGGCCAGGGGCAGTGAGTGGGAGCTGAGGCTACCTGCCTTTGGTCCAGGTATTCCCTGACTCAGAAGAGAGATTTTTTATCATATCAAGATTCTTGCAGGACTGGAGAACCAAACTGCCAATGCATGATCTAAATTTAAATACAGAAGAGCTTGATATAAGTAATGGCAAGTAGGTAAGGAAGAGATATAAGCTGAAGGAGAGGAGATCAGCAAGAAGAACAACAAAAAGACTCCCAACCTAAATGAATTAGCAAAAAGGTTTCATGACACATGAGGATAGTATCATGAAGACAGCTGGCATCCTAAACAATGGAGGCAATTCACTTGGAGGGAATGCAAACAATAAAACTCTGAAATTTATTTACAAATGAATGTGTTTAAAACACTTGGATAAATAAAGGTGAATAACATATATAATTCAAGTATAAGAAATAATAAATAATTACAAATTCACATCATAGGATTATGATGAAGACAGAGTTACAGATTGAAAAGCAAAGTAGAGTCATTGGAATAAGCATTTCTAAAAAGGAACTAATCCTGACTGGGACACAGCTACAGAAATAATTATTCAACTGAAAAATTGTATCAAACAAATGAATGAAAACCATGACAGAAAATTTTAGAAGACTTGAGAGGCTATTTTATTCAGGAAGAATAGGCTACACTGCAGAAACAAATATCCTCCAAATCTCAGTGGCTCAATAAAAGTTTATTTATCACTCACTCATGGCTCTCTTCCATAACTGCTGAAGCAGAAGAAAAGAACTGGACAGCCACATGGGGGCTACTCCGTGTTTCCAAGTGGAAATAAGACATATAACTTCTGCTCCTGGTTTATTGGCAATAATTAGTTACATGGTTTTGCTTAACTACATGGAGCTAAGAGGTACAGCACACACACACACACGCACACACATATACACACCCTTGAAGAAATAAATTGGTGAGCACTAGTAATGTCACTGTGCTTCCACACATTGCAAATAGAAGTTTCAGAAGCAACAAGTCAAGAGAATGGTAAAGAATCAATATTGGAAAAAAAGGAATCAATGATGCCTGAGAAGTTTCAAAACTCAAGAAAAATGTTCTTTCACATAGAAAGTGTAAGGTGGAAGGGCTGGGGATATAGCTCAGTTGGTAGAGTGCTTGCCTTGCAAGCACAAGGCCCTGGGTTTGATCCCCAGCACTGCAAAGAAAAACAAAAGAAAGTGTAAGGTGAAAGAAAGAAAAATTAAATATAAATTCACATTTAAACATCATAATGAGACTAGTGCACTTTAAGGATAAAGACAAACTTTCCAAGGTTCCTAAACCAAAGATAAATTGTCTATAGATAAGTGATGACTAGACTGAGAACATCTTCTCATCAACTACAATTGCAATCAGAATATTTTAAAATGCTGAAAGGAAATACCTACAAATCTAAAATTCTATGCTCTGCTCAACTAACCTTGAACAGTGATGACATCTTCCAGACTTTCAAGGACAAGGAGAGTACCATCAACAGACACTCCCTGCAAGAATTACTAAAGGATATATTTCTGCAAGAAGAAAGAATGGAATGTATAAAGCAGTGACAAAAGTAAGTATTAAATATACTTGCAATTATAATTTAACACAGCATAAAAATTAATTTAGAAGTCTTTAAAATTTTCAGGCATTAGAAATATAGCAAGAAAAGAAGGATGTGGATAGGTAGTTGGGGGCAGAATTTTTTTGTCGTATTCTACACAAGGAATTAAATAAATTTAGATGTTATTAGGAAAAAACATAGTTAAATTTGATGTTTAAATTGAAAGCTTTTATGCACTAATATCCTCCAAACCCTATTTTGGGGGCTTCTATAACAATAACAACAAAACAAAAATATGCTTTTGTTGTGATAGTTTCCTTTTTGTTTAATCATGATGTAGTGTCTAAGGATTGATTTGGCTAATTTTAAAAGAATATTCAATTCTAGATGCTGAAAAAGGAAAAGTGAGTAAGAGTCTGTTTTCAGCAACAACATTTGTAAAGTTAATATCACAAGGTGGTCTACAGAGGAATGGAAATGGTGCATAGAATGCCAAAAAGAAGGAGACAACAAACATGGGGCCTCGTGGCGCAGGCACTACCTGACAGACTGGAGAGGCAATGCACACACAGGACAGCAGGCAGGTGAGGGAGAACAGTTAGGTCAGAGGGAACGAAAGCCCTAGTCAAAGCAGTGGTATACAGCCTGGGGCCGAGGATCAGCCTACCCTCAGCACCATCAAGGGCTTCATTTCCTATAGATACCACAAAACCATTCATAAGACTAACTAAATGATGCTCACCTTCTGATCATAGCCATGCATCTGTAATTCTATAAATATCAGTGATAAAATACCCTGAAAATAATATTGTGTTGTTGCAATTTCTAAACAATTATACAGATATTATTGAGTTTAGTAAGAATAGCCATATGCATATATGTTTCAAATTGGCACTTTTTAAATTAATCTTTTCACGAACACTGCATTCTGTATAGAAGCTCAGAGAACAACCAATAAAAACTAATGTCTACTGACACAACTAATTCCTAATAGATGAAGACTAAACTGCACATATTCATCTCAAGTGTGATTTTTTTTTTTGATAGTTCAGCACCATTCAGTTTCCCTTCAGGTGCAGTGTCTTCAACAGATGTAGTACTGTCTGTTCCTACATTTAATCAGTAAATTGTAAATGAGCGACAGTAACACAGTCTTGTACAGAACAAACGGAACTTGAAGTACTTTAATCCTATCATTCTAGGTGACTACTTGGAATTTTTATATGTGTTTAAAATTTAAACAGTGAAGCAGTGCAAACTATAACATGTAACACTTTCATTTGCTAAGTACAAATTCCACTGTATTTGTGGAATATTTTATCGCATTTGAATTAAACCTTAAAGTTAAAATATATTCTAATTTCAACGTTGCTTTCAACCTAAAGAACAAATCAAGAAAATAATAGCATTACTGATTATCCTGTGTCTACTACCAGAAAATAATCTTGTTATGTAGAAGGTAGTGTTTTAAAGAAAAATAAAATCTGCTCTGGCTGTTAAGCATGTTAAATATGCAAGTTAGGAAGTATGTAAGGTAGGAAGTTATGGCTATGTGAGATACGGCAAGTCATATTCACTTCAAATAACTTTAAAGTCAAAGTTTTGTCATTCACTATTCTATTTCATAGTGTGTCTTTGTAAAATGAATGAAATGATCTGAATAAATGAAAAGTGTTGTATTTACATTTGCTGTCATCTCGTTAAATTTATGGAGTCCTAATTTCGCAAACCAGTGACTACGTTACAATGAAATTTCTTTTATCAGATGCCTTGAAATTCCTCTATCATGGCCATCATGTAGGAAGCCTGCTAAACATAAGATCTCTGGGCCTCACTGGAAAGCAGTTACCATACTGGGGTGCTCTCCAGCAGGCCCCACTCCCTGCTTTCCTAATTTTGCCACTTCACCCTAGTCCAAGTCCACGATCCCTTTCCTCTCATCTCTTCCATCTCCTCTTCTAACCATCCACAGTATAAGTGCTTTCTAAAACAAGGGCAGTATCTCCTTCTACCAGGATCTCTGATGTAAGAAGAATTTTACTGCTGGGCAAACTACAGTGGCTCTTGTGCCTATTCTACACCCACTGTGGATGCCTGACCATAGACCAAAAGAGGGATGCTTTTTACTACATTTGGGCTTTGGGAACTCACAGCTCACTCAGCTGACAGCACCCTTCCCCTTACGTTCTTGTGCTCAACCCTTCCTTGCTTCTTAAGAACCTCAGTTATTTCTGTTATGCCTTCCCAGTGTATTTAGTAATAATTCTTCCTCCCCTTCATCCCCACAGACTGTTTCTTACTAGGTCAATGTGTTTGTGCAAATAGCATCTTTGAACCTTGGATTCCTAATCTTCAAAATAGACATAGCAATGATACCAATCTTGTAGAATCCTGATGGTAAAATGAGATGAGGAGGTACATTTCAAACTACTTGATGTGAATGTTTCAGTTCTTCTGCCTCTTAATTGTGACTTGCACAAAAGCCAACAAATGTCACCCTCCAGGCACAGGACTATCTATTTATATCCCCTTCTCCCAGGCTCTTACCTCTTCACCAGTAATGTGTGGTCTATGAGAAGAAATCAACTTTCTTTTTTTTTTCCCCTATCTTCTTTTTTAATTGTACTTGTTCTTTTTAGTTATACATGACAGTAGAATCTATTTTGACATAATTCTAAAAGCAGGGAATATATCTTGTTCAGATTAAGCCCCAGTACCTCTCCTTCTCTTCCCTTTCTCTGCCCTATGCTCCCTTCCCTCAACTAATCTTTCTGATATTTACCTATAGTAATTTTTTAAATTAATTTCTTGTGAACATACACAATGGTGAGATTCACTGTGGTATATTCATATACATACATAGAAAAGTTATGTCAGTTTCTTTTCACTGTCTTTCCTTTCCCCTCCTGCCTCCCTTCCCTTCATCCCCCTTTGTCTAATCCACTCAACTTCTACTCTCTTTTTATTGCCCCTTTATAGTGGGTTAATTTCCATATATCAGAGAAAACACTCAACTTTCTAATGAGAAATAAAACCACAGTTCCTTAGACTACCAGATTTCTCAAAATCTAATTATTCAGTATTGCTCTAATAAATTAAAAACTACTGCTCCTAAATTCAAAGCTTTTATCTTAGCATCCTTCTTTTTTTTTTCCTTCTCTCAAACACAAGCTTTAGAAGCACAAGGGCAAAAACTAGGAAGCAACTTCCTAGAAAAGGGTGAGGCTGCCAATCAAAATTTCCCCAAATTTACCTGTTGCAATTGTATATAAAATATGGAAAGCTCTTTAGCTTTCCAATCCTTGGTGTTAACTCACCATCACTGCTTTATATTTAATTCCTTCCTGAGTTCTATAAAATCCAAGTACAGATTGAGAGCAAAATGTTTGCAATAACAAGCACTGATTATCATGAGAAGAGAAAGTTAAATCCAGAAAGAAAACTGCCTGTCCTGAACATGAAAACTAAGTCCAGAGTCTAAAATTAGCAAGCAACATGTCTCAATGTGCAACTATGACAAAGTGGAAGAGCGTAACATAGTGAGAGAGTACTTCCCTACGTATCAAACAAAAAAGCATTCCATTCCCACCAACACCCAACCTGCTCTGTGACCCGGAAAAAAGGCTTAACCTTCTGCAAGTCCCTATTTTTCCTCAGCAATTGGGGATAATCGTCATCTCAGAATCAGTGCAATCACTAAATAACCTAAGGTAATTCAAACACTTTAGAGTCACAGCTAACACAAGAGATGTGCTCCGGAAGTGAGTACCATTTTCATTGGTAGTAATTCTGAATGATGTTGAAAAATAATTCTCTTGATTTGGATTTCTTTTGTATTTGTAAAAGATAATTTACTTTACAATGTAATTCTCTCTCTGTTTAACTTTTTCAATTGAAAAATGATACCTAAACAGGGAAGTACACAAACCATCAATATACAGCTTGATCCATTTTCACAGCATGACATATCATGTGAATTTTACCCAGATGACAGAGGATGTTTCTAATGGCCCAGGAGCCTGTACTTTTCCCCACACCCAGATCCAAACCCAATGGTAATTAATACTCTTAATTTCTTAGACCATGCACTAGTTTTGCCTATTTTTGAACTTTATGTAAGCAATCATACTGCACATATTTTGTTGGGTCTGGGTTTCACTTACTCAACAATTATATCTGAGATCTACCCATATTGTGTATAAATGAGTGAGTTTTCCAATTATATACTTACAAAACTAAAATTTTTTAAAGAATAGCCCTCAGAAAATAAAGTTATAGCCTTATATTACTTACCCTCACCTGCTTGATTAATAACAAAAAATACAGTAACAGTTCAATAAACGTCAGGTATATAGTGGCATTCTTTGACTTTCACATAAAGTAATTTTTAAAAAATGATTTGTGGCACCACCTCTCACTGCCTTTTGTACTCAGTTCCTGCATGTGGGGACCATCTAAGAAGAAACAGAAGCTCATGAAACCAGAGAACACCACAAGGAGATCCATATGAACAGTAATTACTGTTCAAGTACATCTGAACTGTCATGAACAATAAGACCTTTGGGTTTTATTCTGCCAGGCATAACAAGTACCTCCAATGTCACCCGTTTCCAAATTTGACTCTGACATGGGACAGAGGAGACTGGTGACAGATGGGCAAAATTTAGCATGCAGCTTGGACGGTCTTTGGGATGGAAGTCTTGTTATCTCTAACTTGCTGCCAAGTCCTGCATGTTGCTTTATAACAGACACCACTGGGAAACTCTGTAGCCTCAGCCAAAATCACAGACTTGAAAGAACCAGATCTCCTCACTGTTGGTGTTTGTAACATCTCACCCACATCGGGCTCCGCTGCAGTAATGAAATAGTCACCAGTAGGCATCGGAATGTGAAAAAGCATTTTGACACACCAGACTGAATTTTTTTTAGATTTAGGACAGTGGCTTATTGGATAGGAAATTTGTCATTTCTAAATCAGTTCTTCTTTGGTTTACTGAAGTATCTCAAATTCATTGGTCTTAAGGACAAATCTTACTACAAATATCCTATTAGAATCATCTTTAAAGAACAATATGGATGCTTAAAGTTGAATATCTAATAATACTAGTGAACACATTAGGTGTATCCAATCTAAATTTAAACAGAAGGAAATACTTGTTAGACTACTGCATACCACCTATTGAGTTATATAGCATTAATCATTAATAATTCATGAATAAATGAACCATACAACCATGATCTTCAGGCCCTTATGGTCAGTTTACAGCAAGTAAATGTGTTATAAAATATTTCCTTATTGATACATACAAACACACATATTTCAAGATGAATATGTTGGATTACATATCTTCTAGCTCCTACCAATTTGTCTATATAAGAATTATTTGCATAGTTAGAGTTATTTCCTAAATCCTGATTAAGAATCTGTTTTTAGGAAACAAATCAGCAAAATATTTTAGCTATGATTTTTTTTAATAAAATATAAAATGATGTTAGAATAGACTCTCATTTTATTAAAAAAAAAAGCTTTTTATGAATTAAATAACCTCCTTTCCACTAGACTAGACTAGAGAATCCTTATCTATTTCAGACAATCTATTCTCTAGATCATCCTTCAGTGTTCTCCCTCCTCCAAATATATATCCAGTACCACACTCATGCAAGGCAAGCACTCTACAACTGAGCTATGTGCAATATATTTAGCTGCAAATAACATATTACTATAACAAAATACAAAATAACAAAAGTTCAGATATAGACATTTTAACTCGTAGATTCAGCTACTAAATGGAAACACCTGGGATCCAGGTATTTCTTTGCTTATGCCCTGCCTTTTTAAGCATGTGAACCTGTCCTGGCCAATCTGAGAGTGAGTCAGAGCTGGACACAGTGGTGGCCACTTGCTGTAGCTTCCTATTCTGGAGGCTGAGGCAGGAAGATCATTTGAGTCCAGGAATTCCAGGCTAGCCTGGACAACATGGCAAGACCTGATCTCAAAAAACAAAATGAACCAAAATGAAAACAAATGAGAGAGAGAGAGAGAGAGAGAGAGAGAGAGAGAGAGAGAGAATAAAACAAAAATAAAGGAAGGTAGTCATGCTGGGCTTTATTCTTAGCCTAAGAAAGGATGTGACACTTAGAGGTGTAACCATCACTTTGCAACCATGATTCAGAAATGCCTTAAATAACTGAGTTTATTCTCCACAACCTGAAATATAAGGTAATTCTACTCACCAGTCCAACTTCTAAATGAGGCAGCAAGCAGAAAAATGAAAGCTAAAATACCATGGTGGATAAGCCAAGGGTGGGTACTCCCTTTTGTGAAGGAAGTAAAGGCTTTTTCAAGAGCTACCTTACCCTACTTGCTCTTAGATCTCACTGGCAAGATGGGATCACATGACTGGAAAAGCAGGGAAAGGCAATGCCACACAAGACTGTCCTGGGCTAAACAAGAAAGAAAAGAAAAGGTTGGTAAACAAATAGCATGTTTGTCACAAAATCATTCTGAATATTTCTGTACAGAATCCCTTTAAAACCATGCCTGCCGTGATAACAATGCTCAAGCAGATTATGTAAACCCAATTCACCCATAACATAACACCTAATTTGAATATGGATATCTTATGTATATTTCAATATGTTTCACTTCATGTCAGACCAGCATTTTATAAACATTTCGCATACATCATATCAGTCTGGGTTCACTAATGTGGCAATGCCCAAACAGCTCACTGTACATTACACCAAAATTGTCTAGAGTTCACATTTCAGAGGACCCTAGAATTACTTCCACCATACCAAGTTCTCTCTGAATCCCTAGAGCCAACTCAGAGGAGAATGAATCTTTAAAATGTCTCTTGAGCCTGCTGCATTCTTATGCCCACACCCCGAAGGCAGTTCAAAAGGTCCCTGAAGTTAACTCTGAGTTCAGTGGCAACCAGCCAGTGAAAGCTGTCGTGTGATGCTGGTAGCTCCCTGCATTCTCTGGAGATGGCTCGATTGACATGAATCCACTACCTGCTAGAATAATCTAATTATACCTAAAGGTTTCAACTGAAAAGGCTTTATTCCAGGTCCCTGTCACTTTCCCTGTGGGTGAAGTCAGCTATCCAGTGACTTTCAAACACTCTCTGCATGTGGCTTTGTAACACATGAAGAAGTTCCTAAAATGTCAATCCTAAGGGACAAGTGTTCGTGTCACTGAAGCAATACATCATAACCTCTGCACTTTATGGATCTTTCAGACAAAAGCCAAAAGCTATGAAGGCCACGATGAAATTATTCCTGCTACCCAAGAGCTGATATTTCCAAAGAGAAGTGTACGTATGTTAGCAGTTATGGGGATGAATTTGCACTATAGTAGCTCCTACAAAGCCTGTCCTATGAATAAAAAGCCCTCGGTTTCTAAAGCCTGAAAATCTGGTAACATTCAGAGCATATGGATATTCATTTAAATAGGAAAAAAAGTTAAAGTGTGACATTTCTTTTAACCCACAATTTTACAGCTGGAAGAAATCTTTTCCACTCTTAGATGGCATAATGTGACAATCCAAGCAACCACGCTTAAGGTCTGTAAATTCACCACTTTTCTTCTACTACCAAATTCCAAGATTTATTAAACATCTCCTTTCACACTACTCTGGGCTTTATGAGCCAACCAGATTTGACCTTTAAAATGATAGAAGCATCTGGATTATTTCAACTGATTTTCCTACTAGCAGTTTTTTAGTTCCCTATTATATTTCTAATTTCTATCTGGCTCAATACACAAAATATGGGGTCAGGGGCATCAGAAGGATGAATATTTCCATTTTTAATTATTAAGATATGCATAAAACTCCAGACTCATAAGTACTGGTGTATTACCAGTAGTACTGGTGCTAGATATCACAATGCTCTTTCATACCTACCTGCGGAATTAACCCCAATAGTACTGATTTTCATTCACAATTCTCAATCTTCATCTCTCTCAAAAATGCTCTTTTATACCTTAGCAGCTACTCTAAGAGCCCAATACCATTCTGGCCCAAACTCAGATTATTTAGAACAAAGACACAGAAAGGGAAGCATGACTTGGGCCCTATACTATACCTTTTACTCTTACAAACTCAGGGATTTTATCTCAAGATCTCAAAGAGAATCTTCTTAATGGGCTTCTATAATCATAACAGGTCAGGGGAGTGCAAAAGAGTCCCAAGGCACAGTTGGAAGGATCATTTCAGGATCTTAAGACCATCCAGATTCTGAGTAGATGAAGTAACATTGTAACTGTCCTTATGAACAGTCACATTTACTGAATTTACTAAAAATTGATTTGCAATCTCAGGTCATCTAGCCCCACAAGTTCTGAACATAAACTTAAAAAAAAAAAAAAAAAAAAAAAACTAATGGTAGCTGTTCCAGTACCTGGGATTCTTGCTGTGAATTAAAAAAAAACTATAATTTTTCACATTTTATAAAGTCACTATAATGCAACATGTCCCCATGTATTTGTGTCATTGCAGGAAAGAGAGGGTTAGAAAATTATGGGAAAACACCAACATCTAGGCAATCTGGATTCTGGTGTCTTTTCAACTATTTAGTGAAGTCTTTATCCAATAATGACAGATGATCTTGTAGAATTCTTTTCCTGCATTGGATCAGTCAACCATTTCTCTAACCTTTCAGCAAACATGTAGCATTGTGTTCGGTATTGGGCTGTGCAATGAGGACTCAAGAAGTAAGATGGTTCCACTCTGCTGTGGCCCTCTGCCAGCACAGAATCCCAGGCACAGCGGCACACACTTGTAGTCCCAGACACTTAAGACTCTGTTGCAGGAGGATCACAAGTTCTAGTATAACCTAGGCAATTTACCAAGACCCTAATTAAAAAAAAAGAAATTAAAGCAAGGTGGTAGGAGAAACTGGGGCTATAGCTCTGTGGTAGAGGGCCCCTGGGTTCAATCACCAGAACAGAAAAAAAAAAAAAAAAATCTCAGTATCTCAGTGTTGTTCTTGACAAGAATGTAATTAAGATAAAAAGAAAATACATTTATTCCGTTCTCTTTTTTTCTCTTATAAAATAAAGACAAACGTACTTTACCTAATATGAGAATATTTAGTAATGTTTTTCCAGATAGGCTAATTATCTATATTTATAGTACATAAATAATAATGACTAATACTTATTTTGAGCTCATTATATTTTGAACACATCTGTTTAAATGCCTTGCATGCATTATCTCATTTAGTCATCATAATAGTTTGAGAAGTAAAGTAGTATTTTTATCCCATTTTATGGATTTCTCCAGACATAAATTCAAATAGATTCGGTAGCTTACCCAAGTGTTAGCAAAATTTGTAGCTAGAGGCCTTCCTGACTCCAAAGCCCAGTTTCTTGAACTTATATATAATGTAATTTCTAACTTGCTGCATTTCTCAGCAAAACCTGTTTTATTATTTGCACATATTCATGTTAGTATTTAAAGCATAGATTTCGAAGGCAGAGAATTGCAGAATTGGAAGAGATTTTAGAAAACATCTAGTCCAATCTATTCATTTATAATGAAAACATAGGCCTTGAAATTAGGGTTATAAATACACACGCTGAATGAAAAGCTAAAAGGAGTAAGGAGAAAAGCTGAATAGGGAAAAGGAAATGAGAAATCTTGCATTATTCCTCCTCACATTCCTAGTACTTACTACAGTCTTTGGTAAACAGTGAAAATTCAATATGTGTTTGGTCAATTGGACTTGTTACATGCTACAGGTTTTGAAACTAGAGTTTCTCAGTGGTCAAAAGAGGCCTGGGGCACTTCTACCTGCTTGAGGTTTAATCTATGAAAAATGGAAGAATGACATAACTGTGATATGTGTTAAATGTTTAATCCTGTGAGTTGATGTTTGTAAATTTAACATATGGGTTCTAGCTGATGTGTTAGTGTACAATACCATTTCACGTCAGCTTAGCCACAGCTTTATGGACTTGGTATATCATAGTCTCCAATTATAAAAAAACAAAGAACTTAGGCAAATTCTGCCTCATTCACACAGTTTGAAGAGACACAACATTTTATACTCCATCTCCTTAGACCATCAAAAAAATCCAAGAGTGCTTATGCAAGAAATTTTTGTTACCAAAAGTGAAACTACACAAATTTCAGAGAGATTAAA
The DNA here is from genome assembly GCA_020662805.1 of Glaucomys volans. NCBI lineage: Eukaryota > Metazoa > Chordata > Mammalia > Rodentia > Sciuridae > Glaucomys > Glaucomys volans. The sequence continues at coordinate 962,374 of JAJEJO010049121.1, forward strand.
TTATTAAACTGGCAGTGTGGTGAACTCATAAAATTTTAAGTAAAAGTTAAAACAAAATAAAATTCTCTCCTGTTGTGTTCTACTAAGTTTGCCAATTTAATCAACATATTTGGAGACATTGTGAGGATTGTCCTTTTAAAATACACTTAATAGAAATAGTACTAAATTATGTGGATGCTTAGCGATTACTCATGTGTTGATTACCCAGATGCATGTTAGATTTTGCAGGAATTAGATTTGATATTATCTCCTTATTATGCAAAACCATGGAAAACATTTAATTAAAACTTAATTAAAATCTCCATGATGCTTCAACCCCATGGAGTCCATTTTTCAACAACAAGCAGGAAAGAAAGCCTGCAGGACAAACTGGTTTTGAATAATGCTGCATTGGAATTCGCTTTTCTCAGTACCTGTATCTTTCTAACAGATTTTACATCTTCACATTTTTTTCCATTTTCATCAGCCTATAAATAAGTGACTGATGAATAATATTAGAACTAATAATCATTCATTACAAATAAATGTATAGATTTGGACCAGTTTCTAATGCCTCCTTTCTTTGAGAGCTTTGCATATCATTTGAAAACATGAGGAAATTCTTATAGTATTATGTTTGTCACACAGTAGGTTCCCTAGAAATATAGATTTCATAAAATTAATAACTATTAGATATATATTAAAAATGTTAAGACCCTGATACAATTTTTATCCCAAAATATTTATGCTGAAATATGTGAACTGTTAGCTGCCATTGTGATGAGAATATTTTTATATAGAAATACCTTAAGTAATAGGATATATTATAATAAGAATTGGTCTACATGAAAGAGAAAAATCCATTAAGTGAAGCCTTAGCCAAAGAATACATGAAAAAATGTTCAACATTATTAGCAATTAAGGAAATGCAAATCAAAACAATTCTGAGATTTCATTTCACACCAGTCAGAATGGCAGTCATCAAGAATACAAATAATAATAAATGCTGGAGAGAATGTGGTGGAAAAGGAACACTTTAACATTGTTGGTGAGATGGAAAATTAGTACAACTATGGAAGTCAGTGTGTCGTTTCCTCAAGAGACTAGGCATATGACTCAGCAGTATGACCCAGCATATGACCCAGCAATACCACGCCTCAGTATTTATCCTGAAGAATTAAAGTCATCATACTACAGTGATACATGAATACCCATGTTTATAGCTGCATAATTATCACTAGCCAAACTATGGAACCAGCCTAGGTAGGTATCCATCAATGGATGGATAAAGAATATGTACATATATACAATAGAATTTTATTCAGCCATAAAAAATGAAATTATGGCATTTGCAGGAAAATGATAGAAGTAGAGATCATTATGTTAAGTAAAATAGGTCAAATTCAGAAGGTCAAGGGTCGAATGTTTTCTTTCATAGGCAGAAGGTAGATAGAAAAAAGGAAAAGAAAGGTGGGGATGCATCTCCTAAAAATTAGCAGAGAAAAGGGATCAAGAGACAGGGGATAAGGAAGGAGGGGGGAAATGCTGGGGAGTGATATTGGCCAAATTATCTTGTTATATTGTATGCATGTATGAATATGCAACAACCAATCCCATCGATATGTACAAATATAATGTACTAATAAAAAATGTGGAAAATAATAAAGGTGGAGCCAAGTGGGAGGCCTTTAGGTCAACTCAGGGTGTGGCTTCAGACAAAATTTTTGAAGCTCAACCTCTCTAGCTTCCTGTTTGAGATGTGATCTCTTCTTCCCACATATATTTCCACCATTGTGACACCATTCACCATAAGGTCCTCACTGGAGCTGAGCAGTGCTGGTACCATGACTTTGAATCTCTAGAGCCATAAGTTTAATAAACCCTTTTGTTATGAAGTAAAAGAAAAAAAGTGGCCTTAATATTAGTTTCTAACTTCTAAGAAGATACTCCATTCTTCACACCATTTTTTAAATTATATCATAAAAAATTAAAACAAGTGCTCATAACAAAAGATTCATACTCAGCAATAAAAACTAGTAAGCTGAACTGATGATTCATGCAGCATCATGATGACTCTCAAGAAGCATCATGTTGAGGGAAAGAAGCTAAAAATAATGGAGGGCATGCTTGATAATACCAATCCTATGATATTCTGGATACCTCTGGTGGAAGAAATCAGAAAAGTGGGGTCCCATGTGGTAGTGAGGGTTAAATTCAGGGAAGCAGCCAAGAAGACCCATGAGGTTGGATGGTCTACATTTGACAGGCTGTAGGTTACGCAGGTACATAAAACTCTCTAAACCTAGTAAACTGTACACATAGGATCAGGATGTTTGACTGTATCTAAATAATACTCCATGTTTTAAAGAATTAGTAAGCATGTTTATCAGCTATGATTCCTCTTGAGGAGATTCATCCTCAAAATCTGACACAACTGTTGCACAGAGGTTCTGGAATTCCTGTTTTAGAACTATGTTCAGCATCCACAACACATTTCTCTGGTATCAATGGCAGAGACTTCCTATAGGTGAAATTCTTTCAGATATACCCAGCACCATTCAGGGTCAAACCTGCACATACAAGTGCTTAAGCTGGAAAAAAACTGTTTTGCTTATCACGATGGGGTAGTGACTAATTTAATGAGACTGATTTTTCTCACAAACTGATTACTTACACACAAATACACACACAAGCAACTACAAAACTGATTGATATGGTTAATCCAATTTAAGCATTCAAAAAACTTCTTGGATAAATGTGGAATCCCTTGGTTAAATGTGGGTTAAAAATGCCAAAGCCACTCTGTATCACCTCTTTAAAGGAAGCAATTTTAATCACATTTGGAAAGGACAGCAGTAAAGTATAATTGCACTGATAAGATAATCACAGTTATTTTGTAACACACATGCACACACAATGGTTTAAAATAGATCTACACTGGGGAAGAAATATCTCATATTTTTGTCTGATATAATATCTCTGAGATAGATATTCTCAGATGAAATTTTAATTTGCAATTATGCTCACATTTAATCCCTTCTAATAGAAAGAGGGTTTCTCTATTAAAATTTATTTACCATCTAATATGTACAATGCAGCAATCACATTTGTCTCCTTATTGCTTCTCCTCAACGAGACTATAACACAATAGAATTAACCCTTAACTTTCTTTATGGGATAGTAGTCTCTACTATCAGAGTCTTATTTTTTTTTTTTTTTTGATTATTGGGATGGAGAGGATAGATTCTCTTGTCACATAGCCTATGTTAGCAAAAGGAAAGTAGACACCAGCAAGATTCCGACCAGACGTGTCTGAAATGCTTTCCTCCAACAAAAAGAATCAAAACAAATAAAAAGCTCCACTGCCACAGAAGTATTTGAGACAGAACACAAGACAGCAAGGGATGGGACAGAGATGTTGTGAAGCACAGAGATTCCTGATGACCTTATAAAAATGGAAACTAAGAACACAGCATTCACTGTTCTGTCACTCCAGTCAAGATCAGCTAACCCAAGCTGGACTTCACACAGTGGGGAAAGGATAAGCAGGAGTGCCCCGCAGTGCTTCAGACAACTGAAGTATCTGCTGCTCAAGAAGTCTTCAGAACTCACAGGTCACCCCTGAGATCAGTTTAGGGAGCTGCTGGGAAATTCACACTGCTGCATGTCCCAGAAAAAAGAGCTTAGCCCATGCTGTGCCCTCCCCAACCTCCTGCTGGACAGTGTCATCTTGAGATCCTGACCATCCAGAGGGCTATGAAGCAGCTGGGAGAGTGCCCCCAAGAGCTCAGACTACTTGGTCCTGTGAAATACACAAGTGGTCATCCTTACCCTCCTGTGTCCTAGAAGAGGCCAGGCAGCCTGCCTTGAGTGGCTTATCCTACAGGGCATCCTGGAGGCAGCTATGCAACCCACCCTGAGCAGCTTGTCCTACCAAGGCCTCCAGGAGACAGTTAAGTGATCCTGTACACATACCCTTAGACCCAGATACAGCTGGAGAGTGCACTTTTAGGTTTGCCTCTTAAGATGCTGAGAACACCCCTGAACAACCTCAGACACTGATGGGTGCAACCTGGTCCCCATGTGGGCCTCAGACACTGACAGGAACCTGGCCTCCACTACCTGGCACACTGTGCCATGCTGGCTGGAACCACTGGAGGTATTCCACCCCCATGTGACTCAAGGAAACTAAAGGGTAACCTGAAGGTCACAGGTGAGTAGGACAAGTTCGGAGCTGCTGGTAAATTAGCCCTACCCAACAGAGCTGCATCTCCACTGGCTGCTTAATCCCACAAACCTCAGCAGCCTAGGCCCCCTGAGACATGCACGACATCACCAATGATGATTACAGCTGAAATAGCTACAATAACTACATTATTCCACCTGGAACCTCAGCCAACATGGCCTACCCAAACAACACTCTGGGACACAACTCCAGGATGAAGTTTTCACCATGAAAGCTGACCTATAAATTTGGCAGAGGAAACTGATCTGCCAGATGTGCAAATATCAATGTAACGACACAAGATGCATGAAAAAGCAAAATGACATGACACCTCCAAAGTAACACAGTAACTCTCTAGCAACAGAATCCAAAGAAGAGAAAAATTGATGAATTGCCTGAAAAACTCTGCAAAAGAGTTTGATATCATGATTTTAAGGAAACTCATTGATATTCAAGAGAATACAAGTCAACAAAATTAGGAAAACAGTTTGTGATCAGAATGAGAAATTCAGCAAAGACATATGGATTACAGAAAGAACATATTTTGGAGCTGAGGAACTCAATAAATGAAATAAAAAATGCAACTGAGAACCCCAACAACAGACTAACTCAAGCAGGAGTAATCATCTCTGAGCCTCAAGACATGCTTTTCTGAAATAACTCAGTCATGGAAAACAAGAACAACAAGAAAATCTTAAAAAGTAAGAAAAAGCCAACAAGATTCATGGGACACAACTAAGCAAACAAATATTTGTATTATTGGTGTTTTCAAAAGAAGAGAAAGGAACAGCATAGAAAAGCTATTCAACAAAATAATGACTGTAAACTTTCCAAACACTGAGAAAGATAAACACATCCAGATCTAGGAAGCTCAAAGGATTCCAAGTAATTTTGTCCAAAAAAGTCATCTGAGGTATCAGACTATCAAAAGTACAAGACAAAGAGAGAATTCACATACAAAAGCATCCCCATCAGATAGATCTCTCAGCATAAACCTCACAGTTCAGGAGAGAAGGGCATGATGTATTCAAATTCCTAAAAGAAGAAAACAAAATCAAAACCTGCCAACCTAGGATATTTTATCCAGAAAAGCTATTCTTCAGAAATGAAGGAGAAATGAAATCTTTCCAAAACAAGCAAAAGCTGAGAGAATTCATCACCCACAGAATGAACCTTACAAATATATTTAAGGAAATCCTACATTAGAAGTAAAAGGATAATAACTGCCATCATGAAATCATATGAAATTATAAACTCATGAAGATAGCAGATACATAAAATAGAAAAAGAATCGAATCTCTTCAATACAGAATATTGCCAAACCCCAAAGATAAACAATAACTCAGGAAGAAAGGAATAAAGAATATACAAAACAACTATTGAAATCAGCAAAAGATAAGAGCATGTCCTTATTTATATATAATAACTGTGACTATAAATGAATTAATTTCCCAATTAAGAAATATTAAGATTGACTGAATGGATTTAAGGACCCAACAATATGTTACCAGAAAGAAATTCACTTCACCAGGAAAACATGCATAGATTGCAAATGATGGGATGGGAAAAGATATTCCATGTGAAAGAAAACCAAAGGAAGCAGGAGTAGCTATATTTATATCAGATAAAATACATATTAAGGTAGAAACTATAAAAAAGGAAAAAGAGGGTTTGAGATGTAGCTGTAGCTCAGTGATAGAATGCTTGCCTAGCATTCAGGAGTCTCTGAATTCAATCTCCAAAATAAATAAATAAATAAGAAAGAATGAAAATCACTATATAATGACAAATGAACCAATTTAACAAAAGGATATAACAATTGTAAATACATATGCAGCCAACATTGGAAGTACAAATTACATGAAGCAAATGTTAAATACAATAATAATTCTGGACTTTACCATCCAACTTTTAACAATGGACAGATCATCCAGATAGAAAATTTTAATAACTTTTGGAGTTAAACTGTATTATACACTAAATAGACCTGGTAGACATTCACAGAACAGTTCATCTCATCTGCACCTGGAACATCTCCAGGACCGACTACATGTTAGGTAACAAAACAAATCTCAACAAATTTTTTAAAAATCAAAATCATATCAAGAATCTTTTTCTGATGACAATGGAATAAAAATAGGATTCACTAATAAGAGAAACTTTAGAAATTCTATAACCAAATGGAAATTAAAGAATATGGTTATTTACAATGACTGATAAGAAAATGAATAAATCAAAATAGAAATTAAAAACATCTTAAAACTAATGAAAATGTCTATGCAACATAACAAACCCTGTGGTGTACAGCAAATAGACTGAGGAGTTTATAACAACATGTGACTACACTAAAACGAAAACAAAAAACAAATTTTAAATAAAAGCCTAACAATACAATTCAAGGAAGTAGAGAAGAAAGAACAAACTGAATCCAAAATTAACAGAAACAAAGAAATAAAAAAGATGAGCACAGAAATAAAACACAAACTAAAATTCCAACAGATCAATCAAGAGTTGGCATTTTGAAAAGATAAGGAAAACTGACAAATTTTTTGCTAGATTAACCAGGAACAACAAAGAGCTGGGCAAGATGCCTGTCCCTGTAATCTCAGCAACTTGGGAGGCTGAGACAGGAGGATTTAAAATGTGAGGCTAGCTTCAGTAACTTAAGGAAGCCCTAAGCAACTTAATGAGATTCTGTCTCAAAATAAAGGGCTGGGGATTTTGCTAAGTGGTTAAGTGCCCCTTGGGTTCAGTTCCTGGTACAAAAAACAAAACAAAACTTAAATATACAAAATCACAGACAAAAAAGGACACCTTAAAAGTGACATCACAGATATATAAAGGATCATTAGAAAATACCATGGACAACTCTATAGCAACAAATTGGAAAATATAGGGAAACATAAATTCCTGGATACACATAACCTACCAAAATTGAACAATGAACATGCAGAAAACTTGAACTGACCAATAATGTTATGAAAATGACTCAATAATGGAAAGTCTCACAAGGAAAAACCCGTAACTGAACGGTTTCAATGTTGAATTTTACCAAACTTTTAAAGAAGAACTAATTCTTCTCAAACTGTTCCAAAATTCCAAAATTGAAAGGGGGAACATTTCCAAATCATTCTATTCATCCAGCATTACCCTGATACATAACCAAACAAGAGCAATACAAGAAAGAAAACTAATACTGAGATATGAAAATTCACAAACTAATAACTGAGATATGAAAATTAATTAATTAACTAGCAAAGACAAAAGGCACATCAAAAAGATTATTCACCACAATCAATTAGGACTTACCTCAGGGATTCGAGGGTGATTGAGCATACACAGATCAATAAACAATGCATCACAGCAACAGAATGAAGGACAAAAACCATGTGATCATCTCAATAGATGCAGGAAAAGCATCTGATAATTTTCAACATTCTTCATGATAACCTTCAATGAATGGAAACATAACTCTGTGCAATAATAGCTATATAGGAGAAAGTCACAGCTAGCTTCACAATGAAATACAGAAAAACTGAATTTTTTCCCCTCTAATATCAGGAAGAAAACAAGGATGTCCACTTTCACCACTTTTATTCAACATAGAAGAGTGTTAGAGAAATAAAACGAAAGAAGGAAAGAAAGAAAGAAAGAAAGAAAGAAAGAAAGAAAGAAAGAAAGGAAGGGAGAGAGGGGGGAGGGAGGGAGGGAAAGAGGGAGGGAGGAAGGAAGGAAGAAAATTTAAAAGATCAGCCAATCCCAAAAATCCAAAAGCCAAATGGTCTCTCTGATATATGAATGATGATGCATAATGTGGGGGGGAAAGATGGCAAGAATGGAGGAAAGATAGCTAGCATAGAGGGAAGGGAGGGGTGGGGGTGGGTGGGGGGTAAAATTAATAACAATGTGTGACAGATACCATTGCCCTGTGTACATGCATGAATGCACAGATGGTGTGACTCTACTTTGTGTACAACCAGTGAAACAATAGCTGTACTCCATTTGTGTTCAATGAATCAATAAGTAAATAAAAGAATAAATAAAAAAAAAACAAAAAACCAAAAAAACAAATACTTATACAAGAAAAAAAAAAGGCAGGAATTAAATTATACCTGTTTGCAGATGATATAATTTCATACATAGAAAAACCCAGACTTCACCAAAAACTATTAGAACTGATAAATTCAGTAAAGATACAGAATACAAAACCAACATACAAAAATCAGTAGCATTTTATACACCAATTATGAACTTGATGAGCAATAAATTAAGAAAGGAAGCCCATTCATAATAACTACAAACTATATACTTAGGAATAAATTTAACCAAAGAAATAAAATACATTTAAAATAAAAAATCACAAAATCCTGGTGAACAAAATTGAAGAGGGCTCACAAAAAAATAGACATTCCATGTTTATGGGATATGTTTAATATGGTTAAAATGTCCATATTACTCAAAGCAATCTACAGATTTGATGTAGCCCCCAACAAAACACCAATTTACATTCTTCACAGAACTGGAGGAAAAGCAATCCTAAAACTCATACGAACCACAGAAGGGACTGAAGAGCTAAAGTAATCTTAAGCAAAATGATCAAAGCTGGAAGCATCACAATACCTGACCTCAGAACGTACTACAAAGCTGGAGTGGCCTGCACAGCTCTGCACAGGCATAAAAACTGACACGGAGATCACTGGAACAGATAGAAAACCCAGAAATAAATCCACACATTTATAGTCCATTGACTTTGACAAAGGTCCCAGAAACACACATTGGTAAAGGAGAGTCTTAATAAACAGCACTGGGAAAAATGGATATTCATATGCAGAAGAATGGAACTATAGACCCTTATTTCTCTCTAGTTACAAATTCAACCCCAAATGGATCAAATACATAAATGCAACACCAGGAACTATTTAACTACTAGGAAAAAAGTATAGGGAAATCACTTCAAGACATTGGCATAAGCAATTCTTTAAACAAGATCTCAAAAGCACAAGCAAGAAAAAAAATAGGCAAATGAGATTATATCAAACTATGAACAGAATGATTAGATAACCTATAAAGTTGGAGAAACTATTCGAGAACAATTCATTCAACAAGGAGTTAATGTCAAGACTATACAAGAAACACACAAAAACAACCCTGATTTAGAAATGGACCAATGATCTGAATACATATTTCTTAAAAGGAGATATACAGATGGCCAACAGGTACATAAAAAAAGTTCAACATCACTAATCATAGGGAAATGCAAATCTAAGCCACAACTAGATCGTCTCCCCCTCCCCAGTTAGAATGACTATAATAAAAAAGACAGAAATAATGCTGGCAAGGATGTGAAAAAAGGGAAACTCTTGCATGTTAATGGTGACAATGTAAATTAGTACAACCATTATGAAAATCAGTGTGGAGGTTACTCAAAAACCTCAAATAGAACTACCATAGTAAGACCCAAAATTGGATAAATATCCCAAGGAAATGAATTCAGCATAGGGGAAATAGACCTGCACTCTAATGGTTTTGCAACAGTATCCAAATAGACAAGAGACAGAACCAATTGACCTGTTCACTGATGATTGAATGGATGAAGAAAATGTGGTGGGTATACAGAATAGAATAATGCTAAGCTATAAAACAGATGAAATACTCTCATTTATAGCAATGTGGATGGAACTGGAGGACAATATGCTAAGTGAAACAAGCCAGGTATGAACTGGTTTACAGAACACATAAGACAAATACATGTTCTCAATCATATGTGGAAGCTAAAAATGTTGATTTCATAAGAGTTCAGAATAGAGGTCATTTGAGGTTAAGAAGTATGGGGGGAAGGTGGATATAATGGAGTTGTGTGGGGGGAAGTATTGGGGGAAGGTGGATATAATGGAGTATATCAGGCAGCAAAATACAATAACACAATGAGTAAACTGTAGCATTCTACAACACGGTAGGATTGCTACAGTTCACAACTTTATATTCTAGAAAGAACTAGAAAGGAAGGGTTTAAGGTTCCCACGAAAAAAGAAATAATGAATGTTTAAGGAAATGGGAATTCTAATTGCACTGATTTGATCATTATACATGGCATTTATGTATCAAATAAATCACACTGCATCTCATAAATATGTACAATTATGTGATTATTAGAAAAGGAGGGAGGGAGGGAAGGAAGGAAGGAAGGAAGGAAGGAAGGAAGGAAGGAAGGAAGGGAGGGAGAGAGAGAGAGGGAGGGAGGGAATGGAGAGGGAAGGAGAAAGGGGGAGGGAGGTAAGGAAGAAGGGAGGAAATGAAAGATGCAGCTATCAGAATGAACAGAGTATGGCCCTTGAAAAGAATTGGCATATAAACCTGAGTGGGTTTTATGCGGTGATAACAATGATAGAGCCTTTGGTGGAATAGATCTAGGAAACCTGAGTTTACTTTCTTATGATCAATTTGGTTTTGGCTAAAAAAAAAAGTACAAAGCAAAAAACAAAAAAACCCTGTGATTTTAAAAGTAAGTTTTGCAAAATAAACAACCTACTTGAAGTTCTAGTTATCTACTGGGACAGCGGGGGGCATGGAGCACTGGAACCCAAGCCAGACTTCCAGTTTCTATGTGCTAAATATGAAAGGTTTGAACTGCAGATTCTTTAAAGTCCCTGTTGTCATATTCTTCCATTTAACTCCTTGATCTAAGTGAAATAGTAACCGAAAACCAGTTAAAATTGCCACAGTTATTGCCTTAAGTCAATGACACACAACATAAGCAAATGACTTAATGAAATGAAGATAGATAATCTTGAAATCTCCCCACACAAAATCAGTACAGAGATCTTCAGAGACTGGATAAATACTTCCTAGGGATTTTAAAAGAACTGTAGGATAATTGTCTACTTCTTTCCACTATGGTTATGACTTTATTTTCAAAAAGTAAAGTCATAACCATAGTGGAAAGAAAGTTCTACTTTCCTAGTTCATCTTCCAGGGCTCCCTAATAATAATAATTCAATCTAAAATACAACCACTCTCATTTTCAATAAGCTATTTTTTATTTCAAGGATAAATTATGTTGTCCATCAACCTCCTTTTGGTGGAGTTAAGCAATCCCACATGATTTTTCCTGTGGGTATTCTTTTCAAATAACTCCTGAAACAGCACCCTGTTTTAATCTTGGTGATCACTCTCCAAGTGATCTGGTCTTACTGACCAGAAACTGCAAACTCATGAGCACCCAGCCCAGGAGGTGGCAAACTACAACACCCAGGTCAAAGCTGCTTGTGTTTTTAAGTAAAGTTTTATTGGTGCATAGCCACAATCATTCCGTTATGTATTTATGTACTGTCTAAAGAAATTTTATGTGCTTGCAATGGAGACTACCTAGACAGCAAAGCATATATATTTGGCTTTTTTATAGAACAATTTGTGGCCCCCTGACCCAGTTAATGAAAGTTTAGATTTCGTTTTACTTGTGAGAAAACAGGGACTGAGTAGTTTTATCAATAGGCTTTTTCAGTATTTTCAGACTTTCTCTCTAGTCTAAGTTGGAATTTATTAAATCTGGTATAACATAATATCCTAAAATATGTGGATGGCAAATGCTTCAGGGTGAGACATAAGGTGTACAATGCAAGTTGATAATGAATTTCCAGAAAGAAAAACTTTTTAAGTAACAAGAGTTAAATATTCTTCCATAATCAGGGTACACATAGGAACTGAGAGAGCCTCAGGATTCACTAAAGAAAGGCATTCTGAGGTCATGCATTCTTTACATTAGATCACCTCTCGGTGATCTGATCTGATCTGCTTCCCAAGCTGACGGGTACACTGTGCATCCCTGAGGACACTACATCAGTGCTCCCAGTGCAGAAACAGTATACAAGTGAGCGGTACTGGCTGGTGTGAGACTGCCAGGCAGCAGCTGCCCAAATGTGTTAGCACTGACCTGCTCCAGCTGGCTGCTGGTCTTCAGATGTTTTCCAGGGAAACTGAAAATCAGGCTCCAAATTTCCCAGTACATGGTGAGAGTCAACATGATGGTCAAAAAACTTCACCTGTGTCCATCAAAGTTTGCAAAAATCTCTAAGGAGTATTTGTCAGTTGAGATATGTCTGATGGCGAGTCTTGGCCCTAATAAAGCTCTTATTTTGGAAATGAAGAAACTGAGGCTTTGAAAGAATAAATTATCAGCTGCACTGATTGCAACTTGTGTAGAGTGACAGTTCTAGTCAGTGGTATTTTCAGCATACTCCACACATGCTTCCTCATTAAAGAGGATTTGAGGGACACACTGACACACTGAAAATCTAATAAATGTTAAGGATGCTTTCGAGAAAAATATACATAAGTGAAAACTCACCAAAAGTTGACTTATGATTTAAAGGATTTCATAGTCATGAAGCTGATTCATGCACATCCCCTCCTACCGGGTGTATAAACACCGGCTTTAGTATTTTTTGATTCTTTAATATGAAGAATCCATAGAACCTCATTTATGTCACATAAAACTAACCAAAAGTCTTTATAACATTCTAAATTGGACTTATTTACTACTTTTGTCCATTTATTTGATCATTATGTCACCTCATTATGTAAGAACAAATATGTCAGAAAGAACATGTTCACAAATTCCTAACAGTGTTATATAGTAGTCTTTGGCATGATTTAAAATGATCAGTGCGCTGTTCAAATAAACTGTAGTTGCTTTTAGAAGAAGTTTTCATTTGACTTCAACCATTTTAAAGGATAAGAAGAAAATCTCCTCTAGGACTCATTGATTTGCACTTATTTTCAAAAGCATCTTGTTAACCAATTTCCTCCAGGCAAAGATCCTTCCCTCTCAGAACACTTGGTGCACGGCCCTTAGTGTTGGAGAAGGTTTTGCTTGTGTATCTCTCCAACTATACTGTTAGGCATTTGAAGATGATGCAGCAACCTAAGCTCTGAGCACAGTGCCTACCACAAATAAGCACTCCAATGTGAGATGAGTTAACATCATCCTCACAAGACATTTCTCCAGGTTAATTTGAAAGTTTCATTCAAAAATTTGTGTTCAGAGGCTGAAGCAAGAGGATTACAAGTTTGAGGCCAGCCTAGACAACTTAGTGAGACATTTCTCAAAATGTAAAATAAAAAGGGGGGTGCTGGAAGTGTAGCTTGGTGGAAGGGCTCCAATAAGTTTCAAATCCCAGTACCACAAAAAAAGAAGAAAAGTGAATGGAAAAGAGAGAAAGAAGGAAGGAAGGAAGGAAGGAAGGAAGGAAGAAAGGAAGGAAGGAAGGAAGGGAGGGAGGGAGGGAAGGAGGGAGGGAGAGAGGAGAGGGGAGGGAGGGAAAAAGACTAAGAAAAAATGTGTCAAAATATATTCAAGATATAAAGATGCTGTGGTGGCATACACCTGTAATGATCCCAGGGACTCTGGAGTCTGAGGCAGGGGGACAGCAAGTTCAAGACCAGTCTCGGCAACTTAGTGAGACCCTATCTCAAAATAAAAAATAAAATGGCTGGGGATGCAGCTCTGCTCAGCTGGGTTCAATCCCCAGTACTGAAAATAAAAAAAGAGATAACATTCAAGATGTGAATAGTATTTTGGCATTTGGTGTTTTGTCTATTTTTAAACTTTTAAAAAATTTTTATAAAGGAATAAGAGGTGAATATTGACTTTTTAAAAAAACATTTATCTATATGGAAGTATGGAGAATTAGCACAGAGGGAAGAAGGTTCTAACCAGTTAGAAAGGAGGGTATGGCAAAAGAGAATTAAATGTGGAAGAAAATTTCTACTGTCATTCATCTAGTACAGTTTCCCAGCTTCCCTCAGGATGGAAAAATGGCTAGGTAACATACAAAACAATTTGTCAGAATCTTATTTCAGAGAACACCAGAGTTGAACTCTCATTCTAAATTTTGAAAATTATCTGATGTTACATAAAATAAATGACATATATAAAACAAATTGTTTTTAAAAGAAGAAATGACAAATATAGTTTAGATAAAATTAGAAAAATATGAATTTTATTCAATCCATGATCATCTCAATATGAAAATAATTAAACAGTTTTGAATATTTCCTTTAATTTGCATTTTAGGGTTTATTTTGAAAGCAAATTTTATGTAAATCTAAGTTAAATTTTTCAGAGGAAATAATTCATGGATTATTGACAAAATCAATGTAGTTACTAAGCATCCATAATTGGTAAAGTACTTTCCTATAGAGAATATAAACAGTATCTTCCTACTTGAGGGAAGCAAAAAAGCATAGGATCTCACAGGAGTCACCTTAAAAGGGCTACCATAGGGCAAATCCGGGATAAGCTGAGCATTAAAATAAATAATGAGATTAAAGGATTATAACTCAGTGGATAAGCATCCATTAAGTCCACCGTGATACAAATAAATAAGCAAACAGGAAAAAAATTCTTCCTTATAATATAACTAATAAATGTAGAGGAAGTAATTAAATTAGAAAAATCAGCATTTGGCAAAAATCATCGATAGATAAACACTAAGATCAATGGGTAGAAGTTTGAGAAGTAACGGATTAGTTCTATTGTCCCAAAATAACTCTCCACTAAATACCTACTAATGACAAAAGTAAAATCTAGCACCTTTACAGTGGTGAAACCTGGCAGACACCACCTCAGCTAAGACACAGAGTTAACAGCACCACCATGATGAGACCTAACCTCCTGTACCTTCTGATGCACTGAAAGCACTTCATTTCTATTACCCTCCTGCCAGAACATGTGACTCAAGTCACCCATAAGGAATTAGCAGACAAACCCAAAACGAGGGCCAATATACCAAATTTTGGCTCATATTATTCAAAAATATCCATAACATTTTTATTTTTTACATTTTGGAGGTACTGGGAATTGAACCCAGGGACACTTTACCACTGAGCTACATCCCCAGTCCTTTTTTTATTTTTATATTTTGAGATGGGGTTTTGCTATGTTGCTGAGTCCAAATTGCTGAGTCTGGCCATAAACTTGCAATCCTCTTGTCTCAGTTTCCCAAATTGCTGGGATTACAGGCACACTCCACCATGCACAGTCAAAAAATCCATATCTTAAAATACAAAGGAACTTTTCCCAGATCAGTAAGGGAGTGTTCATATTAAAAAAAAAAAAAAAAAAAAAGGTACACGACAATAGTATGCTACACAGGAGCTAAGATTCTTTTTCTTTTCTTTCTCTTTTTGCTACAAAGAACATCTGGCCAATGAAATTTTGGTGAAAATTTCACCAAAGGACATTTTGGTGAAATCTGACTAAGGTTTGTAGGTTATAAAATAATTTGAATATATGATAATGTACAGATTTTGATAAACCTCCTATAGTTACATAAAATAATGTATTTGTTCTTAGGAAATATTGAAGTGTTAAGGGACAATACACCTGCAACTGACTCAACAGTTGCAGATATTAAATAAAATATATGAAAACATACATATGTGTATCTGTGTGTATATGTCTGTGTGCACATATAACTAAGTTTTAATCAGTAGTTCCTTTTGATCCTTACCTGATTTGTAGTAAAATACAAAGACGTTTTGTGTTTTCCCTGTCTCCCTCTTATTAGCAATTTAAAAGAGATGGGCAAGAAAAGTAGAGCAATTCAAGCATAATTCACACCAACCATTCTGAGTCCACAGTACTACAGGTAATCCTGAGTTAATAAAAGCAGACAGTAAATTCCGTTTGTGTCGAATTTTCCCCATTTTCCATTTTAACCCACAGTTCTCTCTCGATAAGAAAAGAAAAATCCATACACTACACAAATAGATAAAGATAAATAGACATTTTAAACCCATTTACAAAGGCAAGAACCTTTATCCCTCACTCTACCAATCTTTCCAAGAAAAGCAAAAGTGTGAGCAATAAAGTGCCAAATGTAGGATATATTGATCATTTTGACTGCATCCAACCCTGCCCCCAATTTCCCATGAACACTTTGGTCTCTCTTGGAGGAAATTGTCCATCTGGTATCATCTTGGCAGTGGACCTACTTCATACTGTTGCCTCCCACTAAGGACTTAAGGGACAGAGTTTTCCAATACCACTCCCTGCTAGCCCATGGAGAGCTTGCTCTGGCAGCCTGAATCATGAAGAAGGAAGACTTAATAGTCTGGAGCCCAGACTCCCTGCAGCAGCAATACCATGCACAAACCAGATAGTGGTTCCTGCCCCCCCAGAACTCCCCAGTTGCTGTAAACTTTTTGCATCATCCTTTCTACCTTTCCACCCAATTTGTGTGCCCCTCTCCTGCCCACTCGTCTTCCAGTGAAATCCTTTTGGGCTTAAAATAAACAGCCAGCTTCTGTTGCTTGGAACCAAGAATCCCAACTGACAAAAAACTTATTAGAATTTCTAAAATCACAATTTAAAATAAGTTTCTGCTACCTCTACTAATGGCAACCCGATAGGAGTCTGTTTACATGTGAGCAAATCTCTTTGGGGCACTTGCAAGTGTGGAGAGAAGATTGGCTTCACATTTGGGCATGGCCTCTCTGGCTATTTAGAGATAGGCTTCCACACAGATTAATTCCTACAAGAGGCAATTAAAGCTAAATTCTTTTGATGTGCTGGAAGTTGAGATAAAGATGAAAAACTATCCGACTCTCTCTAAATTTGCTAAAACATTTTAATTGAACATGTGGCTGTTTCCAGAGACTGTCCACTTGGTAGAAGCTTTCCTTACCTGGAAATTTGCAATCACTGTTGGCAACCTACAAACTATCTCTAAAAGATCATCCTCCAACGCTTCCTACAAAAATAAAATTTCTTCCACTAGGGGCTATTTTTTTCTACCACAAAGAAAAGTCTTTATTTTCACAAGGCAAGTGTAATTCATAGGAAAAAATTTAGGCTTTTTTTATGAATATGCATTAAAATCATTGAAATGCTACTAATTTTAAAAATTTATCAATTTCCATTTTGCAACAAATAATATATATTGAATGATTAGGAAGTACAGTAATAACTCATCTGTTATGATGGTAAGCAAGAACATCATATCAGCAGTACAAAACTCCTAAAACTGTGATATGATCTAAAGGCATTTATTTTGTGTAGGTCACACAAGACCTTGTTCAAGTTCAGATGTGCAAACATAGCTGTGTCTATAATTTGCGTTTAAATTAAGTTGCAGTCTGTCCAGAATACTGTTTTAGGATAATTATGCTGCAAGAAAAATTATTCTCTATATCCATCAATACATTGGAGAGTTCATCATAAAAAATTATATTGCAGAGATTTTCCTTTCTAAAATAGTAATCAGCAAGTCAACAATTATGTAAACTTTCAATGAGTCACTACTGCCCAGAAATAAATGCAGACACCTGATACTCTGTTTGCCATTAATCTGTGCATATTATTCTCTTGCACTTTCACTTCCTACACTCTTGAATCCCTCACTCACAGATCTTCACATGCTGCTCTCACATCTTGGAACACTGGCATACTCTCTTTCAGCTCCCTGAACACCTTTTCCTTCTTTCTGTTCTAAATCTCCCCACAAGTCAAGATATAACTGTTGTGCTGAAGTGCCTGAGGAGTACGGAGGAGGACCAATTGTTAAAGTGAAAATTTATCAACAGTGAGCAATAAATTAATGAGAATGATGATTCAGAATATGGTGTGTACAAAATACTATTCCAGTCTGGGAACAGGACACAGAACAAGACTAAAAAAGACCTTGCCTTCTAGAGGTAGCATTCTGGTAGGTGACAACAAAAAATATACATTGTATAGTCTGCTAGAAAGTGCCAGATGAGAAGAAAATACATAAGCAGGGTAAGGAGAATGAAGGGTGCCAGGGAAACTTTTGTAATCTTAAAGAAAATCCAAATTCCCTCATGGGAAGGAAACACTACAGGATAGGGGAGCTCAGCACACAGACATCTAGAAGAACAGTACAGGGCTGACAGAGGTTAGGAAAAAGCTCCTGCAGAAGCCTGAGACCCCACATATTTGAGAATGGGCAAAAAGACCAGTGTTGTGGAAAAGGAGAGAGGGCAGAGGGGAAGCTGGAAGATATGGATTTAGAGTGAAAACGGTCCTCAGGGCTGATCATGTGGCTTCTCGTGCACTCGGTCAGTAGGGAGACATTGCAGCATGCAGTCAGTGGAGTAGCATGCTTTGGTGACCATGCCTTTGCCAGGATCACTCGGCTTGCTTTGTAAGAAGAGAAAGGAGAGCAGGGATCCAGTTATGAGGCCACTACACCAATCAAAGCAAAAAATGATGGTAGTTTAGATGAGGGTAGCAATGGAGATGGTGAAAAGTAATACCTTCTAGACATAATCTGAACACAGGAACAAAAGGATTATGGGAAAGAATGGGCATAGGTTCAAAGAAAGAAAAACCAAGGATGACTTTCAAATTTCTGGCCATAGCAATTGAAAAAAAAAAAAAAAAAAAAAAAAAGTCCTGGGAGTAGTAAGTTCAGGAGGAAAAGGGTGGGCAGTTTTGGGCATGCCAAGTCCTTTGTAAAATGCCAGGGGATAAGGGAAATGGTCTTTGAAGACGATTTCAACTCTAAAAATACTTGGTCCTGAGAAATTGCTAAATACCACACTTCCCTATTTTCAAAGAGGTTATTACCCATGTGCCATCATATTCATGTTGTTTAAAGGAGACACACTTCATACAATTAGAATAGTTCAAGAATAAGACTCAAGGTGAGTGGCAAATAAATAAGGTACTAAGTCGGATATCAAAACATGTGACACCAATAAGTTTCACAGATGTTGGGAAGTAAAGCACCATTAACTTATCTAAGGGTAGAAAACTTGAGTTACCTCCTCCACTCATGTACATGAAAAGTAGGATTTCTCATTCTAAAAAGTCATTTAGGTTTCAATAGAAAATATGATTCAGATTGGTTCACAGAAATCTTTTTTGACAATTCTATCATAATATCATTTAGTGACATCCTTGAGCAAATTAGGAAGTCCAGAGACACTTTGCCAGAATATACCATAGTTTCGGTGACAAATAAATATTAGATTTCAAATATATATGGCTGTATCACACATTTTATATTTGTTTTCTGCCCAACTAGGCTATTTACACCTGGATTAAAGATAGCTCAGTTGGTAGAGTGCTTTGCCTTGCGAGCACAAGGCCCTGGGTTCAATCCCCAGCACCACAAAAAAAAAAAAAAAAAAAAAAAGATGGACTCCTTGGACAATGTATATCTACTTGCCTGTCAATCAAAAAAGCTAACATTACCTAAAAAGTCAAAACTTACAATTACTTATTTGAGAAGTCCTTTGTCACTTCTCCAAATGGCAAATTATCATAAATATAATATATTCTGATTTTCCAAACCTCTAGATATGTTTTATGGTTCAACATTTAATTTGAAAAATATTTGCCCATAAAGATTTAGGGAATAGAAATGAAATCTCTATGCCAATGCATATGCAGTAACCTACCTTTCAAATGTTGTCAGGCAGGCAGTCAAGTAGAGAGTGGAAACTAGTTGACTGTGGTATTAGTAAGCAAAATTATTATTATAGTTTGACCTTAGAAAGACTTGAATTTCACCCAACCCATTTCAACTTCAAATTTTAGAGTCCAAGCTCCATTAGGAGGAGCAAAATAACTTAGTGCATGAAAATATTCCGATTTGCATCTACTTTAAATAGGGACACAAATGAGCTATTTCAATTGATATCAACTGTTACCACTCCTCCCTCATCAGTGCCCACACACACACACCCACCCACACACACCCCTCTGCAATCTCTGGTTGAATGGATCAGGAAGCATATGGGAAGGGCTTCCCATGAATCTGTTGAAACTCTGCCACAGCCAATAAAAAATTAAAATATGTGTCCCCCAGGACTGAAAAGCAGAACGAGGATGGGAAAGACATCATTATTAATGCAAAGAGCAAAGCACAAAACCAGATTTGAGGTGGGTTCCTTTTTAATATAAAGTGACATTTCATATAACCTCTGGACCAGGAGCCTGCACGTCTGATGTAGATAATTTCTTCAGAAATTGAGAACACCAAATTTGTGTGGGATAGCAGTAAATTGGGGTCGAAAATGACAGACAGTTTCGAGTTCCTGTTTGTCTCTGAATCAGTTCTGCAATGTTCTGATTATATTTTCATGCATTGGCCTATAGTTGGGTATTAATAGGATTTTTTGACAATTATGTGTAAAGGATGCAAAAGCAGCATCCATATTCTGACTGATGAATATTGTCTTTTCAAACTCTGTCAGCTCTCCTAAGCTTGGAAACAGCACAAGATTACTGTGAAGGAAAACAGATTCAGGTCAGCAACCCTGAATACAAAAGCTCTACTTGCAATATATTTGTAATAGTGAGAAAAGCAATTGCCCATGAATTCTTGGTGAACCAAAAGCAATTAGATTTACAAAAAAAGGAAACCGTTAGAAATAAGTTTTCCATAAAAAAAAATAGCATAGACACTATTCCCATTACTGAAGTCCATCAGAACTGATGGTGTTTGTATCAGAATATTCCAAACTTGTTAAAAATAAATGGCATCATTTTTACTCAAGGTGACTAAGAAATAAAGTTGGTGCTTTGATCTTTGTTGATACTGTGACTGGGGCCTGTAGGATGCATTTAAGAGGTGAATTCCAAATCTGTCAGACATGGTAGGGTTTAAATCTCTCCACAAAACAAAATCTAATACTGTTCCTTTAATGCAAGCTGGGAAAGAGAGTGTGAGTAACAGTTTAATCAACCCCCAACAGCTAAATGGATAGATGAGAGTAGATAGGGGAAGCAGAGCTGCCTAGCACAGAGAAGAACAGGAAGGGGAAAAATGAGGAATATCTTGTATTATAGATAGTGCTTTTCTTCGAGGCTCACAAAACACTTCAGCTGACTTCTCTAATTAATCCCTAAAACATCTAATGGGAGATTTGTGTGTGCAGGGAGGTAGTTTATTGTCTATTATATATAAGGAAACAAAGAGTAAATCCCAACCTGCTCAAGGTCATACAGGTGAAAAAGCCAGAAACAGAACTCAGATTTCCCAGTTCTTTTTTCTGCATTCAAACTGTACTGGATCTGTGCCTTCCTGTGTTCTTTGGGCTGGGAATTTGGGAGGAGAACATATTAAAAATATAACCCCAAGCACAATCAAACAAATGGACCTCAAAAGGGCTTTTCCTCTTGAATCATATTTTTCTATTGTTAAAAAATTAATTTTATTTTTATTAACACCTAATACTTTAAAAGACAGGTAATCTTTATTTGAACTATTGTTTTGATTTATTAGTTAACAACAATACAAAAAAATTCCCTTAACATTTTTGAACCTCAGTCTAGTAACCCTAAGCTACATGTGCAGGGAGCTATGATTTAGTCAGCTAATGTTACCACACTCAAGAAAATAAATAAATAAAAAATTAAAAAGCCCAAAGCCCAAAATGTATTTATTGAATCACACAAAGAAATTAAGAAAATGATTACCAATTATCTTGACAAGAATTCCTTAATTAATTGCCAGCACTAATACCATGCTATCTTCCCCATTATTAAAACAATGAGACTTCTATTAAAAACTATTCATTAAAGATTCATTCGTTTCTTATTGCATCCTGCTGTTTCATATCTTATGTAGCTAAAGGGCTGCTTCCTAGAGTATGAAGCACTGCTGTGCAGAGAAGCAACACCAACTATGGAATTTATGTGAGACACGTTATGCTTCTGAATGTTCTCTCCAGAAAATCATAAGGATATTATTTACAAAAGCAAACAGAGATAATGCATGGAGGTCGGGGGCAGGTTCTGGGTGTGCACACACCCACAAACTCTAAGCTGTTGGTATTTCTGGCAAGTAATCCATTCTCTTGGGAATGCTAAGCATAAGAACTGTCTTCCTCATGGAATGGTAATGGGACAGCAACCAAGAGCTGGTGACAATGAGAAACTTACTGCCTTACAAAAGTCACTTGCATATCTTCTCTCTCTCAGATTTATAGCAGTGCTTCCCATGAGAGTGGATTCTTCACCCTCCCCCCAGAGGACTCCTGGCAATATCTGGAGACATTTTGTTCTTCCCAGTTAGGAGCAGGCACTCCTAGCATTCAGTGCAAAGAGGCCAGAGATGCTGCTCAGTGTCTTTTAATGCACAGGACAGTCCTCAGCAAAGAATCAGCCCACCCACATATCAAGAGCACTGCTATTGAGAAACCCTGATTTAGAGGGGAAATATTCAAGTTAGGCTACCAGTAGCCCTGTCACTCTTAGAAAGCTCAGTCATGGCTATGACCAGATTTAAGTGGGTACTTAGATAATGTTACTAAGACAATTAGAACCTAACGATTCTTTTCTACATTTCTCCCCATAAATAAGCCAAATAATGAGTGGTGCATTTAGCTAACTAAGGATTTCTATAATTACTATTTAATGCCCCCACTCTCAAACTCACACTACAACCCACCCCTAATGCTAAGAATGGCTAACATTTTAAATTAGAAAGAATAAAAATCCTGTGTGTCTGACATATCTGAATCGAAGCCAAGGAGACAAACCAAACCTTAGTCTGCAACCTCCCTTGGGAAATCTTTGTTCATTTTAATACTTGTTCAGTCAGCTGTCTGACTGAATGACAAGGTTTTTATCTCTAATGTGAGTGGCTTTGAAGGCTACTTGCATTATCCATTCCTCAGCAACTGCTGCTGAAACCACAACGTTGCAAACTGATAATTAAATCCAGCTGCCTCTACTATGAATTCAATCATATCAACATTAGTAGCAATCTTAGTGGTTGTTGGTGGGTTTCTTTTTCCATTTCTAGACAACATAATTAACTTCACTAGCCTTCTTAGATTAAATGAAACTCAGAGCTAAAGAATACTATGAATTAAACTTCTATAAATACTATTCATGCAAAGGAATGCAGTTGGATCATTAGGATGCAGAGTCTGAGCCAGAACATCACTTATTTGCGTCTGGCCATTTGACCTAATACACATTAATATTGTGTTCAACATATAGGCATATGTTTCAGGTTTCACTTGCAAAATCTCATGTTAACTGACAATTTATCGCTCATAAAAAATTAACTCCAGATCCTATAAACAAGATGTGGTTCATAATGTAAAAGGGCCAACTTGTCAAACATTGAACCCACGGAAACAATATCAAAGCGCTCTCATAGCTATTGGTGAGTGTGTTTGTCCGTGTGTGTGTGTGGGTGTGCACAGTCTCTACTTGATGGTAAGAGAGTCTGTCATAGTTCAAATAGTCTAAAAGTATATGACTTTTAAATTATGATGGCACACAAAGTAGTACATAGCCCACAATGCACTGCAATGCAAGCCATTTAATGAGCATTTGACATTATTTGCAAGGAAGAATTTCCATGATAGTAACACATTTCCCTGCACAAGTCTAATAATAGTTGTTTCATTTTTACAAACTGAAAGTTTCAAAATAAATACTATAGTTCCATTATAAATATGGCTTATTCAACAGCCAGTGGCTGCATTAATTTTTTATTCCTGCTATAGCAAATTACTACAAACTTAATGGCTTAAGAGAACAAAAATATAGTCTTTCCTAGTTCTGTAGATCAGAAATCCTACATGGGTCTCACTGAGTTAAAATCAAGTGATGAATGGGGCAGAATTCCTTGGGAAGGCTCTGGAGAATTTGTTCCTTTGTGTTTTTCAGCTATTAAAGTTTGCCTGAGTTCCTTGGCTAGCTGCCCTCTTCTTCCATCTTCTAAGTCAATATCACAGCATCTTCGTATCACTCTCTCTGATCATAGCTGGGTAAAGTTATCCACTCTTAAGAATTCTGGTTATTCGAGCACCCATCCAGACAACCCAGGAAGTCTCCAAATCCCAAGGTTCTTAACCTTAATCACATCTGCAAAGTATTCACAAGTTCTTAGGGCATAGACATCTTCAGGGAGCTATTATTCTACCTACATGAGTGTTCATACAACTTTTACATTAATACACATTATCAGAATTAAAGATAAATGTTCCTGAATATAAGAAAGAATTCTTACATTTAAGAATTCAATATCATTTTTCTTTTAATCACATATTATGATGGCAAAATTTTGTCTTTCATTGGAAAAAAATTGACAATGATGTTTAAAGTTCTAAGAACATAAATGAAATGAATTTAATGACTTAGAATAAGGTGGCTGAGAAAGAAATCATAGCAGCCATGAGTTTGATCTGGAGTCCGAACAGATTATCTGCTTCACATTATTCTACCATCAGAGGTGTTCAGCCCTGAGGACTCACAGAATAAATAAATAGGATGTCACCAACCTCAGAATGCTTGATGACTAGCCTCAAGTCCAGAAATCATTCTCTTACCTACTGGGGGGATGTCTATGACTTTATAGGTTGATTTTCACACTTCACCACATGAAACCAAAATGGTTTGTAATTGTATATACATTGTCAGAGTAGGTTCAAATAATGCTTTTTCGTTGCCATTTGGTGAGAAGGGCCTTTAGATAACTGGGACTAGGCATTTGCCTGTTCTGGACACTCAGACCTACACAGGGATATCAGGGTTTTTGGTCCACCAGTTAACATATTTCTGCTTAACAGTTTGTGGGCTCCAGACTAGATCTAATGAGAATCACTAAATCTAATTGGTGAAGGACTATCAACAGTCTACTTAAATGGACTATACTGACACAATAGCTAAGAATTATGCAAATGTAAAGTATGACATATTTCACCCCACAAACATTCACTGAGCGCCTATGTCTGAGCTACTGTTCTAAGCATTAATACATCAGCAGTGAATGAAACAGATACAAAGTCCCATCCTTAACACATGACCATGCTATTGAGGTACACAGTCAATAATAAAGGTATATGGCGTAAGATGCAGTGTTAAATGCTCAGGAGAAAAGTGAAGTGTATGGGAGACAAGAAGTATGAGCAAGGACAAGGATGTGGATATAAGACCAGGCCAAGTCTCACAGAGAAGGTAGCAGTGTACAGGTGTGGAAGCAGGTGTCACCTCATTAAGCAGGAACGAGCTCAGAGGAAACTCTTCTGCCTGACATCTGCCCTAATTCCTAATCCTCTATTAACATCTGGTCAAGTGTCACCTGCAGGTGGTCTTCTGAAACCCATATTGTAACAAGTACCATATTCACCTGGGTAGTTTTCATCACTAATTTCCAAGACTTCTCCCTCCATATGATTAGTTTTCAAAGCTGAGGCTGCAAAGTCCACTTGTGAATCTTCATCTATCTCTGCTTATTTACCAAAACAGATACACACAAGTCTAGGCATTTTAAGGAGGCAACTCTCCTCCACTGCATGCATTTCACATCTAGAATCTCTTCAAATTCTTTTCTCGGCAAAGGGAAGGCTACATTTTAACAGCATGGGGCATTGCATTTATATTTACTCTAAATCATAGGAAGAGTGGCCACTGTTTCCGAATGGCAGCACATGACATAAAGGATGGTGCTCTAAAAATACTTGTTGAGGGCGTAGGTGTTTGTGTGCAGCATAATCCTCACCTTACAAGGTGAAATTTATGGTCCCCATTTTACATATGACAAAACATGCTGAGAAAGGTTAAATAATCTTCCTAAGGTTGCATAGCTGATGGGCACAAAGGCAGGACTCTGCCCAAGTGAGCTCCCTGCAGGGTGCAGCTGGGAGGCGGCTTCAGCCACCCTCTCACCTCTCATCACAGCATCACTGAAATGCTCCTTTTTCCAACAGAGTGACTATGGCACAAATCATGCCCTCCTGTCTTCCTGCATATATTTTTTGTGATCGAACTAATTAATCTATGCTATAACTGGATGTTAAAATGGTACCACATTAAGATAAAAAAGCAAAATGGGCATTATTTGGAATCCTCTGGGAATGAACCATTCTAGGTTTCAAAAAGTGTTTTTCTCAATAAAGTCTAAACTTTCATACACTAAATATAATTTGTCTTTTAAGTAGAAATACATGTAAAATATATCATGAATGTCTTATGACTCATTCATAAGACCCTGAATAAACAAGACATAATATCATCACTACTCAGGATCATGATTAGGTCATTAATTATTCATTATGTTCAATATGTCCTTGTAGATATAGATCCACTTATAGTTGGTCCTATGAGCATAGTCACGCCTAGCAAAAGTCCACTCAACCCAACAACTCTGTGATTGACTTGTCCCTTTCACCTAAAAGCAAATGGAGAACATAACTGGTTGCCAGACATGTAGCTGGCTACTTCACTACCAAATCAGAGACAATAGTGGTAGTGATGGCAGTTTTTTGGGGTGTTTGCTTCATGTAAGACACAGGTTCAGTAATTTGCATACATTTTCTCATTAAATCATTCAATAAAGATATCAAGTAAGAACTGTTCCTCTTTTTCATTTTTGTGGATGAAGACATGAAGGCACAGACAGAATAAATAGCCCTGCCTAGGTTACCAAATAGAAATTTGCAGAACTTGGCTAAAACATCATCAAGTCTAATTTCAGAATGCTTTTAACCACTACACTCAATTGCCTCAAATTAAAGGACAGAGCTGCCATTATATGGGATGCTAACCTTCCAGAAAATAATCTCCTACTGTTGCTGGCTGTTCTCCGCCATTCAGGGCAGCAGAGAACATTAGCTAATGTTGACTAGCTAATGAAACCAATCAAAACAAGCCCTCTAGGGCATGTACTCACCTGAAGAAGCTTAGAGAGCAGCACTGCAGAACTTGAACTCTCTGGAATTGGGTTGCTTGAATTCAAATTCATGCTTTCTTATTAACTAGCTGTGTGGCCTTAGCAAAGTTACATCACTACTCTGTGTCTCAGCTTTAAGTAGTGATAATGAATATCTATTCACAGAGATATTGCCAGGACTGAAAAAGCAGTTTGCACACAAAAGACTTGTGACAGTGCCTGGCCAATATTAGGTCCTCAGTAAATAAATTAGTATTTGTAAAGGAGAAAACACTCTACCATTTAAAACACTCATGCAATAATAAAACAGGGATAATTTTCATCACCAAATTCAGCAGCTGGAGAATTCCAGCAGAATGGAAAAAAATCAGAACATAGCTTATTGGAATTCTAGGAAGCTTCAAGCCAAGCAATTTGGGGTTCAGTCTTAGCTCTGCCACTACCTAGAATCATAGCTGGCACTCAAATATGCCAAAAGATATTGAGGTTTTCAATGGGCTTGCCCCAGTGTCATGCACACATGGTCCAGTCTGAAAACTAGCAAATAACAACATTCAACAAATTAGTATGTTTCTGTGCCAACTGTCCAGAATAGTCAGCAAAATGTGTATTCTAGATTATTTAATTTCGTGTTAAAGTTTTGACTTCAACTATTTATAAGACTTCCAAAATTGATTACATAGTTTCCTGAGTTAATAAGCAAAATATGGTTAGGATCTGATCACAAATAAACTATGAACTTTTCAGTGTCAAGAACTTACTGTGAGGAAAGCCACGACAAGTAAGAAATGGTCTTGAGCTCAAAGAGTTTATGTATTACTTGGGGAACAAGATGCAGACCACAGAAGAGGAAGTATATTAGCCTGCTTGGGCTGCCACAACAAAAAAACCACGGACCAAGTAGCTTCAACAAGAGATATTTGTGTCTCACAGTTCTGGAAGCTGAGAAGTCCAAGGTAAAGGTGCCAGAAGGTAGGTTTCATTCTGAGGCTTTTTCTCTTGGCTTACAAACACACTTATTCTGTTCTATCCTGGCCCTTCCCTTATAAACTCATCAACTTTACCTCCTTGTAAGCTCTACCTGCAAACAGTCACAATGGGGGCGGAGTTAGAAATTCAACCTATGAATTTAAAGAGGGGAATAATTCAGTCCATAACAGGGATCAAATATTTGACAAAAATTAAAATGTGATAAGAATTAAGACAAGAAATAATAGTGAGTTAGTGAAACCAGAGTGGATCTTATAGAAAATTAGATTAAGGTCTACAAAGCTTACAACCTATAAACTTGAACTCTTTTTGTAATCCCAAAATGTAATTTCCTTTTGATATTTCAGCTCCGGTGGCCCTGTGGAAGTCAGGATGATTCTTCAGAAATGACTAAAGTACAGACTCCATGGGAAAGAATTCTATAATGTGCATTAATGTTTGCTATGAGGAGAGGAAGTAGGCATGAGAGTCCAACTCTCCCCTTCTGACTAGCACTGCTTCCTTCCACACTTCTAAATTCTGTTCCTCCACCAACTACTGGTCTCTTTCATCCCTCTCTTCCCCCTCATTCTCCAGCTTTTCTCACTTTTTTGTTTTCCAGCAAGACATTAAAATTATAATTTCTTTTGGCTAATAAACCAAATAAATAATATATCCCATTCAACTGTGAACACTCAACTATTTTTTTTTTATTGGTACCAGAGACTGGAACCCAGGGGCACTTAACCACTGAGCCTCATCCCCAGTTCTTATTTTTAATTTTGAGAAAGGACCTTACTAAGTTGCAGAGGCTGGTTTTGAACTTGTGGTCCTCCTGCCTGAGCCTCCAGAGTCCCTGGATTATAGGTGTTAGCTACCTCACCCAGCCGAAGGCTCAGGTATTGTTTAGCAGCCTATTGGGGCTATTTAAGAACCCAACTGTTAGCCAGACTCATCATGCATACCTGTAATGCCAGTGACTTCAGAGGCTGAGTCAGAGTATCCCAAGTTTGAGGCCAGCCTCAACAACTTAGTAACACCTTGTCTTAAAATAAAAAGGGATGGGAATGCAGCTGAGTGGTAAGAGTGCTCCTGGCTTGGATTGCTGGTATGCAACAGCCTGCCAAAAACCCCAGCTATTTATCATTGTGGCCTCCAGAACACCTACTATTCAGATTCACTTGGATAAATTCTCAAAAAGAAAGAAGAGTATGAAGGTCACTGGCTAAAAGGGCAAGTTGCCTGTTGGAATGCCGGCCTCTCTCAGACCATAGAATCCACAGCATGTGAGAGTAGACACAGAACTTAGAAATTGAGTTTAATTTCTTCCTCAAATGAAGGATTGTAGTGAAGCCCAGAAAATTAATTCACTGTCCCAAGGAAAACACAAATGTTTTATAACAGCAAGAGGGCCAGAACCTAGAACTTTTAAACCTATGCTCTTTTGAAGAATTGATCTAACCCCTCTGCCGCTCCTTCTCTGAACACTGTCTAAAAGAGGACAAGTCATCTTGCTGGTCTAAACAGCAGAAATTTCTTCTGCCTTCCTGTTCACTCACTCCCACCTTAGATATTTGCTAGAAGACTCTTACTGTGCAATCTTACATAAACTGGAGTCCATTTCTTGCTGCTTCCTAAATCTCTAATATATTTTTGTCTAAGTATTGCATGGCACATGTGCCTTCTCTGGCTTGTAAGTACCTGGTATGTACCAGATTGAACCAGTGGTCACAGAATTCTTAAAAAAAGAAAAAACCCTGTACTATCGGCTACAATGTAGCAGAATACGTTGAATTCCAGAGATCCATGAAACCAATCTATCAATGTTCTGTATATAAATGACAGCTGGTATTTTCATTAGTTGACACAAGTAACTTCAAAGTAGTGTTTGTTGCATCTAATTAATATTGATATTCCTTGGAGAATCCTAAAAATAATCATACATACCATTTAATGGGTACTTACCATCTGCCTGGCACTTGAAGTGGGTACTACCAATACATGATTTTATTTAATCCTTTAACAACTCTGAAACTAAGCATTAGTGCCTTCATTTTATAGATGAGAGAAAAGTAGAAGCAATTCAATCCCTTGGAGTGATTTTGTGAATGAAATAAGAGATTTCTGAAACTCATTCAAATGAATCTGTATCAAAAATTACTCATTGTTTATTCAATGTATAATATACCATGCTTGGATTCAGGGGTTTAAAAAAACAAAACAGCAGTCCTCTCCCTTCCAAAATGTATATAATACCCAGTTCTACCCTTTGGGGATGCAAAGGATGCAACTGCCATGCCATTCAGGTAGATTTTCTGAGAAAGGGTTTGATTTTTATGTCCCCAGTTTCCTCATGACCAAAGAAGCCCAAAAGACTGCAGGGCATGCTCAGAGATGCTTCCTGGGTCATGCTAAAGTCTGCAGATGAAACACACTGGCCCAGACCCGGGTTGAACCCATGACCCAGTGTTTCATTAGAACTGACTTCTTGCTAGCTAACTGTCTCAGATAGATTTACATAATGACATGATGCTGAATATATACTTGAAAAGCCTTCAAAGAAAACAGTTTACTCTCTATAAACATCAGTTTTCACACCTCCAAACAGTTTCCGAGACCCTTTATTCCAAATAAAAATTGCCTGAAAAATGTATACAGGACACTTAAGTGGTTCTTGTTGAGGCTTGCAATGGGATGTTTATGCCTATTTATAAACTTCTGCCATCAGAAATCTCGGTGCCGCTCTGGTATCTCACTCAGTCCCCCTCTTCCATTTTGATTAGGAGAAAAATGCAAACTACTCTCTGCTCTGCTCCACTTCTGCAAGGTTAGCCAGCACTTTGAGCCAGTAGCAATTGAAAGCTAGTAGCTAGAAAGTAATTTACTTCTTTGAGTCTAACTCTTCAGAGCCAGTACAATCTGAGCACATTTTTGCACCAAAGACATTAAGGGAGAATTCCTTTTCAAGTGGTTATTCTTGAATTCATTTACTTTTGACACACACAATGAAATCCCAATTCTCCTGCAGGCTGCCGTGGCTTTGTTTGCTATTTTGTGCACTGTCTATCTCTGCATCTTTGAACGAACAGCTGCAGAAGTTTCAGAAACTTGCAAGTGCTTCTTCAAGATGGACTATTACCACCAGAACTTAACTGACTGATGATTTTCCAATCACCATTTTGCTGTTTCCTTTTTAAGGAGCTGAAAAAATGACAGGAGAGCCTCACTTTTAAACAGGTTCCATAAAGCATCTGAAGCTGTGGCAAGTGCACTTTCAAGCAATAAAACTGTTTCTGATGAATGGGACTATGATTTATAATGTGATAAAAACCTACAACATCCCTCTGAATCCACAGAAGAGAATCCTATTGGCGAAGAATCATCTTAATAGCCACAGTCAAGAGAAAGGGGAATCTGCATTTCCCAGTTATACTACGGGGTCTCTAACATGATGTGTGGACAAGGGTCATACAAAGCAGAAAACAGAAGTGTCAGCTGCAAACACTGATTGACCAAGTATCACATTAAGGGACAGAATTAAGATTGTGGGCTTTTCATTTGAGTTTCATTACACATGTGGACCTTGGGCAGTTTATTTGCTCTTGTTTATTAATTGCTCTTTGCCTCTGTCTTCTCATCTCTAAAATGGGGATGATAACAAAATGCATCTTTCAGAGAGCTGCTATGGGGAGCTGATGCACTGCTTTCATACTCAGTATATTTTTTCCATTTTAATTTGGAGAAAACTGCCAACTGCTCTCATACACAATACTTAACAGTACTATGTGGCTGGCACATAGTAAATGCCTGATATATTTTAACTATTACACATGAAATTGGAGGTCACCTAGAGGTTTAGATTAAAAATGAACTATAGCACTGGACTGGCTCTATTATATCCAATCTTGTGCTTATGCCTGGTATATGTCCATATCAATGCAGAAAATAAAGTCACTCGGCATGATTAATCAATCCTTTTGCAACTGTGACCAGCCTGGAGATATACCTTTGAAGAAGTACAAACAAAATCAGCAGACATTTCCCCCTGGTATCTTCTGTAAACTTTTTCAAATAAATCTCTCATTTTTCCTTTTAATTTCAAATAGTTTACCTTCAAAACATGTCTGTTTTCCTCTTGTTTTCATATATGAGGTTTTATTTTCAGTGTGGAAAAAGTCATGTTTTATGATAGAGTATAACAAAGCCAGAAGATTTCTCCTATTTAACATGTATCTTCATGCTTTAGAGAGTCTGACTAATCATATCTCAGTGTTCGGCATTCACCTTTTAACCTGAAAAATGTCAGGATATACAATAATGTCATAACACCATAGGAATACTCCAATTACAGAACTTTGGTATGAATTTACATTGCTCAGAGTAACTAGCAAATGTTTTGTACCTATGCCTCTTTGAAGAGAGACCTCCTAAAGGGACAGAGCTGAAGATATCAGATGCTGCCTGGTGACCAGGGCAGAAATGCTTCCAGAGGTTTATGCCTAAAGGTATTGATGTGCACACTCAATACATGCAGGCTTTCGTAAGTGATTATCAAGCAGGGGTGTCTGATGGACCAGACCCCCCAGTCAAGCCAGCACAGGAAATGAAAATGTCTCCCATATCCCAGTGTGCCAGAAGACAGAATGTGAAAGAGGCAAATCTAGTCTACAAAACAACAACATCAAAGGCAAATTTATACTAAGAAGATTAGATAGGCAGATTTGCATCCCACTAGTTTCGGTCTGAAATAAGCCAATATGGGGGGAAAAAAAACTTATTTTCAAATGTCCATTGCAATTTCATCTAAGTACCATGATCACCTCTGGAGGAATATAAAAGAATCATAAGCCATAAATGCATCTTCTCTTCTTTTAACCCAATAGTTTCTCTACAAAATCAGGGAAGAGACATTAAGAAAGCAAGTAAGAGTCTTGCTCTCATTTATTCAATAATAAATATCCACTGAGTTCCTATCGCAGGGGAGCAATCATCCAGAATTATTGCTTAGTAATCCACTCACATCTTCATTTTAAAACTTATATTTTGCTTAAATGCTTACAGGCAAAAGGAAGATAAGACATTCTTTTAAAAAGCTTTTGGCTTAATACTATTTTTGACAACTGCTGTAAAGCTGCAAGAATTATTTAAAAGAGTCAATTCAATGCAAAGTAACTTCACAACTGCTGGTTCCAAGAGGTTAGGAATTAGGCAAGAGAAACCGGTCAAGTGAAGAAAGAAGGCTAACACAGGGGAGTCCTGCCAGAGAACCCACAGGAGTGTTTCTCTAGCCCTCCTCCCAGGTGCTGAAGCCAGGCACTTGGTGTCAAAAAAAGCCCCTTTCTTTCTCTTTGTAAGGAAAAAAAAAAAAAAGTTGCAGAGTAGACAAAGAAACAAGACAACGAAATTGGAAGTCTTCCGATGGCAAATTATTAATGCCTTCTCTTTGAGAAATTGCAAGCAGGCAGAAAAAGGTCTAACCTAAAGAGAAGGATCAAAGACTGAAATAAAAGCTTTGATGCCCAAGTTGCTCTGGAGCCCCAAAGCACTGTGGAGCCATGAGTGCAGCTGGGAAGATTGTTCACTCCAAACAAATTTTGGAATGGATTGGTTACTTAATCCCTGGGAGGACACAGGACTGGGATTAGGTAGTGATTAGTTACCTCCAAAATTCAGTGATGACATTTAATTTGAAGCAAAATATTTATATTTCTTTGGGTATTTATTTATTTGCTCTGGAGCTTTTACATCTTTAAAAACACATGCTGATGTGAGTGATTGGTTGATATGAATATTTTATTTGATCAAAAGTTTTTAAAAAAATCATGTTATTGAATGGGTTATGTGGCATTATGTGAAACTGAGGAAGGGGTCTTTGGGATATCAGACACACAGCCCTGAAGCATTTTTCATTCTAAGACAATGACCCAAGCCACTGACATAATGACTCAAAGAAAAATAAACTGCCTTTTAAGCCTAACTTTGCAGTCTCAGATTTAAAGCTGTACAACCGTTAGTGGCAAGTTAAATGAAATTCAAATTAAGCCAATAATTCACTCATTCAGCACACTATTTTGAGCTCAATTTTTTTCAGGTCCTTTGCTGGGGGTCAGATACAAAGAAGCTAAGATTCAGTCCGGGCCTCAAAATCACCATCCAGAGGTCACACAACCTGAGACTTTTAAGTGGTCTTAATCATCTTTCTTCCCCTCTACTATTCATTTTAACTTTGCAATCTCTCTTATGCAAATTCTACCTAGTTGCACATCTTCAATGAAAGGAAATTTTCCAAAGTTCTTCCTTTAAAAAAAAATAAGTACAGATAAAGTAGGGATTAATGTTATGCCCCAAAACAAACTGAAGAATTAGCCATATTAACTAAGCTTCTGAAATTAGATCTTATGTATCTTCTATTTTATCTTTACGTAGTGAAAATGTTTTTGTAACTAGGTAAGTAGCACATATACATGAAGGACCATAACGGACAGATATCAAAAGATTGTCTTTTAGGTAAAAAGCTATTTAGCATCACAATGTTGAGCCTCACCTATTGATCCCTGGCTGATTCTCAGAGGCAGAACTTTGTTGAGATAAGTGAAACCAAGAGGACTATGATGCAGTTTAAAGCCAGAAAGAAATCTGGAAGCTTCTTTTCTGAAACCAGATTAATTATTCCAGGATTCAACATGGCCAAGAGAGGACATACTGCATTTCTATACAACAGGTAGATAAACTGGGCAAATTTTAAAGACGAGAGAAAATTTTGAGTACATTAATAGTGAACCTTTGGTTACAATGGGGACCACTTTTCCATGAAATTTGAAAGGTTGTTTGGTGGTTATGTTGCCATAACTCAATCTTTACTTTTCTATAGTAAAATATAAATGATCCAGAACACTTGAAGAATACTCTTATTCTCTGGAAAAATATGATTACCTTAAGGTCACATGTTTCCATATATTTAATAAGACAATGAAATTTTTATTACTAGCTTATGCCAAACAAAATGTTGCTCAAAGTTTTAGAAAGAACTTACCTATTTCTCTTAACCACTAAGAAAAGTTCTTAACCATTAAGAGCATTTCACTTTTGTGATCAGAAGATAAATATAGTCAAGTATCTGCACAGTGATTTGTTCAATTAATAAATATATGAATGAATATATAACATCTTCAACACAGTAACAGAGCTACCCATCGATTTTAACTTCCACATTATTCCTTTCCTTATATCCTTTTTCACAGGACATCCTCTGTAAGTGCCATCAGTATTTATCCACAAGTCTAAGTTAACAATGAAGTTACCATTGAGCTTTCCTGATGTTCAGGATCATCTCTAACCCACAGCCAATGATATATTTTTATAGTCCAGGTATCTGAGCTTTTAATTGTACGTTTTTGTTTCTGGGTACATATAAATTATCACAGCCAGTGTCTTACCTGATATTTCCTATGAATAAGCCAAGGGGTGCAACCATGTGTTTTTTCTATTCTATTAACCTGCACTGGGACTAAGATGAGCACTATAATCATCCCTTAGTATCCACAGAAGATTGGTTCTAGCTCCCTTCCCCCAGGATACCAAAGTCCACATGCTCAAGTCCCTATGTAAAATAGCATGGGATTTGCCTATTGACTCTGCACCTCTTTCCCTATACTGTAAATGATCTCTAGATTACTTATAATACCTAATGCTCTGCAAATGCTCTATAAATCACTATTACACAGCATTGTGTAGAGAATAATGACAAGGAAAAAATGATTGTCCATGTTCACAATTTTTTTTTCAAATGTTTTGAATCAGCAATTGGTTTAATCTGAGGAACATGTTGATACAGAGGGCCAAATGTTTTTCTCTACTAAATACCAGGTTGATGAAAAAGGAGTCACATCTACTTGGAGATGGGCCATAGGGAAAAGTAGTTTTATGTTTCTCTTCAGGTATTCCTGACACGCTCTTCAGCCAGCTGTAATGTATTCTTACTTAATTCACAGATTTCATGTGACCCTTCTCCAAGGTTAGATGTAATATAAGCATCTCAGCATTGCAGCAATTGCAGTATCCTGGAGAAGATTATTTGTGATAAATGAAAGCTAAGCAGGGGTCACTAGAACTTGTAACACAACAAAACATATCATCTTTTCTGTCAAGATGGGAAAAAAATAGCTTTTATTTAAGTTAAATAACTAAATATCCAGTTGTTAAACATTCTTTAACGTATAGTTTTAAAACCATTTTTAAACCATTATGATGACTTCAACAAATGTTCATTCAAAATGCAGGCAGGCTCTTGAAACTTT
Source organism: Glaucomys volans (assembly GCA_020662805.1). Lineage (NCBI taxonomy): Eukaryota > Metazoa > Chordata > Mammalia > Rodentia > Sciuridae > Glaucomys > Glaucomys volans. The sequence continues at coordinate 998,505 of JAJEJO010049121.1, forward strand.
GGGTCTCATGTACTTTATTCTTCCACTCCCCCACATCCCTTTGTCTCCAGCATTGTTCAGAACTAACAGATCATAATAACGTTATTTTTGCACTTGCCTTCTGTGGTTTGCCATCTGATTCAATAAATGGGTGTGTTAAGCCATTACTTTCAACCCACTTAGGCAGTCCAGACACTATTGTTCTCCACCAATGACAAGGAAAGCCCTCTTTCAGTGCCATCCTGCTCAGCTGAGCAACCAGAGTGCTGCTTAATTTTCTCTACATCCCACACTCACAAGGAAGCAGAACAGAAACCAAAACTTTTTATTCTTGAAGAAGAAAAGAGATTTCCTTTTTGTGAGAGTTTGGGTCAATTGAGAAATTTGAGGGAAAAATCTCCACCAGAGACCATGCTCACTTCTGACACCAACTGCAAGTTTGGTAAGGAGGTCCAAAAATCATCCTAACATTCCATAATTTGCTAGAAGGGCTCACAGAAATCAGTGAAAGCGATTGATTAAAAATCAGCCAAGGGAAGAAGTGCATAGGAGAGTCTAGCGAGACACCAAAAGGACTTTCCATTGCCCTCTCCCCATGGTGCTAGCATGAGTTCATTTCCTCTTACCCACACAGGACATTGGGCGCAGACTAGGGCCAACCAGGAAAACTATTCAAGCTCCAGAGTTCAGAGTACTTGGTGCCTCTCCATTAGGTAGGCAAGTTTGATGTTGACTATCCATGATTCTAGTCTCCAACTCAGTGCCTCTGGGCATCACCCAAAATCCCTATCCCTTGTGGGTCATTCTGGTGTGGTAAAACTTCTAACTTAAGATAATGTAGGTGTGCCCAGCCCCATTTTGAGTTATATTGTTAGCCTAATTGTTGACCTAAGATCTCCAGAAAAAGACGAGCCTACCAAGTATGGTATGCCAAGGGCTAAGAGAATACCTCCCAGAAGCTGAGGTCAAAGGCAGAACTCTCTCCAGTAGTCAATGTTTTTACTCCCCACCTTGTCTCTTAAGACTTTGATTTGGGGCACAAGTCTCTATGGTATACATACTCATTATGGTTGTAACTATGGCATTTTGAAGGTCAAGGGTACAAAAGTCAGGTTAGATGAGCATATGTGGAGGCAAGGGAAGGAGTTGTGGGTGTGGAATGCAGTGTGATGTCTCTCAGAAACCCAGACTCCAACATGTGCTCGGAGCAAACATGGCAGGAGGTCTTACATACACTGGCAATAATGCAGGAATGGACTGCTACCAACATCTAGCACTGCCTGGGAGGGAAAAGACACAGCTCCACAACTTGGAATGAAAACAACATGAACACTAGCCTTCGTAGCACATTTAGGGGGATTCCTCAAAACTCCCCTACCTACCTGCTGACTACAAGATTGGTCACCATTTAGGTTTTGTGTCCTCTGGAGCCCCTGTTAAAATGCAAATATGGTAAATCAGCAGGATCCACAAATTCTTTAGTTTGAAGGAAGCAATCAAACTAAATTCTGATGCGCAAAGGAGAGGAAATATAAAAAAATTACTTATGAAAATTGCAAGAGGGTCCAAAGGGAGGAAGATGAGAAAGGAGTCCTCACCCATACTCTGCCTCATCCAGGGCACAGTGCAGTAAAAGGAAGGGCACTTTGCCCTGCTTAGCCTGGAAGCTGTGGGACAATACCATAAAACTTTAAATATCCGGACTGAAGTCTTGGCTCGGTCTTGGCTCGGTTACTCACAAGCTGTGACTTGGGCAAATCAATTATGCTTTCTGGGTCTCTGTCACCTCAGCTCTAATTTGGGAATAATATGAACTCTTTCACAGAGTGGGTGTGAGCTTAAATGAGGAAACATATGGGAAAGCACCTTGTTAAATGTGTTTTCTTCCCACTATTATACAAATGTGCTATTATTAGTTGAGCAGATTGGAAAAATAACTTTTGCTTTTTATTTTATATATATATATATACATACACACACACACACACACACACACACACATATATATATATCTGTGCATACACACACACACACACACACACAATAATAATGCTTCAAGTCAAGATATTCCCATTAAAAGGCACATGGGTTTGAATACACTGGAATCAATACACTATTGTGTGGGAGTCACAATACAAATTAGCACATTGAAGACTCTGTAAAGATCTACAGAAAGGAACACTATTTAAGATTATATAATGCAGCTTTCCCCAAACATATTTAAACACAAAAACTTAATTTCATGTAACACTTCTTAAAATACAATGGGAACAGTGATCCAGAGAATACATTTTGAGAAATATAATAATTATTTGTGTCCAAAAATGCAATAATAATTCCTTACGTCATTCATATTCAGTGTTTTCCTATGCTTGACCGATAAGGAAGACACTCCTGTTGAGAATATCCTACCTGTACAGCTAAGTGTGCACCTACAATATTATTCAGTCTCTCAAATCTCCCATCACTACTGTCTTCTCTTTAGCTTATGCTAAAATATTTAACTTTTTACTCTCTTCTCCACTCTTCTGATCTGCCTCTCTCAGGAAATGCACCATTAAATCAAAAAGCCAATACCTAGGTGAACTTGTTCCCCAGAACCCCAGGTTCCTCCTGTCTGGAGAACACCCCTAGGGGTAGGCCCCCCAGGTGCTTGCTTCCATCCCTACTCTCCAATGCCAGACTCACCAGACACACCTGAATGCAGAAACTCTTGAAAGTTTCATTTTTCTTTACTCAGCATATGATATCCTAATCATGAAGGGAATTTTAATGATTATCATACTTAGAGTTTATAATGATGACCAGCCTAAACTCTAATAGAGAGGAATTATATATTCCATATACCACCATTACTAGTAGGTTTTTATGGTAGAATAAGGAATTGATGGTCTCAAAAATAACTAAGAAGTGAAACTGCCAAACAAAATTATGTTGTTAGTGCATTTCCAGCTCACTATACCCAGAAAAAAAATAAGGTTGAGTAAAATCTCACTACACATATACACATGTGCACACACATCACATACTTCAAATTCAAATGACAAGAACCTGGCTATACTGTTCCAAAATATAGTAAATATGGAATATTGATTTCTCAATAAAGCATGTTCCCTTTTCTTCCTCAAGATCCCTTCTTTCACACTATGTTCATCATGTTCCTTAAGAAAAAAAGGATTTAAGTCAATAATCTAAAAAGGGCATTTTAAAGTTTTACTTTGTATCTGACAGAATAAGAGAAGTTTAATTTAAAACAATAATCTCTCTCTCTCTCTCTCTCTCTCTCTCTCTCTCTCACACACACACACACACACACACAAAAGAAAAAAAAAAAATACAATTGGCTGCAAGCACCAAAGAAGAAATGACCATGTAATATCTGACGACTGCAATGATACCTTTTCTTTTCCTTTGGGATTTCACCATATTTTCATTGTATTGTAACTATATTTTCAAAAAAACATCTTTACACAAAAATGCTCCATCTTACAATCTTCAGTGCCATTCTGTATCCACAGACTTGAGCTCCAAGCTATTTACCATGACAATATGTGTGCCATGGCATTAACTCTCAGTCTATTTACCACAATTCCCACCAGGAAGTGGTTCCATGCCAATCTGAATTATTTCTGAGAATGCTGTTCATCATAGAGTAACAATTTGATTTCCTGCTTCCATAACCAGAATGTGGGCTTTCAATAGCAAAGCTATGCATGTATTTCACAGGTCCTAAAAAAGTCAACACATGCAGGTGTAGTAAGCAAACCTTTAAACGAAGATAATTATTTAGCTCATACTTATTTCCTAAGCACAGTGGCCAGGTTTAAACACTAAAACTCAATCCTCTATCACTCTTTCAAGGGAATTATATCAAGTATGCTCTCATTAATAGAATGGTCTTCCATTTTAAAGAAAGATCATTACATAGTGGTCAAAAAGAAGAACTTGGGAGTCAGTATGATCTCTGAAAATTTGCTTTACTTCTCTTTATCTCCAGTGTATTGCCAGGGTTTGAATATGATTTGTTCCCTCTGAAACTCATGTTGAAATTGAATCCTCATTATGAGATATTAAAAGGTGACACCATGTGGGACCATTGAGAGGTGATTAGGATTCTGCTCTTATGAATGGATTGACCCAATCATGCAATTAACGGGTTAATGTATTATCTCAAGAGTAGGTCTCCTATAAAATACAGTTTGGCCAAATCTCATGCATACTTTTTGTCTCTCACCATGTGATGTGATATATTACCCAGAGACTGCCAGGTATGGCCCCTGAGCCTTGGACCGAAATCATAAGCCAAAATAAATCTCTTTTCTCTGTAACTTACAAAGTCTGTGGTATCATATTATTAGCAATAGAAAACAGGTTAAGAAATATGTCATCTCTAAAAGGGGACTATTAATGGCACTTTTCTCAGGATTACTGTGAATCTTAAATAGCAACAAATGTAAAGCACTTAGGAGAGCTCCTAGTACATAAAATACAAGATTTATGAGTTAGCTGTAATTGTCATTATTATCCACATTCAACATGTTCTAGCTCATCATTAATTATACTGTATAAAATCAAATAACCCTGGATGGTGTTAGGTCATTCTCCTCTGAGTCTGTCATATTTGCAAATATCAAATGATTATTATGCAGTCGTTTTCAGACTGCATTTAAAAATTGCATTTAAGATTGCTAACAATGGCCATGCAAAACATATTTGAAAAGGTATATTAACAAAAGCATTTCCAAAGCTTCAATTTTTCAAGTAAGTATCAGGATAGTATATCTTCTGCATGGGTTCCAAACAGCAGGATTTTCTTTTTCTGGGTACACAAGAAGAAGTCAGATACCTCCTGCTTTATTATCCTCATAAACGGTTCATCATACTTCAATATACTTGTTCCAATACCTGTCAATATTGTCATAACCTCTGTCAAGTTATATAAAGAGAATGAAGTCACTTTAATATGGACTTGCTAGAACCTTGCTGAGGGCTTAGGATCTAATACAATGCATCTTTGTGTGACAAAAAATAATTATAGATTTTAACACTGTTGGCTCATGCTAAGAACACATATCAATTTACTTCCACAATATAACCTGCCTTTCATTTCATAATATTTCCTAACAATGCTCATTTAGGATTGCAATATTAAGTGTCATCAATTAACGATTTTTGCATGTTTTCCAAATTAAATTGCCTTTCCAGACTAATTTTATAATTCAATTAAAATAAGTCATCAAGTTTTCTTAGCATGACTTGCTCTTTATAAACCCCCTGCCACTTTTTCCCCATTTTCATTGTTTCAATAGGCCAACTGCTGAAATGAAGCTGTGGATAAAGAGACAATGTTTTCTAAATTTCCTACACTGGCTTGCTAGAGATGCTATAACAAAGTACCACACTGAGTGGCTTAAGCAATGAAATTTTGTTGTCTCACATTTCTGGAGGCAGGAAGTCTGAGATCAAGGTGTCAGCAGGGTTGCTTCCTTCTGAGAGCTGTGAGTGAAAGTACTTCCTATGCCTCTCACTTAGCTTTAGGTAGCTCCCTGGAAATCTGGTGCACCTAGCTTGAAGATGCATCACTCTCATCTCCAACTTCATTTTCTCACAGTATTCTCCCTGCATGGATGCAACTGTGTTCTAGTTCTCCCTTTTCATAAGGGCAACAATCATATTGGATTCAGTCAAGGTCCACATACTTTAGTATGACCTCATAATTATAATAATTAATATAATAATTATATTAATTTAATAATTATATCTGCAACAAACCTATATCCAAATAAGACTACTTTCTGTGGTACTCGGACTTATAACTTCAATATATAAATTTGGGGTGAGGGAGGTAGGGGATTTAATTCAACCATAAACTTCCCAAAAAAGAAATGCTGTTAAGGAAACGCCAATTTTAGAAAATCCTTTGATCCAACCTCCCATCCAAACAGAAAAAATAGATCATGCAGAGTCCACTAGGCTCCTTGACTACAATCTACCCAGTGGCTCAAAGCCACACCTATTACTCAATGTTCGAGGTTTGCTCAGATTTCCCACAGGATGGGAAAAAAGCAACAGTAAAAGCCTTTCCTTTCTCACTTTGAGCTCTTTCCATATGATTCTCAGAGAACTTGCTGTCAATAAGAAGCAGCGCTGCTTAGATAATACTTTACAAATCATGTGTGTTTTCTCATACTACTCTCACAAGCAATTATCTGGCAAGACATATAATTTTACTAAATATTAGTTAGTATAAAGGCATCATGATTTGGAAGTTAGGCTTACAAGCTCTGGAGCCAGAATGTATGAATTTGAACCCCATATTCTCTGCTTTCTAGTTCTTTGACCTTCAACAAATTTGTATGCCGAGCTGGGTATGAAAATGGGGCAAGTAAGAATATTCATGTTAGGGATCTCTAAGGATTAATAATGTAATACATTTTAACTGTTTAGAAAAATGTCTGATACTTGGCAGAAGCTAAGGAAAATTAAAGCTATTGCTTTACAAATGATAACAGTGAGGCTAGGAAAATGAAATGCCTTCTCCAAGATAATGCATGCAGCCAATGGTGAGACCCAACCTCAACCTCAGACCTCTTGAGCACTTTCCATGTCACCACAAGCAACAAGATTTCTGGTGCATAAACATCATACATCACACTTTGAAGTAATGTACACAGTTGGGAACTCCTCCATAGCACAGGAGGAGGAGTACCAATCTGTACTACCGTATGCTCAAGCCACCCCAAGTAGGACTGCTTGCACAGAGAACTGAACTTGGGGAAGATAACTCTTTGCAGAATTCCTTCACACAGTCACCTGTGCATAAGGTTCTAAAATAGTCTGAACCAAAAAAAAGACTAAGGAACTACTGCTCTAGATCTTGGGGCGGGGAGAGGAAGCCATATTTTGGCATGCTCCATGTACATCTCTTACTGCAGGCAAAAGAACTATTACTTTCATTATTATTGTTTTTCCTTGAACTTTCACGTCTCTGGGCAATGTACTATTCACTCTGCCAAATTTCATATTATTGTTCTGTTTGTCTTTGAGAATGAGTTGTATTTTGCATTTTCCAGTATTTCGAAAAAATTCCCTCACCTGCTGGCATGACATAGATGGACCCTCTCCTGTTTCCTTTAGGACAGAAGCATCCTTCATCACAGTACTTGTGAGCTGTATTCTAATCATTCACTTCCTGGTCTCTATTTCCCACCACACTAAGAATAGCCTAATTGTTTTGGCATCTGAAATACCTAGCACACAGCCTACAATGTCAATATTTACTAACTGGAAGGTCAAATGAATGAATATGTGAATAAAAGAAAGAAGACCTCAGAGACTTACATTCAACCAGAGAAGCGTTATTATTTAACTTGACTTCTAACCAGAGAAAAGGAAGATGGAATAAGAGGTGAGGAAAATAGGTGTGACTTTGTGTGTGATATAAATCAGTTAATGAATCTCCAAGTTTTTCTGCCAGAAATCCACAGAATTAAAAAAAGTGGGAGAGAATCTCACTAAACAGCTATCTAGCCTGATTTGCATGTGTTCAAATCTTCAAAGTATTCCTTTTGATTCCTTTAATCAATAGCTATTTTAGAAAGCTCTTCATTACTTCCTAATTGTCCAAATTCATTTTCTTCATTTTTCCTTATTAGAGGCAGATTTTTCAAATGAGTTAAGTAGATCAGCAATTTTAGAATCATTATTAACTTCAAGCATTTTTCTCAGTTATTAGCATGTCCCTTCTCTGAGACTAGAATCTTTTCTCCATTTTTTAAAAAAAAAGTCATCTGGTTTATTTTTAAAACTTCTTTTTTCATATAAAACTTTTTTCATATCTCATATAAAGTCAACTTTACCCTACACTAGCAATCCATGTTTAAAATAATCCTGATCACAGATACTGTATCTGTATCACATCCCTGGTTTGGGATGCAGATGCAAGGAAAACCTCTTTGGTGTCAAAAAAGGAAGTAAAAATCTAGGATTTACCTAGACTATAATCCATCCCAACAAAATAAATTGGTAAAGCTATATCTGAGGCATACACACACACAAATATCTTACAAATAATTTAAATAAATATTTTTATTCTTAAGCACATTAAAACTTAAGAACATATAATCATTGACACCACCATCCCAGTATGAGGAATCTGTCCCACAAAATTAAAAACACCATATTTTTAAGAACTGATTATCATGTGAAAAATGGAAACAAATGTTTATCGATAAATGAGTAGTTGCAAATTTCTGATGAACTGGTATCAAAGAATACTATGCACCTGTTTGTATATGACAACATGAGTTCAGAAAAGATACAAATGGGTATTCAGCAGGTTGTTACAGGGGAAGGGAGAGGAAGCAGGAGTGGAAGAGAAGAAAAGGGAAAGGAAGAAAAGAAGACCAACTCATGACAAAGCAGTATATAAAATACGATCTCATTTAGGTAAACGTTCCTGTGTGTATGGATAAGAACAAATGTGCCTAAGAGGATGACCACCATCACTTTTCAAAGTCAGTAGTACTATTTTTCTAAAATATTTTTCTAAAGTATATCAGTTTTATTTGACATCTCATATACAGTATCTTCCGTGGTGATCAGTTTCTAAGGCTTTCAAAGTTGAGAGTGGAAAGTCAACCTTTTACAATTAGGAATTCCTGAACACCAGGCATCCTTAAGCAAAATTCCTCAAGTATGAAATATAGCTTAATGTTGGTGGCTAAATATAAGAAAGTGAAACAAAACCCAAACTTAGAAAATATCAATGGAACACTCATATGTTGAACTAAAATAATAAAATATTGAAGTAAGTATCTGATACCAAAAATCAGTCCAGAACCACCAAGAGCTAACTTGGCTTTTTTATCATTTGAAATTTTTAATTTTTCTCATTTGAATTATTATTTATATAATTTGAAAAAAATCACTAAAGTTATTTTATTGAGATATAGATCTAGATAGATTTAGATAGATCTAGATATATTGATCTATCTGTAGACATATCTATATGATATAGATATACATATATATACGTATACACACACACATATATATATATACACACACACACACATATATATATATATATATAGAGAGAGAGAGAGAGAGAGAGAGAGCGAGAGAGAGAGAGCGCACGCACTTGAGCCCATCAATCAGCCCAAGGGTTGTGTACTCATACTCCAGAACTCAAATACAACCACTGGATAAGTGGTATGTTAGAAACTCCATTGCCAAACTATAATCATCCTGTTCAATAGACTATATGTTCTATCAAGTACATTCCTTTTAAAAACAGTCCTTGCTGATTTTAGTTTTTAATGTTCCTTCAAGTCTAGCTAATGCCATTTCTTCTTAATTTGTTCTGTGTTTTCCAAATGTTTGATTTCCTAGGAAGTCTTCAAAATGCCTGCATAAAAATCCCTTAAATTCACATAGTTTTTGGTATCTCCTTTTGTTTTGATAGACAAAAAGCAATACCATGTAGTGAATGTGTGAACTCCCACCATTTCAGGTTGAATAACTCTCAGAGTTTATCAATTCCTTTTAAAATTCTACCAGAGTTATCATGTTGGGAGAAGGAACAGGGTCAAAATGTAAAGGTGAGCACACTTGGACAACGATACTGAAAACTGCAGTGAAGATACCTGAAGGTACTTCGAAGGGTTGGTGTTTTCATGACTCCTAAACTTAATGATGTAAAAACCCATGGGAAAGGCAAGATGATTCTGTCTTTAAAGTAAGCCAGTATTTCAGTATTTTCACCAAACCAAATTGGGGGAAAAAAAGAAAAGAATCTACCTACTTAAATTTCAGAAAGGATGTTACTTACTTTGGTGTGTAAAAGTTGTTAAGATTTTGGAATAATCAAAATATCCAAGTACTGATGTAGAAAATAAAGAATAAATTAATTCAGGTATGATTTCCAGATCATTATCATTACCATATGTCTCCTTCATTACCTTTCTCCTGTGGGACTTAATGTTCTGCAAGATTTGCTTGTACCAAAACAAATGCATTTATAAAGTAATGATTAATTTTTAAAAACTCTTAATAAATCAATGATATGTTTAACTAGCCATTACAGTTGCTGATCAAGATAAGGAAACCACTGTTGTACATGTTGCTAAAATAATTTATTTTGAGGCAAATACTCTGTTATCCTGGATCAATGTAGAATTTCTGTTACTTCTTTAAAATCACAAATAGCTGAAGATGCTTCCTGGAGCTCAGAGCATCCACTGACCTCTATTTCAGAATCAGTGTTCCATAGTCAAAGAATAAATTGGGGTTAAAAAGCAGTTTTATTTTAATTTGCATTTTTTAAAAAGCAACCCAGAAGAGAGTATCAAGATTAATTTACAAGAAGAATAGCTCTGAGGTGACCCATGAAAAACAGGAGCCTTAACCTTTTGCCAAGGGTGGAGGGGACAAATGGACATGAATGATGAACTCTTAGCAATCTTCCAATTTCACTTACAAAGATCCAAGTAATAGAGAAAGAAGGAAAACATCAGCAGAAAACAATAAACACAGTATTTTGGATAACTCTTTGCATCTATCCATTCAACCTACTTCAGTTAGATTTTGCTTTGCTTTTCCTCCTCTGAAAAGATAACTGCTGATGCATCCATACACTTTGGAGACTAAAATCAGATGATCAAGTCAAAACAAATCCTTTTGAAACAATCCCATCTCACTGCTGATGCAGTTAAAGACAAATAATTGGCCATTCTGAAATTTTCAGCACTAGAAACATCTTAAATATACATGTCTGAAATTGACAGTTGATAAAATACCAAACTAGAAAACCAGGTTGCCAAGTGTTAAAACTGAGAATCATGCAAGTTCTGAGTTTTTATTTTTGGAGTTTTTAAATTAAGGGCATGGTAAGTAGTAAGTACCACAATAGGAGGAATTCATGTTAATCCCACTTTGCTCATTCATAAACCATAGAGATCTCACAGAAGAATACTGTACCAGCAGTTTCAAACCTTGGCTCCATGAAAGATTTAACATCTGAGGTCAGAATGAGGTTTCCTATTAAGCTGCCATTTCCTTTACAAAGTGGACTGTTTTGTACTTACTGCTACCCTTTGAACTCTTAGAGTGAATAATTAAAACTAAACTACAAAGCATATTTTGTGAGGCTGATTACACTTTAGGTTGTAGGTTTCTGCTTAGTGGCTCATTTTAAATGCTCACCAATCCCCAAAGGGATAACTCTGCCATTAGTTTGCATCAACAAAATTGGCTGTCCCCTAAAAGCAAAGCAGACAGTTCCAATTCCTAATAAATGGTCTTGTTGGTGACTTACCATATTGACAGTGGGGTCCATGAAATCCCTGAGAACACTGGCAACGCTGGACTTCACTATCTGAGCATTTCCTACCGTTGAAATGAGTTCCCATAACAGAGATAGCTAAAAGGAGGGCAATCAAGGAGGAGGAGAGAATGGAATTGAGAAAAAGAAAGAAAATCATGAATATAGGCTCCATATTGTTAATATAACATATTCTAGACATTTCTACTAGCCCTTTCAAAGCATGCCTGAAGAGTGTTGTCATTACAAGTTAAGGCCTTACTGTCTAAAGCCTTAAAGAATTCCTTGTGTAGAAATATTCCCATCACCTGAAATCTTGTAGAAATGCAGCTGAATCCCACTAAATGGAATTCATATTTTAACAAAATAACTGGTGATCTGCATTCACACTCAAATTTGGTAAACACTGATCTAAAAAGACTGCATGGATAAGAAGATTGTGTGGCCTAAACAATCTAAAAATCAAATGAATTAATTCTAAATCAGAGGCAAAGGACTTTGATAGGTGTCCTACCACCAACATAAAGAATTCATCCCATCGTTGTTGATTTCCAGGAGTTCATAACATAGTGAGATAGTATCAGGGCCAGCTCTTTTGGTGATCTTAAACCAGTGAGCTGCCGTGGCCTCACACTTCGTGGAAATGTAGTGACCCTTGCTGCACCACTCAGCTCTAAGTCTGCTTAATATGGGAAGCCCGCGGCAACCTCACGAAGACATTTCAAGTGCAGAAAGCACACTGGGGAAGGAAGGAGGATGCCAACAAACTCCCTCAGGTACAGAATAGCAGTGGAGATGAATTGTTGTGCTATGTGCTGCATTGATTGCAACACACGGAAGCATTTTAAGTGACTTTGCAGTAACCATAAACACATAATATAGGTAAAGGAGTCGCTAAATGGAACCATTTCTCCTGGCAAGAATGAACTACATAATGCCACTAGTTCTGCTGCCCGAATGCTGTCAAACACACCTGAAAGGTTCTGAAACACCCACACTGAAGGTTTGTAAAAGGACTGCATACCTCATCTTAAAAAGTAAACTGCCTCCAGAGTTCTGCAATTAATCATGACAAGCACAAGTGGAGAAATCCCATTTAGATTTAGTACAGTGATTTCCCTCTGGACTTTTGAATCAACTGTGGATTACAAATTTGATGATATGGGAAAGGGGCAAACAGAAAAGAGAAATGGAAGTCAAGGTAGAACCTGTCTGGCTTTAAATCAACTGTCTTTTAAATAAAAAGACAGACTATAAAGCAGCACTTCCATAGGTCCTGAGTCGTGACCTATCATTAGAAACGCTTAACAGAAAGGCTTTTTGTGCATTTTTGCACATGTCATGTGTGAATATTCAGTCCAAAGAGATGCTGTGAATCTGTGGTGCTTCTAAAGATGCCGAAAAATTGACAGGCATGAGATGATTGAAGCCAAACACAGAGCAAAACCATTCCTTCTAATGACAGAGAGTTAGACAGGAAGAATTATAACTTACAGTGCAGGCAACCAGGTTCGTCATCCCACCGACTCCAACCAGGGCAGCACCTGAAGACTGTCTGCCGCTCCATGTGGTACACCTGTCTGTAGATGGTGTAGTACCGGGTCCTAAGGAGGACAGCAATCTGGATCAGGGGAATGTAATGCTGCCTTTTAAGTCAAAGTTTGCATACACAAAAATATCTCTCCCTCCATTTCAAATCCTGCCATATATATAACTACATAGAAAGAGAGATGATAGATATATAGAGATATATGTATGTTTATATATGTATGTGTACATATAATTTCAATATATTATACCCACAGACCTCTTTACATATGCAACCAAAATTAATTATAAGCAGAGGTTAATGAAAACTGAGATGGACCCCATGTGTTTTGGTCTAAAATACCCTGAGAATCACTCAAGCTATCAAAAATGAAACCCCAAATTCTAAAGAGAATCAAGAAACCCTGGCGAATAATGGGTACCTGCTTTTCATTGTGGAAGTGAAGACTCCCCAGATATTGGTTCCACTATAGCACACAATCTCAACCATGGTGCTGTCACATGCAAGGAGGTGACAGTCCTTAGTTCAAGGAGAAATGAAAAGAATTAACTAATTCAGTGGTGTGTGGCCCCTGAAGGAGCACAGCACATAAAGAGCTGTAAAATATACATGCAATGCTCAAGTCTCACAGGGAGGGGGCAATGTGGAAAAAAAGCTTGAAAGGGCTCCCTAGGGAGGAAACCAGGAACAACACTGAAGTATTTGTGCTGACCTATCAAGAGACTCTTACACCAATGTCTCCAGTCTGATTTCCTTTGTCAAATCAATGTTATATTCATTCTTCATCCCCAAAGCACTATCGTATTCTCTCCCCTTCAGACACCTTCCCACATTCCAGCCTAAATCTCCTCATTGTTCAAGGTCATGTTCAGATTCTACTTCTTCCATTTTCTCTCTGCACCCCCCCCCCAATCCCCCAGGCAATGTATACTGCTCTTTCTCTTCTCTCAAAAATAGGACTTATTGGCCTTACCATACTTTATTACATTTTTAACCGCCTGAAAGTGTAACCTAATATTTTGGAGCATCTCTCTCTGATTAGGATTAAAAGTATAGGGTTGTATAGTAACGTACAAAGATCCAAGCATCTTTCAATGTTGCCACTGCTCTGAACCCAGGGTCACACCCAGAATATCTAAAACTGCTAAGCTCTTGAGAATATAAATATAAAACCTGTTTTACTTATTTAGATTTGCTTTTCCCAATTCTGAATATCTATAAGGAAGAAGTATTTCTTTCTTTGGCTCAGACTAATGCCAACAATGATTAAACCTTATGTGAGAACTACAGAAAATTTAAATGAAAAACCATTTACAAAACAAGTACTCTGATAAATAAATCATGTGCCCTATAAGTATGGTTTTCATTCTAATTTCTTTTAAAATAAATTTTTCTGCCACAGCATTATACTATCTAACATATATTGGGTCCCTACCATGTACCAAGCACTGTGTCATATGTGTTAAATATATTTTCAGTTAATTCTCATAATACCCATGCATGGTATTATTTTTCCAACTTTATAGACTAAAGTACAGAAAATATAGGAATTTTGTGTAAGACCATATAGCTAGTAGAAGTCAGGGAAAATTTTCTGATCAAATGTCAATTAAATATCCTTAATTTGGACCAAAAATAAAAGCATATTCACCTAAACGTTGAATGCACATTTACACACACATGTGTACACAAGGTATATGTAAATATCCCTGTCATGAACTATTTTGTCTTACTGTATTGTACTTAGTTCTATATTGTAAGTGTTCTGATATTTCTCTACCATGGCAAACCCAGTTATTTATAAATGTCCCCAACTTTCCATTGGCAATAGAGTATTAATACTAAATTCTTCATTAACCTGAAATCACATATTTTGTTAAAGCTAAGTATCCTGAATTCAGATTCAGTTGACTAATTTACATAAAACTGAATCCATCAGCGACTATTTGTATCAATAGGTTCTTAGATGTTTTGTAAAACTGTTTTAAAACTTTGGGGAAAAAAAATTGTCTGCAGGAAGCCCTGGCTCCCAGAAAGCATTGTGGACACTGGCTTTTCTCTCCTCTTCCAGCCTGCCGAGTTAATCCTAATTCAAAGGCCATAATAAAGTTAAAGAAGCTCTAGGTTTCAAAGTGTTACAGGAGTATAAGGGCAGGTCAGAGGATAGTTCACAACTGTAGATCCCCTGGATCCAAGTCGTGCTAAATTTAGCAAACTGACACAATATTCCTTGTTTCTGTCAGTCTTCTGATCTTCGGCTTTCAATGGTGTATCATGTCATGAGGTAAAATTAGTGGCATCTAGCCTAAAATACTTCACACATAAACGAAGTGATCATACATTCTGTCTCTGAAGGAAATACATTATTCTGAAAGTTCTTAGTGAGCATACCTTATGCTCTTTTACTTAAGTATGCAATTATTTCCTAAAATTTATTGGATGAACTATTTTAGAAGCAGGTAAGGCTTCTGGTTTTCATTTTTCATAATCACAAGGAAAGAGCAGAAAACATCCTCACCTTCTTTCATAACCCATGCACCATGGTGGGCCGGTACAGCCTTGTTTCCGTAGTCTGACAGTGTGCTTGAAGGCCTGGACACATGGGTGCACAACTCCCACCACAGTCACTAGTTGTTCTTCACAAACATTGGGCCTTGAAAAAAGAACAGCAGTAATGTGTCAGAAATATATGTTTTATATATGAAGAATGAATCATTTATTTTTCTATTTAACACAAAAAGTTCACAGCTTAAAAAATATATTAAAACTACAGGCCATCTAAAAAAAATTAAGCATGTCAATTAAAGTAAAATTTAAAAATCCAGTACCAGGCAAAAGAAAAAATCAGAATAGATTTTAAAAACCAGGAAAAATTTAAAAGGCATCTATACAAGTCATAACTTCCCATGTGGGTAGAAAAATTGAGCTGCAAATTAAGCTGAGCTCTTTAGTCGCCAAATTTTGAAAAAGAACAATATGTCAGGAATTTCAATATCCATGAAGAAAAAGCAAGCCAATTAATCAAAATAAGTTAAATTTTTCCTGGAAATTATTTTTAAACAATATTTTCCATTTGCACATTTAATTGGATTTCACATATAATGCTTGTTTAAACACAAATATTTTTAACAGCATCATAGTAATTTTCCTTTATAGAAAGTCAATACCATTTTACAGGATTTTTGACCAGCCATCTTTAATTTTTAAGTGAGTAGGGCTAGATTACACAGAGAGCCTGGAGTGTCAGAATTATTATTAATTTTTTTGACAAGGTAGATCATTCATTTTTAATGCACACACACAAACAAAATCACTGACCTAGTCTAGAAGAATTAAAATTATAAAGCTGTTTAAAATTAAGAATTTATATTAGCTGAATAGTACCCAGAGAAAATTAACTATTTGCCCCCAAATCCCATGATGTCACTGGGGAAGAAAACTCCTATACAGAGTTTTCTTGAAACTATGCGCCAATGTTTCTTTTGTAGTTTGAGGAATGCTTTTCTTAATGATGGATGATGTGCTAGTTCACATCATTTTGCATTTGAGAATACAACTCATTATAATTGCAAGGTGGTCCAACCACTCCTACTTCGTACACACTCCATTCACTTACAAGCCAAGCATTGACCCCACTGAGAACGTGAATGATGATTTCAGACTCTGACATTCCTGCCTTCAGGAAGCTCACAGTCTGACTTATAGTCTCCCACACTATAATTCACTAAAAACAAATGAGTTCTGTGTCAGGAACTCTAGTCAGCTTCCCCAAAAATATAAAACTGTGAACTTGTCCAGTGACACAATATCAATGCTAATGAATGTCCAACAGTACCTCCCACACTATTTATCAGTTACATCATCCTCTGTAATCGCAGTTTCTTTTGGTTATCACTTTTTTTCCTGTGGCTCTAAATCTCACCATCTGATTTCACTTACAGCCCAATTTTCACTTCCAGATGTATTTCTAAACGGCGATTGTTTGGACTGTTAAACTCACTTAAATTGAATAAATTTCATGATGAACTTTATTTATGAGTTTGCATAGCACACTTTAATATTTTAGGTAAATATTGTAATAAAACCAGGAAGTGTAAAAACTGCACATAAACCAGGCATCCATAAAATCTTCAAGAACTGGGCAGCAAGCCTAAACAAAATCTTAGCTTTTAAAAATTCCATATTATATTTTTCTGTAAACTGCCATACCTACACCTTTATGTGGCCTTACATGCTTTTTGTTAGCCAGATAGCCCCAATTAGAGTGAGCTCACAGCATTCTATTTTTTGTCAATAGTTTGAAACATTACACATCATCCCACCTTGAACTCCCCTTTCAACCTTCCTTCTCATCTATCCACTCACTACATTCATCCATCATTCAAAAAATACTTATTGTGTAACTATATGCATAAAAATTGTTTCAGAAGCACTCCCCCAAATAAGGAGTTGAATATAAACAGTTTTCTTAGGAGGTATATAAAACACTGATCAGGAAGTGATGAAATGAGACACAGAAGAACAGCCAGCCAATAAAAGATGAATTATGGAGCCAGACATTGTTCACCATCTCTCCAACAGGGTGAGGGATCCTGAGCATTTATACACTAATTCCTATTGGTCACTCCTATTGGGCTACTCTTTCCATGGTATTTCAGGGCCAAAGAGAGACAAGAGTTAGCATCCAGAAATCAAAGTGAATCCTCAAGCCAAGAAATGCATGCTGGCAGTTGAAAGCCTAGGAAGGGCAAAGGAGAAGGTATCTGGATGTCACACTGTGTTTCAGGTGTAAGCGTTAACAAAGGAAAGAGGTCCACATTCTCCACAGATTTATTGATAATCAGAAAAGAAAGTAAAAGGCGAACAAAATGTGATGTGTTAGGGTAAAAATACTTGGGGACTGAACTGGAATTGAGGGAAGCACATTTAGAACTCATTAATTAGGAAAGGCTGCAAGTAAAGAGGTGAACAATGAAGAGAAGACAACCATGGAAAAGAGCCAGAAAATGCCATTCAGGCAGAAGGAGCAGAGTGAGCAGAGGCTCTGCAAGAAAAATGCTTGGCCTCCTAAGGCTCTGAAATAAGACCAAAGTAGCTCAAATGATGGGGTGCTTGGTGAACTAGGCAGACCTTCCAGGCCAAGGGCTTTTGATTTTATTCTCAGTGCACAAGAATGCATACAGACTTTTAGAGCTCTGATTTTTGTAGACATTTCTATAGCTGGGAGGTGGAGATGGGCTTGTGATACTCTGGTCAGACACTGGCTATAGCAAAGCTTTCCAGGAGTTAGCCTCTATCCTTCCTGACTCCAGGGAGGTCTCCAGTCAGGGAGGTTACTCACCTTGGGCACCAGGACATTCCAAAAAAATCTGTGTAAATGAGCCCCATCAGAATTTTCCATTTTCCAAAGCCCTAAATAGCACCTTGTTAAGGAGGTACATAAATTCTTGCCTCTAGCTATTTTGTGAACTATTCCCTATAGGATACACCCACATGTGCATGACAAACTTTTCTCCTATTAATTTGCATCAATTAATTCACACACCACTCAGATCTTGGTCAATAGAAGAAAGGATTTTTCCTCCTACACATAGAAACACTGAGTATTAAATTAAATTATACAGATGTCAAAGACTGTCATGTATGGTATTAATTCTTCAAAATCTATGAATGTAAAAATATCTATCACCAATTAGTATATTGCAACAATCATGTCCATGTCTGTTTAAATATATTTAAATGTTTGTACTTAAAAATATGCATCTTTGGTAACAGAAGCATGGACATATATGTTTGTACACACACACTCGCAGACACACACACACACACACACACACACACAATCTTCAAGCTGGTATGGTTTTCTTGATAAGTCTCTTACACTTACTAAATGTTTTCCTCTGCTTAGTTTTTGATGGGTATTGAGATTCTCCATGAATCATTTTGTATACTACTTGTAATTCTGACAGTTTAGTTCTTTACATATTTTAGGCTATTTTGTTACAGATAAACAAGGTCATGATTGTTGGATAAACTTAGTGAATGGCTCCTTTCATAATGCAGTGTTTCTCCTAACCCTTGATGATGTGTTTTGCATTGCTTTGTTTTATCTTTAATCTGTCTGTCTGATGTTAACATTTTGATACTAGTTTTCATTTGATTAACATTTTCTTAGTTTTATCTAGCTGTTACTTTAAATATTGCATACATTATTTTATCACTTTATAGCTGCATTTAAATTTTTAATTTGTTAATTTCTATCTTTTAATAGGTAAAGTAAATATAATTATACACATTTTCATTACAAGGGTAACTGGTCTAGTCTCATCTCCCTCTGTGGCTCCTGTTTACCACAAGTGTGCATTTACTCTTTTCCTCTCTCTTATACATTTGGGATGAAAAATGCTTCCTATATTCTGTTTTGCACAATTTATAAGGCCTAGCTCCATATTATAATTATAATATTTTAGTGGCTTCTTTTATATTTTCTACCTAAATATATGCCTTGTCTGTAACAGAATTTAATGTTATTCCTTGTGATATAATGAAGAATTTGTCTGATCTTTGTCATGAGTTCTTGATAAGGTGCTTCTAACTCTTGAAAATGCCTCTACAATAGAAATATCTTTCCAATGTTAATGAAGTGTCTTATGGGACTCTAGGTAGCTTAAGGATGAGGGCTGGTCCCCAGAAAATTCAACCACATGATCATAGGGTAAAAACTTTTAGCTGCCTGGCCTCTGGGGAGAGGCCAGAAGGATGTCTAGAGCTTGGGTTCAATCGCTGACCAAGAACCCATCTAGCTGCCTGTGTAATGAAACCAGTGAAAACCCTGGACACTGAAACACAATGCCTTCCTGAGTGCTATGAGTCATTGTAGCAAATTACCAGAATTACTGAACCTGAGGGGGTCATGGAAAGCACCATAATTATAGCTGATCAGAAGCATGGGCAGGCTGGGGACCTCCTGAGACTTGTCACTTGAAGTAAAGGCAGTTGTGTGGAGGGTCAGTCATATCCTTAACCCATGGGGTCTGTGCTAATGCCAGATAAATATCAGAATTGAATAGCAGCACATCCAGGTAGTGTCAGACAGGTTTGTTGAAACAGAGTAGCCATGTATATTCCTTCAAACAAGAAAAAAAATGTAGCATGTTTTAACTATCAAATGACAGCCTGAAATAGATCCTTTTTTTTTTTTTTTTTTTTTTTTTTTTTTTTGATACTGGGGATTGAACCCAGTATCAGGGGCACTTAACCACTGAACTACATCCCCCAACCTTTTTTTTTTTTTTTTTTATTTTGAGACAGGGTCTCACTAAATTGCTTAGAGCTTCACTAAGTTGCTGCAGCTGGTCTTGAACTTGGAATCCTCCTGCCATGGCTTTCCAAGTCACTGAGATTTACAGGT
This sequence comes from Glaucomys volans, assembly GCA_020662805.1. Taxonomy (NCBI): domain Eukaryota; kingdom Metazoa; phylum Chordata; class Mammalia; order Rodentia; family Sciuridae; genus Glaucomys; species Glaucomys volans. Next base: position 1,018,767 of record JAJEJO010049121.1, read on the forward strand.
GTGTGTCCAGCTTGAAATGGAGACTTTTTAACAGTCAGTAATTGATTAAATCACCGATCAATCTTGCCAGATCCCATGCTCAGCTATCTTTCTTATAATGTACACATCTCATATTTAATACAGGTATGCTTTGCCCTGTTCCTTCCAGGTTTTAACACTTAATTATTTGACATTTTCATGATTTTGAGTTATTTCTATTTCTGCAGGAATTGATAATATGATCAGTGATTTCTGACAGCTATCTTCCTTGGAATTAGTTTATTTGTTTTAGACTATTTTGCTAGTTTGCAGGTTTGTCTTGATTGAAAAGTTCTTTTCTCTCTCCTCACCTATCCAAGGCAACAGGATTATGAGAAGACATTTTCTTATTGTCTTGGAATTGTGACCAAAGATAACAGCTAAAAGTAAAAGGCACTAAATATTCCCACATCCGCCCCATGGGAAGTTCTTAAAGACTGGAAAAGGAGCCTCACTACTATCAATATCCAGTCCCCCTTTTGTCTTTTCCCCTTATAATAAAAGACTGAAAAATGGGATAAATTTGTTGCCTTTGAACCAGAAGAGAAGTCAGCCTCTTTGCCCTAGCTGGTCTTTGCTAAACTAAAAAGCCTTCAGGCCTGCATTGAAAAAGTGCAAAGTAATATGCCCATTCTTACAATTCTTTTGCAAGGCTTCCCTGATGTTTGGAGTCTTATGTAAATGAATGACAACTTTGGGTCCACAAATTTGTTCATCAAAGTTAGGAGACCTTGCTGATAAAAGAGCTAATACAACAGAGTTTATAAGTACAGAACTGTAGTAAGCTCTCACTCCACCTCATTTCCCCAGCCTGGGAAGGTTTCCCTTGGCTTCATGTACTGGATAAGGAGAAGCAGTGGTCAGGCTGCTCAGGACGGCTGGATCAAGGGATCACACACCCAGCCAAAGAAAAGGGCTAAGCATGTGGACAACTGGTGGCAGCCAAAGCAGGACTGGTCTGCCCTCTCTGCAATGACTCTTAGAGATAGCAGGGTTGAAGGTACACACTTCTTCCAAGAACACTCAGACCACAGCAGACCACATCCAAGTAACATCAGGCACCATCCCCACTGTAAGTAGAGAGTCAGCATCCTTCACCTGTTCTCCCTACCTCTCCCAATCCTGGGGGAACTAGGGCTGTCAGAAGAATAATGGGAGAGAAAGGAGATGCCTCAGACCCAGACCACAAGCAACCTTTGCCCTAACTCTTGATAATCCCTTCAAGTTATAAAGGCTATACTTCTAGCTTGTGATGTCAAAGAGGAGGAGCCAGGCTTTGAAAATTGAATTTTAAATTGAATCTTAAACTAAGTTAGAATAAGCTAATAAATCAAAACGACTATACATCTTTGAAATTAGTCGGTGATATGTTGTAAAGATGGGGAAAAGGAACCAAGTAATATAATTTATCAGAAAAACAATAAAAATAAAAACAGTCCCGTGTCACATTCTAGCACACTGAAACTTCTTCCAAACCAGCAGTCCTGGCAGATTGGTATAGTTCCCTCCAACTGTCACCCTGGGTGTCCCAATCCAGAATGAGCTGTCAGCTTCAGGAAAATCGCTGTCCCAAACAGCAGTTGCAGGGAGGAGAGACAACAGGAAAGGACAGTTCCTCATTTCATGTTGTGAGTTTGGCTTTGAGATACTATTGTTCTCTGGCTCGTGGCCACTTAAATCTGAGCTACCTCTGCCTGTTTCCAGACCCAGAGCTTAACAAGCCTACACTGCATCCCAGCCCACCACTGCTTAGCATTTCTATACCTTTTCAAGTTCCACTAGAGATTTAATTTTAGGTTTTCACATAATATTGTTTTACTATCATGTTTAAAATATTTTATATAGCTTTGATAGATACTTTAACAAGTGCAGCCTCAAAATACGAATTTATGACAGCATTTTCACCTGAAGTCCTAAGTTACCTTTTGAATTCCATAAATATGATCTTTTTTCCCTATACACCTCTAAAATATTAGTGCTTCAAATCTAGTTCAGTGGCTGCCTAGCAAGTTATTCAATAAGGTATTCACCCTGAATAAAGGAATGTGTGACTTTGCCTGAGCAAGGCTCCAGTAGTGAAGATAATATGAATCAGTTAAGATACATAAAGCATTTAGAATAGTGCCTGACACGTGAAATGTGCTTAGGAAATATTAGTTATGTGTCTTTTAAGTTCATAAAGAAATTCTGAGGCTAAATTTCTCAAAGAAATGTTGTCTATAGAATTTTAACTTTAATCACTGCTGATGTGTAGTACAGTAAAATAAATGAAAGAGATAATGTGTCATTTTTTTAAAGAATCAGACTCAATATGACACTTCCTAATGAAAACACTAATGAAAATTAATACTGCCACTGCTGCTGTCCGACCCTGTATCCCCTTAGGTGGACATAAGCTGGTGCTGGCCAGTGTTAGTACATAATTGGAGAACAGGTACCATTTTTCCTGATCCCTAAGCTATTGGTATCATATTCTGGAGTCAACAAAATACAGTGACCTGAGGGGCACCCAAAGGTATAGAGAAATCAAAATGAGGGGTTAAAAATGAATCCACCCTTATGTTTTGAAAGTTTATTACCAAATGCCACTTCCCTCTTTGTTTTAATGTGCTAGATCCCTCCACAGCTGCAAATTAATTTTCTTTGCTCCCTAAATGAATTACACGTAACCGTTTCTAAAAATGACTACAGACATGAAAGTCATTTTCACTTAATAACTAACTATTAATCTCATATTTCTTGGTGTCACTTTAGTATGAAGTGCAAACGAAAATTATGCTAAATATTGCAAATTTATGGCAAACACCAGCCCTTGATTTATATGATTATAGATGGTTTATCACCAGAAGCAATCTAAACAAAACTCCATCAGATAGATGTTACAATTTGTATTTATTTCTTCCAGCACTAAATGGTTCTTCAATTTCAGAACCATCATTAATATCTTATAAATGCAAACCTTTATTTCTTATTTTAATCTACAATGATTTCTCTAAGTCTTCAGAAGATTAGCTTTTACATAAAATATTCAAATAACAATTATAAATGATACTTTGTTTTCCCTGGGCAATCTATTAGCGATGATGCATAAACTATTTAAAAGGAATTGGGTGGTCTATATTGATCTGGGATATAATGGGCTAATAATGTGCGTCTCTTTCTTTTAAATGATCACCTCATAATTTCAAATCAAATCATTGAAAAAAAAAACCCTTTTAAATGTTTGAAAATATCTTTAAATGCTTTGCCTACCTCCAAAATCATCCAATTTTATTATATTTTCTTTTAGGATCACCAGGATCCCAAGCTACTATATTGATCTTAATCAAGAGGAAACTGCAACTAGTTAGTCTTCTCTTATTTTTTATTGATATCTTATTTGTGAACTTTAACGTGACCACACATGTGGGAGAACAGAGGAGACAATGCATCCTGGCCCCACAGGCTGAGCTCCAGGATCAGAGGCCACTGTGTCTCCCCTAGCTGGTCCTCCCTAATCTGACCTCCTAAGGCTATACCAACATCTTTCTGACTTGATAACTTCACTAGTGGAAATTCTCCACCATGTAAAACCTCCCAGTAAAAAACCTCCTCAAAAAAACAGAAGTTAAAACAACAGTATCTACAGAATTCCAAGCAGCTAACCCTGCATCCCATTTGCCAGATCTATCCAGTTTGTATCTCTTTGGCCCAAACCATTCATCACCATTTTGTCTTCACTGCTCATCTCCTGAGCCTATGATAGGAAGTTCCTTATGAATACGTTATTGATTCTACAGAGAAAAACACTGATTGATTTAGATTGTGTGCTTCTTTATCTAAAAAATATTCATAGCGCTAATGTATGTTCAACATCAAGTCACAGATAGTGACATCAAGTAGTTCAAAAATAATGGAAAGCACACTGCTTTGAAGATACTGTGATGAAGAATTCATGAATTCACTCTACAAGATTCCCTAGAGCATCCACAAGGTATCAGCGATTGTGTCAGGGGCCCATAATATAATCAGAAATGAATTGTCTTTGAAGTTAAAGAAACAATACTTTTTACAGCCCTGGAAGAAGTTAAACAACGTTTTCATATTAGTACATGTTTTTGTAAACTTTGAAATAAAGCATATAATTTTATTCTTTGAAAGGACGGCTTCATGTTATATAATCCTCATGCTTCATAAAAACTAAGATTTACTTTAATCAGGAGGTAAAACACCCATATACTGAAAACTATAAAACACTGATGAGAAAAAATGAGGAAGAAATGAAAAGGTAGCCCATGCTCATTGATTTGGAAGAAACTCTTCTTAAAATGCTCATAGTAGTAAAAGCAGCGTACAGATTTAATGCAATCTCTGCCAAAATTCCAATAACATTTTTCACAGAAACAGGGAAAAAAATCCTAAAATTCATATGGAACCACAAACAACTCCAGATAGGTAAGGCAATCTGCGATGAAAAGAGGAGAGTTGGAGGCATCATCATGCCCGATTCCACCATACACTACAAAGCTATACCAAACAAAACAGCATAGTGCTGGCGTAAAAAGACACACAGACCACTGGAACAGAGTAAAGAGCTCAGAAATAAGTCCAAGTATTCAGAGTCAATTTTCTACAAAGACACCAAGAGCACACTATGGTGAAAGGACAATCTCTTTTAACAAATGGTGTTGGGACAACTGGATACCTACATGCAGAAGAATGAAGCTAGACGTTATCTCTCATCACATATAAAAATCAACTCCAAACAGATTGAAAAACTAAATATAAGATTTAAAACTACAAAACTACTGGTAGAAAAACATTAAAGCTCCACATCACTGGCCTGGGAAATGCATTTTTGGATATGAAGTCAAAAGCACAGGCAATAAAAGCAAACTGGGAAAATAAATTTATATCAAACTAAAAATCTACACAATGAAGGAAACAATCAACAGAGTAACAAGACAACCTACAGGATGGGAGAAAAAACTGCAAACTATATATCTGATAAAAGGTTAATATCCAAAATATATAAGGATCTCAACTCAACAGTAAGAACACAACCCGATTAAAAACTAAGAAAAGGATCTGAATGACAGTTTTCCAAAGAAGACATTCAAATGGCCAATAGGTATATGAAAAAATCCTTAACACCTCCAATCATCAGAGAAATGCAAATTAAAGCCATAATGAGATATCATCTCATATCTATTAGAATGGCTGTTATCAGAATGATGAAAGATAAGCATTATAGAGGATGTGGTAGAAAGGGAAACCTTGTGCACTATTGCTGGGAATGTAAATTAGTACAGCCATTAGAGAAAAAAGTATGGAGATTCCTCAAAAAATTAAAAGAACAAATCTGCTATATGATCCAGTAATTCCACTTCTGAGTATATATCCAAATGAAATGAAATCACTATGTTAAAGACACCTGCCCTTTGTGTTTTTTACAGCATTATTCACGATAGCTAAGATAGAGAATCAAACTAAGTGTCCATCAGAGGACAAATGGATAAAGAAAATGTGAGACACACATAAACACAAAAAAATGGAACACTATCCAGACTTAAAAGAAAACAGAGAAAATCTTGTCATTTGCAAAAACATTGAGGACATTCTGTTAATTGAAATAAGCCAAGCACAGAATGACAAGTGTTGTATGATCTCACTTATAAATGGAAGCTAAAAGGTTGAATTCAGAGCCAGGTGTCATGGTGTGGTTCTGGAAACTAAAGCAGGAGGATCGAGAGTTCAAAGCCAGCCTCAGCAACTTAGCAAGCTCTAAGCAACTCTGCAAGACCCTGTCTCTAAATAAAATATAAGGGCTAAGGGTGTGGCTCAGAGGTTGTGCATCCCTGGGTTCAATCTCCTGTACTCCCTGAAAAAAGTTGAACTCAAAAAGTAGAGACAAATGAAAATTACCAGAGGTTGGATAAATGGGGAAGATATTAGGATGTTAGTCCAAGGAAACAGAATTTCATTTAGACAGGAGGAATATGTTCAAGAGATCATTGTACACCCCAGTGGCCAGTTAATAACAGTGGACAGCATTCTTGAAAATTACCAAGAGAGTAGATTTTAACTCTTCACATCACAAAAAGTATGAAAAGGATGTGAGATAATGCATGTTAATTAGCTCTGTTTAGTTGTTCCATAATATATGTGTATTTCCAAAAGACATGCATCTAGTAAATATATGCAATTTTTATTTAACAATTAAAAATGACTTAATATGAAAAAAAATTCAAATCCTGAGATTTATCCCTGATTGCTGAGGAAAGATTGTACAACTATTCTACAGTCTAAGTATTATAACATCCATTAATTATTAACTAGAAGACATGATTGGCAATATGGGAAATCTCTAATATAAAGCTTTACTTGAAAGAGTCATGTGAAATTAAAGTCACTTCTGCCTGTCATGTTTGGGTCAGAGAATCCTCCTTCCAGGAAGATAATGCCTTCCATTAAATCTCTCTTGTGCAGGTTAAAAGATTTTAGCCTTCTTTCATCAAAGATAATTGCCCTTACTCTTCCAACATCATTTTGTTCACCAAAATTAAATTAAGGACAGTAGGAAGGTACTAAAACAACATATTGCTTATACTGGGGATCTGGGTGGGAGGAAATAGAGAAGACGGATAATTGTCTTCAATTACTACGTGATGTCACTTTTCCAAGGCCAAAGTGTCTAAGATAAAGCTAAGGTAAGTTTCAGAAAAAGGTTTTATAATAGATGTTTTTTGAATAAGTTATTAGGAAATCTATGGTCTCCCTGTCAGAAAACACATAAAAAGCAGATTTTTAATCTTCTACAGAAATACACAGGTATTCAGAATGAGAATCCATTCCTCAACATTTTTTTTTTCAAATTTACTTTTTGAAAAAGTAGTAATAGTTTTTACATAGGGAATCTCCAAAATCTTTGGTTCACAAAGTGTCATCCCTGGCCCAGCAACATCAACACCATCTTGAAACTTTTTAAATATGCCAGTTCTTATTCCAACCTAGATGGAACAAATTAGAAATTCTGGAGAAGTAGTCTAGCAATCCAGGTTTTAGCCACTTGTCGGTGATTCTAATGTATGTTATAGTTTGAAAACTACACCCTAGAGATCTACTCAATCAGGTCAGAAGCTCACACATCTCCCCAAGTGATCTTAAATGGACCCTGACCACACCAAATTACCTCTACTATCACAAAGTGTGGAGAGGGCAGGGGGAGGGATGATGACGGAGGACAACAACAGGAGACATTAAGTAGAAAGGAGAGGAGAGGGAAAAGAGAACCAGAATAGGGGAGAGACATTAAGAGAACTAGCTGATTTCCATAAATTTCAAAATTTTATTTCACTTTAAGAAGGCCAAAGTCAGATTCACTTTTGTCTCCAGTGGCAGACTCACTGTTGTACAATTTTCAATCATGAAAGTGTATTTATTCCAACTGAGGTGTGTCCAGAGACAGTCTTCAGTGATAACTCCAAGTCAAGAATGATTCTTGAACTATGACAAGCACCTGATCATCCAGGAAACTTTCAAATGTTCCAATACCAATGCCCTCCTTCTACTGAAGTCAGAAAACTATTGCTCAGTGAGTTTCTCCCATTTCAGAGCCTCGGGAACTATTGCTACAATCCTGAAACCTGACCTTAAGATCATTAGAGGAATAACGAAACTGGAAACTTCTTGAATGGCTTCCTGGTTTATTGGATTATAAATGAGATTAAATGTTGAATTAAGAAAAAAACAGGATATCAAAAGGACTATTCCAACAAAAGCCCATTGTAACAATGGGGGAAAAATAGTCATGTCCCTTGTATCTGCTCAGATTTCAACATACAATTAAAAGCATGAAATGTTCTGCATGGTACGAGTTATATGCAAAATTCAGCTTTTGATTTACGGTTATATTAAGTAGGCAAACATAATATGTGTCATCCAACAATCACTCACTAGGACCTACTCAATTCAACTCCCAAGACTAGACAAACAACATCACCCTACCACCACTTCTAAGACTTACAGTCATTTCTCTAAAGCTATCTGTCTATATGTTATGTTTCTTGGTGAAGATGAGCATCTCTTTAGGTCTTTAGTCTGCAGTATTCTTCAGAATATTAAGCACACATGGTTGATGCTTAATAAATACACACTGAATAAAGGAATATTTTTAGTCAAGCATCCAACTTATACATAAAAGGACATGGGTTTCCAGAACCTCCGTGAGTCTAGGGACATTGCATGACATCCTTGCTTAGTTTAGATGATAAGGACTTCCCTCAAATAACGTCTCAAGGTTCCCCTGAACTAAGGGAGGTTCTTGAGCATCAAGTAAATGATCAGTAAGGGTACCAAGGGGTGATTGCAGAAAGGAGCCTTTAATCCTCCCCCCCTACAATTTCCACCAGAAACCCCAGAGATACTCCAGATAATTACATATAAGCAGACCAAAACAATTCTAGGACAAACATTTTGTCTCCCTTTCCAAACACATTGTCCTAATCCTTCATATACAGATGCTCTGGGTCAGACATAGATAGATGCAGGCACCTTAATTCCCAGAGTTTCAGCAAGAAAGAAAAGATTATTGAAAGTTAAAGTCCTCCATCTACACATGTTCTTGGTATTTCTCCACTCCTCTTGCCTGTCTGTGGCCCAGCAGTCCATCACTTTCAGGTCATTAAGGTCCTAAACCATTGTTCTATTTGTACACAAATCTTAGGACACATACCAATGAGCTCAAATTGCTTCCTATTTCTGACACCATCTATTCAGCCATTCAGGAATCTCTGTTCCAACCAGCTGTGATGGTCTCTTCCAGACTGAGCAGCTACCCCTACTGTCCTCCTCCCAGGGACAGTGCAGCTCCACCTAGCCAGCCTCTAGCTTGCACACTCTGGGGGTCAACAGGGAAGGAGAGGGGCTTCAGCATGGAGTGTTCCACCAGGATCATAGATGCCTTTTCTCTGAGGCCACTTCGGGAATATGATGAGAGGAAATAGTGATTGTTCACTGTCACACTAGAAAATACATAACTAAATCCAAACAGTATGATCCCAAGCAAACATGTAATACCTGCATTATGAATAAGCACAAACAAGACAAGAAGAATTTAGAATCAAATGCTAACAAGCTTTTTTTCAGCCTGTTAGGACTACAAGTCTTTTATTGTTTGTTTGTTTTTATACTTCCTTTATTTATTTTACAGATTTTCTATGGTGAGAGTACATCCTTATTTAATTGAGAAAATTATCATTTTAAAAAATGCACAGACAGGCTGACTTGATTTTGGTCTTCAATTAAGTAAATAAGAGTCAGACTGGCCATAAAGACTTTTATCTACTTTGAAAATAAGAAGTGGAAAGAAATTTATATCATAGAATTTGTTTTGAGGATCAAACCCGGGGCCTCATGAATGTTAGGCAAGGGCTCTACAATTGAGCTACATCCCAAGCGTTATAGAATATCTTTTAAAAAATGTTTCAGATACTTAATAACATATGTGGTTTGCCCTAAATGTATATGTACTTTTTTTTTTGTATATGTGCTTTTTATACATTTAACTGATTTTTTCCCTATTTTTTTTTTTTTTTTTTTGCTTTTCCTACATATTTTTACTGGTAAATAATGATGGGATTTGTAGTTCCATATTCATACATGCACACAATATAACAATTTTATTTGGTCATTATCATTCACCAGCACTTGCCTGTCTTCCTTCACTCCTTTCATCTCCCGGTCCCTTTCCTCTATTCTGTTGATCTACCTTCAAATTTCATGAGATACCCCTGCCACACCTTTCTGTTCCTTTTCCTCTCTAGTTTCCACACACGAGAGAAAACATTCAACCCTTGTCCTTCTGAGTTTGATTCATTTAACATAGTCATCTCAAGTTTCATCCATTTTCCTGAAAACAACATAATTTTGTTTTTCTTTATGACTGAATAAAAATCTATTGTGTATATATACCACATTTTCTTTATTCATTCATCTGTTGATGTACACCTAGGCTGATTCCATAGTTTGACTATTGTGAATTGAGCTGCTATGAATGTGGGTATGCATGTACCACTATAGTATGATGACTTTAATTCTTTAAAATAAAGACTAAGGAGTAGTACAGCTGGGTCTCATGGTGGTTCGGGTCTAGTCTTGAGGAACCTTCACGCTGATTTCCATAGTGGTTATACTAATCTACAATCCCACCAACAGACATATACTGACTTTCATGGCTTACACTGTCATCTTTCCTTGCATAAGTTGAGTTACTAGATAATACTTGATTCAATCACTATGTTATTGACATGTTGCAGAAATTGGTTACTGAAAATCATATTTCTTTCAATGTGCAACCTTCAGTCTTTTCGATTTCTTATTATAAATATTAACTGTACAAAATAATGATGTTTTTACATTTTGTACATGCATATAATGTACTTTGATCATGTCCGCCCTCCCTGTTACCCCTTCCAGCCTCCTCTTGGTGACCTTCTCCTTCTCTAACAGCCCCCCTTCTACTTTCCCATTGCTTTTTTTTTATTTCTAGGTGCCACAGATCAGAGAAAACATGTGATATTTGTTTATCTAAAGATGTCCAATTCCATCCATTTTCCTATGAATAACATAACCCCATTCTTCTTTATGACTGAACAATACTCATACATATATATGTGATAAATATATACATATATAGGTATATATATGTGTATATATATAGGTGCATATACATACCTATTTATGTATATATACACATATACATATATACATATATATACACCTATATATGTAGATATATATCATATGTATGATATATATATACACATAGCTATATATATATATATATATATATATATATATATATATATATATCACCACATTTTATTTATCCATTCATCTGCTGATGGGAACCAAGGCTGATTCCATGACTTGACTATTGTGAACAGTACCATGGTAAACATGGGTATGCAGGAATATCTATTGTATGCTAACTTCAATTCCTTCAGGTATATACCCAAGAGCGATATAGCTAGATCATATGTAGTTCTATTTTTAATTGTTTGAGAACCCTCCATACTGATTTCCATAGTGGTTATACTAGTTTACATTCCTACGAATAGTATACAACCGTTCATATGGAAGCTCAAAAGTCCCCAAATAGCCAAATAATCCTGAGCAAAAAAAAAAAAAAAAAAATGCTGGAGTCATCACAATACCTGAGTTTAAAATATGCTACAGAGCAACTATAACAAAAACAGCATGCTACTGGCACTAGAATAGAAATATAGACCAATGGAACAGAAGAGAGGGTCCACTATAAACACACACTTCTACAGTCATGATTCTCAAAAAAAAAATCTCTTCAAACAAAGGATAATCTCTTCAACAAATGGTTCTCGGAAAACTGGATATCCACAGGTGGAAAACTAAAACTAGATCCTGACCTCCCATCTTGGACAAAAATCAACTTTAAATGGATCAGAGATCTTAAAGTAGGACACGAAACTTTAAAAATACTAGAGGAAAACATTGGAAAAATATTTCAAGATACTGGAACAGGCAGTGATTTCCTGAATAGGATGCCAATAGCTCAGGAAATAGCAAGAACTGGCAAACGGGATTACATCAAATTAAAAAACTTCTGCACAGCAAAAGAAACAATCAACAGAGTGAAAAGACAACCTACAAAATGGGAGAAAATCTTTGCCAGCTATATATAAAGAACTCAAAAGAACAAGTAATCCAAATTCAATCAATAAATGGGAAAATGAGCTGAACAGACACTTCTCAAAAGAAGTACAAATGGCTAATAATTATGTGAAAAAATGTTCACCATCTTTAGCCATCAGGGAAATGCAAATCAAAATTACACGAGATTCCATCTCATCCAAGTCAGAATTGCTATTATCAAGAAAAGGAAAAATAACAAATGCTGGCAAGGATGCCATGGAGGGGAAAGTCTCTTCCTTTTTCTGACGTCCCCTCTCCTGTGGGTTTTTCTCCTTCCTGGTCTCCATCAGTAATGACTTATGAAGAAGGAAGACAGCGAATGCTTATGAAGTACGTAGTGTGTTCCAGCACTGTGTTAGGTATTTGAGATACATGATTATGTATTAAAGTACTTAGAGGAATCCAGATATGAGGTTTAACGCTTCTTAGAGGGAAGCTCCCTAAACAGCTGGCTTCGCCACACTTCCTTCTTCTATTCTTTACAGTCAAAATACTTTTTCTTTTTACCAAGTGTACCTGATTCAATGTCTTAGCACTAGCAGAAAAAAAAAATCAAATAAGGAAAGAAGGGAGTGAGGGAGGGAGGGACCAGAAAGATAGGAAGGGGACATCTGTGATGCCTGATTGTATGTGTATATACACATACGTGTGCATTTATACATCAATTAAATGCATGTATTGTATGAATATATTAATTAAATATATAGCTGTCATTCTATTTATTTGTTTAACAAGGGTCAGAAGATATAAAGAGACTCCATTCAAAGACCAATTTCAACCTATAAATAAAGATTACTGATCACTCTTCTTTTATAGTAACTGCTAAGCTGAAAAAGTACTAATATTGTCATTTTATTCCTTTTGAAACCTTCTAAAATTCTCACCTACAGTGATCACTTCCTTTTCTGAATCCTGTTTCACATAAGGCCTTCCTTTTATCATTTAGCTGTCAAATATGTACTAATCCTGGCTTTCCTTCCTCTTAGTATTTTCATGTGTTTTAATATTCTCCTTCCTACAATAATAATGGTCATTGAGCCAGGGTCACATCTTGGTATCTTCCATTATGCACAACCCCTGGGCATCTACCTAGCTTCTGAATGAGCTGCTCTTACAATCATTTCCCCTTCCCTAAAGCCCCATAGCACTGTTTCCTCCGTTGTCATCAAGTGCGTAATGCTGGGCTTTGGATGTCAGTTGTTTGGGGACCAGTCTGTCCTTGCATGGTGCTGTTCACTCCTTAAGGGCAGAGTCAAGCCAGGCACACAGACCCGGGAGGCTGAGGTAGGAGAATCGCAAGTTCAAGGCTAGCCTTGGAAACTTAGCAAGATCCTCAGCAATTAAGTGAGACTCTGTCTCAAAATTTTAAAAAGGGGGACTGGAGCTATAGTTCAGTAGTAAAGTGCCTCTGGGTTCAGTATATGTATATATATATATATATACATACTGTATATATATACATATATGCATATATGTATATATATAAAGGGACAAAGCCAGTGCCTCATCCATCTCTGAGGCCTGTTCAGGGATTTGTAATGCAACTGGTACATCATAGGTACTGACTTCTGTACATTAGTTTAAATTTATTAAAAATGGAATTCTGGCATATCCTCAAGTCATCTATATGTAAGCAGGGTTTGCAAAGACCAGTAAGAGGTCAGGAGATTGATCACCCCTTTTCATGGATTTTTTAACATTAATATACATTTTAAAAGGCCACACAGTTTGATGGAAAAGCACAAATGTTGGAGTCAGACAACACCAGTTGAGAGCTGTCACCACTTTTCATTTGGATGTTTTTGTTTTCAGATGTTTACTTTAGCAGCAAAAGTCTTTTCTTGATCTTTAAATTTGTAATTATCCAAGAAGCATGTGCATTGGAGATTTTAAACAATATAAGAAATAACTGAACAAAACCTGAATATCTTTCTAAACAATATAAGAAATTACTAAACAAAAATTTCTGATTTTACTTCCCCCTGCTCAGCCACCTCAAAATAACTACTGCCTGCCACCTGTTGTGCTCAACTCTGATTCTGTCTATCTGCATTTACCTATATGTGCATGGAGTGATCCCCATTCATCCAGGTGGGATATGGTCCAAGGTCCCCACTGGCTTTCTGAAATTGTGGGTAATACCAAATTCTATACTATTTTTTTCTGGACATATATACCTATGATAAAGTTTAACTTATAAATTAGGCACAGCAAGAGATTAGCAGCAAATACTAAAAATAAAACAGAACAATCATAGCCATACATTTTAATAAAATTCATATGAATAGGAATGTGATCTCTCTCTTCCTATTTCTGTCTCTCTTTCCCTCTCTCTCTCTCTCAAAATATCATACTGTATCTACTCAATCCCTTCCTTCTTATGGATGAAAAATGATAAAATACCTATGAAAAGTCTGGTGAATGACATAGGCATTTTGACACTGTTTTAGGCTACTGTGTGAAAGTTTCCAGACCACCAGCAATGCAACATTGTGACAGTCAGTCTCATAACCAAGACATTTACTAAATGAATAACAGGTTAGTAGCATATATATTGCGGAAACAGTGGACAAAAGATTGATTCACAAACTGAGCAGGACAGAGTTGAATGGCATGAAATTTCATCACTATATTCAGAATGGGGCACAAAAACTTGTGCCCCAATTTTAAAACTTAAAATTGTTTATTTCTGGACTTTTCCATTTAGTAATTTGGATTTGTGATGATTGTGGTTAACTAAATCATGGAAAGTCAAACCTTAGATGTGGAGGGAGTATTTTTATTTTTTTAATATTTGTCCCATCTCTTAATACTAGTACAATGGCAATTAAATTTCAACCTGATTCTTGGAGGTGGCATTCAAACCACAGCACTTATAAAAACAGGAGGACATTGGGGTTCCATGGAAACCTGGATTTGCTTATGGCACCTCTGTTCTCTGAAAGCTACAGAAGTGTAAAGATGAGGAGAAATACATCCCTTCTAATTGCCTTGCAGGGTATCTGCAGTGTGAATTTACTTTTTCACATCCCCAGCTTTAACCAGAGCCAAATATATAAAGACCTGTTCACAGAAGTGACCACCTGACATTAGATTGTGACAAAAACAAGATGCACCTTGGCTCCAGCCTACAGTTGATCTCTTTGCCACATCCGCCTTCCTGCTACAAGAAGTGATACACTGCGTGTCTGTCAATTCTGTATTTAAGACAGTGTCTCAAGACATATATTTTAAATCAGACCTGAAATGCTGATCAAAACTGTTTGAAGTTTTCCAGATGCAAGTACATTTATCTACAGCACTTCTAAAAATAAGAGGGAGAAAAGCCCAAAGCCTGTCAAAGTTAATTAGATTCATACAAAAAGCTTAACAGTCCTATGCAATGTTTTTACTCTGTTACATATAAATGCACAATAATTCCGTGAACACTAGGTTTAATTGCTCATAATATTTTAATTAAGGTTATGCTTTGTATAAATATCAACTCATCATTTACTGTGACTACAGTCCTATTTAAATGATGAAGTCAATTTGACAGTACATTCATGAAAAGAGAGCCTTTTAAGAGTTTTGCTCTTACATGGTCTAGAATACTAATGGAGGTTAATTGTCAAAACAAACCTAGTAGAGACTTCAGAAGCATCTTCACATTTTAGTGATAGAGCAATGTAACCACGTTTTTATGTAACCTGCTGACCTAATGCCACCAATAACTTAAGGTCTATTACAAGTCTACATATCTGCCTCCTGCAAACCAGAGCACTGCTTTTTAATATTTACATTTTAAGGCTGCCCTTTCAACAGATACCCTTTAACTACTGTATTTGCGATTCAGATGATCAGATAATTAGATGTAAGATTAGATGCGCCAGAAGAGATGGCTGCCTCAATTAATCTTACAGTCTGCGCCTCTGCAAATCACTACTTGGTGTGTAACAGAAAATATCAAATTAAGTTTTCAGAGGCAGGGAAATTTCAAGTCTGCAGTCATTTTAATTCCATCTGAGGCAAGGATATAATTTATTACCATATTCTGAATTCATGTTCTCTTTTTCCAAAACACCAACTTTAATTAGAGAACTGAGCCTCGAAAGAGTAGAAATAGGGGGAAAAAATGTCTTCAAGTACCCCACCAGGATCACTGCTGAAGACAGTAACTCTAGTGAAGTCTGTGGGTGCCCTGAGTGAGGATCAGGAGATCAGATGCTATGTGGAGGCTTTCCCTGTCAAGGGCTCTCACCCCTGGCCTTGGCAAGAGCAACAAGGCATCTTCCTTCTGGCAAATACTCTGACTGCTTTCCTCCCTTTGCTTTTGGATTTCATATTCCAATTTCACAAATCACTATGTCTTCCAAAATGATCAAGTAATTTGTCTCATAGAGCAAAAAGAAATGCAAAAATATTTCATTTTGCTAGTTATATGTACTTTTTTTCTTATAAATAGAATTGAAGTTTTAACAGAATAGAAACATTAAATAAAAATAGACCTAGAAACTAGAAAACAGATGGCAACAAAAGATACCAGTATTTATCCCTGGGTGCTATTAAGAGGGAAGTGCAAAATAACCAGCCCATTTCAGATTCTTTTAGGATATTTGAAAGCTGTAGTCCAGGAATAAAGTCTTATAGCTTCCACTGAAGTGACAGTCTTTAAAGAAAGGAAGTGTGTAGGGTGGCTGTTTAAATATTCTAGTTCACAACTCCCAGATGTGAAATCTGAAGCTTGAATTCTATGCTAAGGTACAACCAGGACAAATCCCACTCTAAAATCATTTGCAGACTTCACTTCATCTAGGAATGCTTTATTTGAAAGTTGGGGTTTAGTTAATTGGAAAAGTCACCCTATTCGTCAGTTCAACATATAATTTTGAAATACAGGAAAGCTTTCAAAAAAGAAGCATCTGCAGAATAATTCCTAGGGGTAAGGAATCTTAATAAATAACAAGAGGGCAGGAATCACTTGTCGCAAACTTATTTAATATTCCTCTGATCTCTAGATATGAGGGTGACAACACATGGAGACAAGCTAACATCTTCAGAACACCTGAAAGAGAAATCTGTTAATAGCAAACTGGAACAGAATTGGTGAGCTTGACCTCATTTACTACTTGATACACCACTGAAAGAGTATGCTTTGCATATTTGCACCTAAGATTAGCTTCTGCAGGACTGAGGCCCCAACCCCTCATTTTTCTCCTTTGAATTCACACAGTGGTTACATTGTCTTTAACTGTGCTATTGTATATGTATGGATAGGTTCTATTCCCCAAACTAGATGGCATGCATTTAAAGAACAAAGATATTTTTTCTATGTTTTTATTTCCCTTCATTACCTTACGTACGTTGCACAGAGATAGACTCTAACCAGGGACTAGATAGGATGGAAGGAGGAATGGGAAGAAAGAAAGGGGACAAAAAATAAGCTAGTTCTGATTCCAAGGACCTGCTTATCAGTGTCCTTTTCTTCTCTTCTGTTTTTCAAAGGTCTCAGCATTGGCCAATCATTCTTCTGTCTTAATATATCTGAGTTCTCCCACTATACCCACCCAGGTCTTCATTTCTCTCATGATCCTTCATTTTCATTTTCTAAGTTGCTTACCTAGGATGAGCAGTTGTACTCTCTCAGCTAACTGGTCTTTTCATCTTCTTGCAAGGTCATCTCCTAAACCTGCAGTGGTGTCCTTTCCTCCTCAAAACCCTTTTAGAAAATAGCATATCACACATACCAGCTCCTACGCACTACCATTTACATTCTCTGTGCCTAAGACATTCTCCTGTCCACCTGCCCATCTCCATAGTCAAAAGCCCCATCTCCCCTTCAAGGCTCAGCCCAAAGGCCCTCCCTCCAGGAAGGCCTTAGATGTCCCGCGTGGTCCAAAGTCACTGCTGCCTGCTCTCTGTCCTCTCAGGAATGCTCTCTGTGCATGTCCCATGCAAACCTTATCAGACCTGTTACCATCAAACCCCTTGTAAATATTACAAGTTCCCTTTAAAAAATACACCATGTCTTGTCAAACAACTTTATACTCCATGATTTTTTCAAAAGTAGTTGCTTAGTAAATTTGTTCAAGCATTATCATATGCACTGGAAACCTCATAACACACACACACCAGACACCAACAAATCTCAGTAATTATCAGTGAATCATAATATAAGAATTGATTCTTGGAGACCATTGACTTTTATCCTTCATTCTGAAAGCATATAAACATCTCAGTCAATTGAGAGTCCCATCACTATTTAATACTCTTCTAGTTAGTAATTCAAAATGTTTTAAATAAAAGAGATATTTACATTTTATTCATATTTTCCACCCGCCTAATGGAAACATTTCTACCATCACACAATGCCTCCGATAAACATCACAAGCTCACATTTTAACTCTTCTCTCTTGTTATTTTTTTCACAGTGTGCTTTCTTGTTTAGACGGTTCCTCTGTGACTGTTTCCTATTTTGATGTGCATTAGCACTTCACTCTTCCACGGTCCCTGAAATGCCCCACCCACCTATTTTTCTGTAGCCATGGCTTTCCAGCCACTTTTCATAGAAACTTTGCCAAGATTCTGATTGCAACGCAAGAAGAACCTGCGGGGCCTGTACCACTGCCTCCCCTCTTTGGGGCTGCACAATCTCTCCTTTCCAACGTTTAACAATCCAACCCAACATGATTCCTATAACCAACCTAAAATTTTTCACACCGTGAGCTAAACACATTGTTGTCTCCTTTTCTATTGCTAGGCATGAAGGACAGCAATATTCCTCAGTATAATTTGTGAGGGAAGGACCTTCAAGGTATGCCCCAAGAAACTCTTGACACTATTTTGTTTTTCTTTTGGATGATATTGTCTTTTATGTTATTTACTCATTAGAAAACAAGAGTACATACAATTTTGTCTCCATCAGTGACATCCTATTTCTTTATCCTTTCAGCACAGTTATCTTTTCTAAGCTGAAATCTCCTGTGTCAAAAGCCTATGAAGGATTGAAAGATTCAGCTTTAAGCCTGATAACTTACAGCCGCTAATCCAGCTTCTCACACAATATTGGTGATGTGACCAGCTTCCCTTAAGATTTCACCTTCCACGGGGAAATCCAAAAAAGCTCCCTAGTTCAGAGGACTTACACGTATTAGCAGAACACTTGAAGTGTTTAATTAATACTTGTGTTCTCATATTCCATGCCAACCCTAATAAAGGGTTCACTGACCTGAGTCTACAGGTTCCATCCAGACACCTCTGGACACTATATAGACCTCATGAAATGTGCACCTAAGACAGAGAAGGATGGAAAAGAACCATTGAGCATGTGTTACCAGGTAGAGAAGCCTTCTTGCCTCATGTGCCTTAAACATGACATAGTTATGAAAGGATCCTTTTAGAACATTGAGCAAATTCTCTTTCTTCAATTCGGAGGACAAGATAAAGTTATCTGGAGCTGGTACTTATCTCAATAGAATATTCAGAATAGAGTGAGAGAAAACTTTGCTGATGACTCTTGTAAAGTCCTACTTAGAGCTCCTGAGATCCACTGAAATGGAGTACATGTTTTACTCACTTGTTGTGTCTTGATCACAGTGGCCCTCTGAGGATGAGCTCCTCTAATCACCTATCCATCTTCTCAATAAAGAACAATGCCAGTTTGGTAGACTTGAGCCCCTGAAAAATAACCTGATTTATCTTCTACAACTGAGCAAAGGCATGAATCCCCAGCTGATGTTCCTCTCACACAATCAAAGTACCCAACCACCCCATTTGGAATATCCATTTAAGTGAGAAGCCCTGATGTTCACATCACCTCACACATTCTGCCTGATTGGTACTTAAGTCAAAAGTACCAATTCAACACTAATTTAGGTGCCAACTCCCTTTAACTTTTTATGTGTTCATAACCAACCCACAGTACACTGCATGCCATTTCATAAAAACATTAAAAGATAAAAGATCTCATGAGTTCTCCAAAGTTAATAAAGCAAAAGGCATCTCAATGATGTAATTATTTTCTGCTTACTTGCCACACCACAATTCATGCAGTACATTTGGGAGAAACTACACACACATATACAATGTGCATACACAAAACACATATACTTTTGTTTTTTAGATTTCAGGTACTGGTGTCATAGATGTTACAGAAGAGAAATAAAAACAACCATTTAGGACAATCTAATGTATTGCTGTTGATATTTTAAATTGGCCTACTTCTGCAGAAGGACAATTTGAATACACAACATATGCACACAGACACAACACACACAACAGAATCCCTGAAAACCTCACTCAGTAATTTCACAAACATGAATTCATCTTTGAGAAATTATAAGCTTAAAAACTGAAGTACAAAGATGTTTATCACATCTTATAAGAATCAAAATTTAGAAATGACTCAAAATACTAATGATTGGGTAACATTACTAAATTATAGTGCAACTTTAAGATAAAATACTTTGCAGCCTTAAAAGAGAATTTTTCAAATAATATTTGACTTGGGAAAATACCCATGACTAAAAGTAAAATAAAAACTACAGATACAAAACAGTAATTAAATCTAATCTTCATTTTTTAAAAAAAGAGAAAAAGATACATTTTTTCAGTTCACATAAAGATTCTAGGTGAAAATTCAGTCACCCAAATATTAATAATGATTTCTAGGAATTAGGTTCTTAGGTGATTTATGTTTTCTTACTTTTATTTTTATATATTCCAACTGGTAAAAAGGGAATATTTCATTTTATTAATTTAGAATCAACCATTTTCCCATCTCCCTAACCCGTTATGCACTGAGATCCTTGTACCTATTTACTTGCAGACTATACATGAAGCTTTCCCATGTGCCCTCTCTTTTTGCTACTTGTCCAGACATTAACCATTTCCATCCTCCTGGTTTACAAATAAATTTAAAGGTGGTCATCTTTTAACTGAATTGTAGGATTGGGGACATAAGTTTGTGGAAGGGGAAAGGACCCTCAAATCCATGACATGTCATCTTCAGTCCCATGACACTCTAAAGCTCTATTTCAACCTCAGAGGAGAGATGGAAATAAAGGCCTTATTATTTAATTTGCCCTTTATTAATTTTCCCCATAATTTGCCAGCTTTTTTTGTACCTTGAATTAATGTCAGCTTTTTTTGTACCTTGAATTGCCCTTGACACTAGTGACAAAAACTAGCTATGACCCAAGCTGCTTGATATCAATATGGAAACCCCATTATTGACTATTTTTGCAAAATTTGCATTTTTATACACTGGAATAATCAGGGTTATCAAAACAGAACAAATGAGCTCTATTTGCTTGGAGCATAACATGTTTTAGTGTCTTAAGTTTGTCATAAATAATTAGATGAACTAGAAGCATTCTCCATTTCCAGAGAAATTACAAACATAATTATTCTTCTGTATGCTGATATAAGGTTTTATTTTTATTACCTTACATTGCTCTCAAAATATATTTTTTTTCTGTTTTCTAGCCAAAGTTAAAAAAAAAAAAACTAAAGAATTATGGATTAGTATTAATTACTCTAAAGCTAAAATCAATATATTTGGAAAATTTTCTTCAAAAGGCAAGTGGTATCTACTTATGTATTTGTTTGCTTTTATCCCTACTCCTCAAAAAATACATTGTGCAACTAATTCACTTGGCTAGATCTTCAGAAAAAGTTCTTGGTAAAACAAACCAATGTGTGAGAGTTTATCGTGGATTTTTTTATTGCTATATGAAATAAGACCAAAATCACTATAGCCATGCAATATGACAATAGTTTTCAAACATTTCTAAGCAAAATGACCTCTTTTACTCTTTGCCATGCTAAGTCTTCTGCAAAATCCCAACATGTAAAAATAGGTAAAACTGAGCTGCTTAATGTCATTCCTCAAATCTTCTTTTTCCCTAGCAGCCAAGTGCCTCAAAGCACCCCTAATGAAACACGTTAAGATTTTCCTGATAGGAAGTTGTGTTTTCTAGCTTCCTAGCTGATTTCTAAAGCATGCTAGTTCAACTAAAACTCCCAACCTAGAATATTCCTACTTTTCTTACTTCTCAAATTAGAACCTGTAACCCAGCTGTTTTTAAGTTCTTGCTGAGAGAAGTGACTTTAAAAACACTATTGAATACGGATGAATGGCTTCAGAACTCCAAAACTACACAAGGATCAAGCATGACCTCATGAAGTTCCTGTGCTCAGGTCACATTAGTTTATTCTTCACAAAGAGTTCCTTTGCTGAACTGATACTTAATGATAACCTTTACACTTTTTCCCCAAGGTTGCTTTAAAAGAGAACATTTGCTTCAAAAATTTTGTTGAAGGAATTGCCTATGAAATCAGTGCTCATCATCTTTGGTCCCATGTGATTAATCTCTTTTAAAAATCTGCACCAGGAAGAATTAACTCCTGAGAAACTATCTTGCTTTCCTCTTTTAGATAACAGTAAAGCAACTAATCACTTCTCTCTTGTCATCTTGGATTTCAAGATCCTCAGGGCTAAATCTGCAGTTCAATGGTAATGCGTATGTAGATTTTAGGATGTCACACCTGGGTTCTTCCACTCCATACTGACAACTTTCTACTTTTATTCTTTTTTGTTGTTATTATTCGCATTCTTACTATAAATGCCTTTGAATTCCTGATAGAACCAAAATTCTTCATGACTCATGAGCTAGCACTGTAATTGTATTAGCCTAAATCTGTAAATCCAGCTAACAGTATTACAATCAAGGCAATACTACTCCATCATGTACACAATGATATTATTAGGCTTTGCTGTATGGCTCTTGAAAATATTATTCATTTCTTGCCTAACTTCAGAAATATCTCCACGCTCCCAGACAGACTGCCAAAAATGGTTCTATTATAACATATGCATATCATCTCAATAATCTGGAATGTAATTAGTCTAGGATTGGAAGTTTTGCATTGGGATTTTCTTATCTCCTGACATCTTGAGCTTTAATTCCCTGTCGCTTACTGCTCTCCTCTTTCCAGACCTCAGTCATCTTCCTCTTTTCATAACTGTAAATCTAACCCAATAACAATAATTTAGCACTTACTATGTACAGACACTGTTTTAAGTTTCTTACATGTAACACTTGATTAAATTTTCACAAATAGTAGTATTACCCAAGTAGTATTACCCAAGCAGTATTACCCAAGTTTAGAGATAACAATAAATACCATGGCTAAGTAAAGTTAACTCTCTTATCCAGGGTCAAATAGCAAATGGGAAGTGACAAAAATCACAATCTGAATCCAGGGGTCTTGCTCCAGAGTTCGTGCCCATTACTCCATAACACTTCCATAGTGCCTCCCTTGAATAGGATACTCTGCCACAAGAGATTAAGTAAAATATTAACAAGAAAACTCCACTGCCATGATTTAGTATATATTGAAAGGAGGATAGTAGCACATGTTTTGAAAATAATATTAACAGTTTCCAAAATAGGCCAGCATTTCATTTTCCTGAGCTGTCTTAAGTGAGAGGCCGCTTGAAGATAAGAATGGGGAGACATTCGAAAGGTTCATTCCTGCTCTGTCACTTTGAATTTTTATACTTTGGATAAAAAGAATTTTATGCAAATAATGGGCAACTCCCAAGCCTCTGATTCTTTAATTCCAGCCTGTGTAATTTTTGGAAATAAGTCAGTATGGTTACTATTGCAGACTATAAAGTATTATTTCTATTCAGATACTGGTTGCATATAGGGTGTTGCAGCAACAATTAAAAGCACTAAAATGGAGGATGGACATTCTCAAGAGATAGAAATTCTTTTGAACATATTTTCTTCAATCAGGGACGATATACCAGTGCCCAAAGGAATATAGGAAACTTGACACTACATTCAAGCACAAATACATTCTCTACTTCTTCCTTTAAAAAAGGAAAAAGCAGCATTAAAATGCGCATAGCAATAAACAGGCCATTTATTTACTTCTACTAATTAACATCTCTCCAGCTATCCTGAGTCTCCTCACATCTCCAAACCCTGTCTCAAAGGATGTTCTCCTGGCAGGACAGCCAGCTATTCACAACTTGCTGAGTCCAGAGGGAGAAATGTTGGAGAAGAAAAGACACCCTAAAAACAAACATGTTAATTGAAAACATGAGATAAACACCAGCATTTTGCACCTCTATCCACTATACCTAATAGGCCAGGGGCAATAGGCTCTCTGCTTAAAATGTTTAAAAGTCAAATTAGTGTGAATCCTCTAGAAACAGTTAATTTCACTTCACACAGTCATTACCTTCAGGAAAGACAATTCACAAACAGGAGCTCAAGAGCAGGAGCAGCAATTTCCAATTGCTCAAATTTAAAGTATTATGAGACTCAATGCATATCACCACCAAAAGAGGGTCTGGATATTCCCTTGACTACTTCCAGGAGCCTCAACTGAGAAGAAGCTGAGAAGGCAGGGGCTTCCAAGAGGTAATGGTCAAGGTTGAGAGAGGACAGTCCAAAACTGAAGCAGAGACTCAATTAGTTACCCAAACTCAGCCTTAACAGAAATATCATTCCATCTAATTGAAAACAAAGTATGGAGAAAAAGAAAAGGATAGGACAGGGAAGGGAAGAATCAATGAAGAGGAACCCAAAATAATAAAGTAAAATAAGTTGAATAAATTAAATCAAATAAAAACATTTGAATGGTACCATTTTGGATTTTCCTTTTTAAGTATATTTATATTTTCAATGCAGAAGCAATTTTGTAAGTTAAGTATAATGTTAAAGGCCTGGGGTTGGGAGGCAGGCACTATGGGATCAGACGGAGAATCCGTCAAGGATTAGTCACACTGAACCTTGGTCCTCTCATCTGTAAAATGTTGATAATAAAAGCCAACAAATGATTACTGTTTTTCCACAAATCTCCTTTCATATACATATTTATGGCAAAATATGATAGTAAGTTATCTATAATTTTATCTACAAAAAAAAATTTTCATTTATCACATACCAAAGCAATTTTCAGGCTGCAGAGACTGGGTAAGTAAATTTTCAATGCCTGCGAACATTCTACCAAGTGGATGCTCTGTGTCCTACATCATCACACAGTTAGTGTTCCCATATATTGAACTGTGCCTTTAGATGGGAAGAGCTTCCTAGGAAGGAACACTGACTTGACACAGGGCATGGGCATTGCCCTTCCCTTTTAACCACAAGGAAAAAAAGGCAGAAATCTAGTTCTGCCCTTACTAAGCCAGGATGTCAGATTAAGCCATTACTATTTACCATGATCTATAACTAAAGTCTCAGTTTATGTTATTTTCCAATCTGTACAGAGGGTGCTATACTCTCCCCAAATTATCTTAACTGAATTCCAGATGCCAGATCAATAGTCACTTCATGAACTTCCAAGCACTCTCACCTTGCTTTACAGATAAACCTACCTGCCCAGACATTATAAGGATAGAATTTCTCTAGAGAACTATTTTCAACCCCTATCTGCAATCACTAGGCTGTCCAATCAATATGAAATGAAAAACTGCAGCCCGGTGTATTGAGCCAAAATTCAACTATGAGATGTTTGTTCATGGCAGCTTGTATATTATTTAATCGAGATCTTTATGACAACTTTTTCCATTGTGGTTTGTGATAAATGTAATCAATCAACAAATACACACAGATCAATCATCTAACTACTTTGAATTGTCTGGAAACTTGGATGAAGTGCAAAGAAAAATAAACTATAATCAATGAAACTGTAATGCTGGAGGGAAACAAGGCTCGGTTGATTTAAATATGCAGGTGTGGAATAGGATTTTTGAATCTGGTCTTTACTGTCCCTGAAGGCTTGCTGTATTAACTTTAAGTCAAAAGTTCACTTGATGTTTTTTAAAGAAGCTGTCATTTTTCATATTAATATCTGCTACTTCATATTACTAGCATTCATCTGCAAAGATTACATTTACCTTCTATATATATAAATCTCATACTAATAGCTTCTTGGGAAAATAGCATTGGGAGTCTGTTACTTTGGGTTTAACCACAAGCCTTTGAAAGGTCATGATATTCAAGATAGAGCTCAAGCAGTGAATATAAAATTATAAAATTTTTATAAAAGAATTATAAAATTATTATATGCATCTGGATTTTGCATAAGACTATTCTAAAGCACTTCAAGTTATTCAGTGAAATACAGAGGTATAATCCCATTTTGTAGATGAAAGATCAGTAAAAGATAAAATGTGGTTTAACATGCATCCCATGATCTTGTGAAGTGATAAAACAAAGCATGCTGTAATAGAAAAATATGAAACAAATAATATAAAACTCATTTTTTGTACATAGCAAGAACAGAGACTATAAGGCAAAGCCTATATTATTTTACTGATGCAAAAGTCCAATATTCTGGAAAGAACATGATATAGTGGAAAATAAACAGAGTTTAGAATCAAATAATCTTCATTCTGTATGTAGTCTCCACAATTTAACTGTGTGACATTCTAAGCTAAAAGTTCACCTAGCCAGGAGTGGTGGCACATGCCTGTAATCCCAGCCAGTGAGGACTCTGAGGCAGGAGGATCATAAGTTCAAGGCCAACCTCTGCAACCTACTGAGACCCTAAGCAACTTAGTAAGACTAGTTAGACCCTATCTCAAAAAATAAAAAGGGGTGAGGATTTGACTCAGTGGTTAAGAGCCCCTGAGTTCAATCCCCAGTACCATAAATAAATAAATAAATAAATAAATAAATAAATAAATTTCACCTAACCTGTTTGAAGATTCTTCATCTGTAAAATGAGATATTCTCCCCTCCTCTCTCTTTCCATTTCATTGAGTTTTGTACTAATTAAACAATGTTTGTGAAAACACTTGGTAAATTTTAAAGCAATTTGTGGATCCTAATTATGAATCATGTTTCTTTGACTTTTTCCAAATGTCATCGGCTCTTCCACTTCAGAAATCAATTTTCCTATACCTTGTCACTGTCCAGCTTTGAATAGATGGTTCACAAACAACACAATTTTCCTTTGTTATCCAACTCCTCAGTGTAATTGGAGAGTAAGAGACACTAGAGTTTCACCATGCTGTACATGTTTTCTAAAGATGGGTAGGTTAAATTCTTTCCATGGGCTTGTTTCCTCAACATTTTCAGAGGCACTGGGCACAGAGATAATAAAGACAAAAAAAAAGGAGAAACACCTCTATTTCAAGGTCTTCTCCCATCTGATGAAGGAGTGATCTAAAAAATCATATACTTATTCAAAATCAGATAGCAATGTGGAAGTGAGAACTATGATTACACAAGAAGAAAAAGCATTAAAGCTTTACCTGTGGACCAGGAAGCTTCACAAAGAGGACTCTAGAAAGTCCCTACTGCTCTCATTCGTGATGGATGGCCTCCACAAAATGCCTCAGGACATTTAATGATGAGAAATAATCATATGAATTTATGCAATCTCTTCTCTGCCTCTAGGACCATCGGGAAAGAAGGAAATAAGTGTTTGTAAGAGTTAAATACACCTCCTAGTAAAGAGGGAATGTGGCGTCAGCCATAGCGCAGGCAAAGGACTGCACAAGTCCAGCTTTAACTTTCCAATCTGCATGTCATATCTTCTTGGGAAACTCACATCACCTCACCAAAACGCCGTATTTTCTCATCAGAAAAATGGGAGAGTAATGGTGAGAAAACAGCTAGCAAGGTACCTGGCATTTTGTAAATGGTGCTAAATTTGTGTCCCTTTCTCCCCAAGTTACTGAGCTGTCTTGTCTAATTGCACTTATTGCCATGTCCTGCAGTTACCTGACTCCCTGACTCCTTTCTTGATAGTGAGCTCCCCACAGTGTTAGGGATTACGTATGTTATTTGATAATTAATATGTTAGTAACTCTTCAACAGGCACTAAACAACTACTCCTAGAAAAAACAGACACCATTGTGAAGACAAAGCAAAATACAACAATTAAATTTATTTATTTATTCAATAAGTATTTATTAGCAACTACTGTATACTAGGTTTTCTTTTTCTTTTTTTCAAATGCTGGGGATACAACAGTGAATAAAAGGAACAAAAAGTTCTGCCCTTGTAGAAGTTATATCCTAATGTGGGAAACAGCAAATAAATAAATTATATAAGCAAAACATATAGTGATGTGATTATCTTAAGTGCTATGGGGAAAAAGTAAAATAGGGAAGAGAGAAAGAGATGATTAAGGTTTTGGGGAACTAGAAGCTTTCCTTCAAAACTGGCAATGAAGCAAGAATCTGAAGGAGACCAGAGAGTGAGCCCTGCATATGTCTAGAGGGAACGTTATACAAGGTGGAAGAACAGCAAGTTCAAGAACCCTGAGACAGGAGAATTCCTTGCCAGGAGCTGAGTGTGCCTCAGTAGGGCAAACTTGGAAGAGAGTGGTCAAAGATGAATGCAGAGAGATGGGTTGCAGGGTGGTGCTTGACCACACAAGGCCTATGTGTCACAGTGAAAACACTGGCTTTTATTCTAAGTCACCTGATAACCAAATGGAAGGTTTGAGATAAACAAAAACACAGAGAAAATAAACCAAAAAACTAACATTAACTGACATATTTTAACAGGAGCACTTTAGGGCTAGGGTAGAGAAAAGGTCAGGGGCTTAAACCAAGAGGTTATGGTAAGAGGCTGTATCAATAATTCAGGCAGGAAATGCAGATGATTTGGACCAGGTGATCAAAAGGAAGATGTCAAGGAGTGGTCAAAGGTTGGATCTGTATTCCAGGAAGTGCTTGTGGGGTACAAAACAAACAAGAGTCAAAGACTGAAAGACCAAAAAATGAATGCCATGAAACATAAGTTATTGGAATTGTGTATAGTGAAATGCAGGCAAGCAACTTCTGCAGAACAAAGGAAGACTGCCAGTTAAGAAGTGAATGGGCAAAGGACAGCAAACACTAGGGAAGAAAAAAAATCCTTTGACTAGCTTAAAAAGCATAAAAATGTACAAGATAAAGGGTGCGTTTGGAAGAGGTAGTGACACCCCACCCCAAGGAAGGCTGAAACAAGACCCTCATCCTCCTGTGAGGAACAGTATCAGGGCAGGGGAGGGTGATGCAGGAAGCAGAGTGTGGAGGAGAAGCAAAGGGAGGAATAGCTCTGAGCTCCCTATATTACTGGACACAGTGGTCCTTGGGAATGAGGGCAGAAGGAAGCTGTGTCCTCTTCCTTGCAGTGACAACCAGCAACTCCTGACTTGGGGAATAAAAAGTTTTGCATTGTTTTAGAAGAAACTCAGGGAAGCTGGAATCCACACCCACCCATTCAAACCCCTTACACCAACCCAGCACTCCAGGGGGGAAACCATGAAATGGTTCAAAATCAAATCGCCAAATTACCCCATACAGGGTGAGATACGTGTGTGTGTCTGTGTGTGTGTGTGTGTGTGTGGAGAGAGAGAGAGAGAGAGAGAGAGAGAGAGAGAGAGAGAGAGAGAAGAGAGAGAGAGAGAGAGAAATAGAATCTATTTATCCTGAGAAAACCATTCATTTTACATTAAAAAGGAAACTGGAAAGAATTGTCATCACATCAAAGTGACCTCCCGTCTCCCTCAGCATTTTAGTTACTGTGTGCCTCTGAGAATGCAACAATGGGGACACCCAATAAATATGAATAAATGAGTGAAAGGAGTGTCACATTACACACTCCCTAATTCGCCTAAGGAAAGTGTACGTTCCATTCGAATAACAATAGATGGGGGGAGAAAAGGTTCTATAGGTCTTGTTCCTACTTACACACACACACACACACACACACACACACACACACGGTGTTGCGGTCTCCAGGGACCCGAAGTATACTAATTTTCAGAATTTGATAATTTAGTTCCCATAGCAACCATAAATCAGTCCTTTGAAGGGCACAATAGGAAGGATGTTCTGGTTGGAAACATTATTCTCTGACTACTGAGAAAAATGAAACCAAAGCCGAATCCGAGTAGCCCAGGATGGCATTGTTTTAAAGGCCCCAAGTTTCCTCCCTGACACTATCAGTGCTAACCAGGCACGCGGTCCGTCCCGGGCTAAGGAAATCTTGAATTCCCGGGAGAGCCCGGAGAGGCGGGGGCGCGGCGCCCCTGATTGCCTATCGATTCCAGCCCGCCCAGCCCCGCTCGCACCCGGTAGATCAAGGATGAATTTGTACCGGGCATTGGCTGTGCTCTTTTGGGCAATCCCATTTCCTAACAAACACAGCGCAGTGCATTTTCACGGAATCTTTCGCGTCTTTCAGAACTCAAACGCACATCAATAGAGCCAAATTTCCACACATTTCCACTTCAAATAATTGCTTGAAAAGCCTTCAGGTAAGAATCCAATCTTCTCTGAATCTGCTCAGGAAGAACTCTGTTAAGGAATGGGAAGGGGCTACCGCACAAAGAATACTGGAAACTTCAAAAAAATTGATATTCAAAACCTAACAAAAATAAATAAATAAACTCTAAAATTGCTAAAAAAAAAAGGGGGGGGGGACATCTACAATTGGCCAAGTATACTTTGATGGGTCACAAGTGGACACTTCTCAGTTCTTTGTTGTTAAACCCAGTATTTATTCAATTAGCCAGACTGAAAAGAGCATTTAAGGAAAATTAGAACTAAATCCAAGTTTGAGTTAAATCTGCTTTTTCAAAAGTCTTTTGTTGTTGTTATTTGGTTGGTCTATTGGCTTGGGGTTGGGGGTGCTGATTATCAAACCCAGGGCCTCCTGAATGCTAGGCAAGCACTTTACCACTGAATTACATCCCTGGTCCCATCAAAATGCTTTCTTTTAAAATTCCTGAACGCGTATTAATGGAATTCTCTGGTGTGGTACCTTTTGTGTCTCTTCACTAACTCTCCAGATCCTGTCCCCTGCCCTGTCTACTCTAAAACTTCTCTTAGAAAACTCTGTTCATTTGCATCACAGATGATCCCTCTCAAATGACCCACAATCCAGGAATTCTCAAGTAACCTTGCAACCCAGCATCTCTTGTTCTTTTGCAAACTGGCATCTTCTCCCAGTATACTCCTTTCTCCATCCACATTTCCAGCACAGTGATCTCAAGAGTTGGTAGCTTCCCTACCAACTTCTCTTTGATTTTGGTTTCTCCGTTGCCCTCCCTGCACCCCAGTGCACCCTACTTATGGTCCTCAGAGTAATTCTGTTCTCATTTTTGCACTCATTCTAAGAAGCAGCTGCAAGAGTTTCCTTCTACCCACTTTTGACTATAGAGAAAAGACAGAAGATCAGGGTTGCTTTTACCCAGTATCACTTAACTGATCAAAGAGAAAGCACTTCTTCATATTCCAGTCTAACCTAACATTTTTCAGGCCCAAATACCAGACCCTTTCATAAGGTTAATGAGTCCACACATACTCTTTCCTCCACCTGGAAAACTCTTAATCCCCTGTCCCCTGCACCTGGCTAATCCCAGCCTAACTTCTAGCTCTCAGCTTTGCAATCAATCACTTTCACTGCAAGATGAAGCTAGCCTCTCTGGACAGGGCTGGTGACCTCTGTCCTGCCCACAGAGCTTGGCTGCTTGTTAATTGCTGGTCTCCCTCGCTGGAATGCAAGTTCTTTTTGACAGGTGCCCTATTTGTCATGACCCCATTGTCCAGTCCACAGCACATCGTCAGATATACAGTATGTGCTCAAAGCAATTTTGAAATGAATAAATAACCAAACTGAAACAGATTTTCTGCTAATTTCATGTTCTTTCCAATACACTGGTCTGCCTTTGAAAGTCAAAGTGTTCATATGAAAAGTGTGGCCAGAAGTTTACAGAATAACAGATTGGTCAGCACAACTACAGAGTAGCCAGCCTGAAGGGCAGTTCTCTTTCTTAGGAGGTTCCCTGAACTGTGGTCTGAACTGTGGGAGAAGTGACTAAGATGTCCTCGTATGCCTCAGGTAGTTTGCCCAGAACCCAGTGATCCTGCCACCCTTAATCAGAACAAGTCTCATGGGAGCATTTCAGCCACACAGAGGCAGAAGCCCCTCTGCTAACTGTACAGTTAGCCAGAACACAGGAATGGAAGAGTTAGGACCATCTCACACTACCCTTCCTCTGGGTATCTACTTAGCTAGATACAGGATATAGGGACAAAGTCTGATAAATGAATGAGAAGTTCTTCTAACACACTGCCCAGTTCTCTTCCCTGTGCTGGCTCTTGCCTCACTTAAAATGTTTCTGATTCTCTTACACAACCACAAATGCTCACTCACTCACTCAATCTCACCATCTCCCTCTGACTACTGGGCTTGCTTTTGGGCTTCCTTTCAGCCCATGCTCACTCACTCCACTCTCACCTCCCATTCATTTCTTAGACCACTGTATCAGGAACCCAGCCACATCCCACCCAAGGCACCAGCAAAGTCTCCTAACTGAATAGAAAGGACTCTTATTAACTCTTGCTTTGCTTGTCCTTCTTGCAACATTTGATACATTTCTCCTTTCCTCTTGAATTCTCCCTTCATTATTAGGACTCTGTTCACAGAGTTCTCCTGTGTCTCTTTGACAACACACATCTGTATTCTTCATTGGTTTTCTCTCTCCCTCCCTCTCTCTAAATTCTATATATGTATTTTACATATATAAAATACAGTAAAGCTACATCTATTCAACTTGTACTATGGGCCAATGTTATTATGCATACTTTAATTAAAGTTTTAACTCATTTGTTTTACAACCACCCTATGACTCAATTATGTGTCACAGCCATGTTATAGTATAGAAACTGAAGAACAAAGGAAATACACTTATTACTGGGGCTACTGCTTCCTTTACTAAGTGGTAGAACTAGGATTTGAACCTTAAGAGAGCCCTTAACTACTATTCTATATTAATCTTCAAATCATAGTGGTTCTCCAGGGTCCCTCTGAACCCACAAATGTGACCTGAGTGATCTTCCTCCCTTCCTTGGTTTCATACTTGTACATCCAGACAACCCCAGATCCATTATTCCAGATATTGTTTTCTCTCAGCTTAAGTTCCATGCATCCCAGTGCCTGCTGAACACATCCAAAACAAACTCTTGATCTTTGTAATATCCTTGCAATTTGCTTTCCTTGGAGCCTTCGTAGCTTGCAGAGGATACCACCATGAACCCAGTCACCTAATTCATGGATAACGGTGTCTCTTTTTCCACACCCTTACCTCCCACATCCAGCAATCAGTGATTTCATCAGCTCAGCTTCTTCCTCTGCAACACCTCAGATCAAATCTTGGGGCCCCTTCACACAATGGCCAGAGTGATTCTCTAAACCACAGCTGGTCTCTCATTGGCTCAACTGGCAATACATCCAGTGACTCCTCTTTCCTTTAGCGTCTCCACATGGCATATGATGCACCCTGGATAGGCCACAGCTCCTTCTAAGCCTTGCTTCACCTAACATCCTAATCTCCGTGATCCCAATACTGTGTGCTCATTCACTAGCCCCCAGACCCTGTGCTCGCAGCCCTCTCACTTCACTGGATCACTCTCCTTCCCCTTCCCATATACCCATTTTCTTCGGCTCACTCTGCCTCTGCCTCTTTACTCGGGCATCTCTGTAGCCTGAGAAACTTTCCTACCTCCCACATCTTCCCACAGCCCTCTATGCTTACTTCTCTCTCTGGACACACCATACCACATTT
The DNA here is from genome assembly GCA_020662805.1 of Glaucomys volans. NCBI lineage: Eukaryota > Metazoa > Chordata > Mammalia > Rodentia > Sciuridae > Glaucomys > Glaucomys volans. The sequence goes on from JAJEJO010049121.1 coordinate 1,052,067, forward strand.
TAATTACCTATTATTTGTCTTTTATGATCACACTGGACTTTTTTGAATACAGAGGGCACATCTTACACTTTGCACTAAATAAGCACCTAACACAAGACCCATCCAAAGTTGGGGCCCAATAGATTTTTGTCAAATGAAATAACAAATGCAAACATAGCTTTTGGAAGTTGGCCCTGCCTTTCCTCCTGCATTAAGTAGGCTGATGGATACACAGCTAACTGCATTTCAAGTGAGAGAAGCAGATGGCTTTAAATCACATCAGCTCCAGCCAGGGAATATATACTCTTTTCCTTTCAAAACACCCTTGAATTGTCACTCTCAGTCTTGATCTTTCTTCTTAAGAAAATGAAAGACAGAAAGAAAAAAGAAAAGGCTTTCTTTAAAATGTTCACTGTAAATACAGGAAAATAATGAGACCTCTCTGGCATGAACATAACTAAGGTACAGTAGCACCTCACTGATAAACATTATTAAGAAATCAAATGATTCATATAAAATGACTTTCTGGATTAATGTGTATTTTTCCTTAAAGCATCAAGTAAGTGTGAGCATGTTTTTATAGATAATGGAAAAAAATCATTCTCAAAAGTTGTATACACCTCTCCACTTTTATAATCAAACTTTAAAATATACTCAAGAACAGGAAGTGAAGATGATCTTTTAAAATTAAAGTGCAGTTTCATTTTGTCTAAACATTAACATACATTTTTATATTTACATTTATATTTGTATTTTGTCGTTCTTCTAAAATGTTAACAGTGGATGACTCTGCTACTGAAATTATGAGATATTTTTGTTCTGTCATTTTTCTCTCATTTCTATTTTCTAATCTTTCTACAATCAAATGTATGGATTCCATAATAAAAATATAAAATTTAAAAAATTAGAACTACATTGACTTTCATTTTTCTTGACAACTTAAATCTATACCATGATTAAACTCCATGTTTATTACAGTGACACAGTTAGAAACTAACAAAGTGAGCAAGACGCCTGACCTAACCAATCCAGAAGGTCAGAGTTGGAGCTCTTGGGAATGTATTCTGGGCTTTTCACCCCCTCTCACCATCACTCCACAGCCATATCTTAATTTTGCTATCAATTCCTACTTTTAGAAGCCCTCTCTTCCTCTTTTCAAAGATGTTATTTGAAAATTTGCCAAAAGCAATCATAAAATAAAGGGATCCTTTCTTTGGATCTTGAAATATAAAGTGTGGCATTTTTAGAGCACAAACACTATGAGATCTGTTTACATGTACTATTTCCTGTAATAGTTGAGAGTATGTTTGGACTTCAGAATGTGGCTGAGTTTCTAGATCCATGGTAACAAGCTATGTGACCTTGGACAAGCTACTCAACTTCTCTGAGCCTACATTTTCTCACTTATAAATAGGAAAAGCAGTAAAGATTGCATAGGCTTGCGATGATTAAATATGATAATGAGCAGATTCCTCCTCATTAAGTTTAAAACAATCACAAGTACTCAATAAATGGTAACTCCTGTTATTTACTGCTATGGTTTGGATCTGGAATGCCTCTCAAAGTCTCATGCAACCCCAATGAAGCAATGTCCAGAGGTGGGGCCTTGGGAAGTCATTGGAATGAGGGCTCTGATCTCATTAGTGGATTAATCCACTGAGGGCTGAATGGACTGCTGGGAAGTGAGACCTGTTGAAAGAAGTAGCTCAATGGGTATTCCCTCAAAGGGTTTATTTTCCAGGCTCCTTTCCTCTCTTGCTCTTTCCCCATCACTCTATTTCCTGGCTGTCATGAGCTGAGCACCTTTCCTACAAGCCTTTCCACCATGATGTTATGCCTCACCTGAGGATCAGCGCAATGGAGTTGGCCAACCATGGGCAGATACCTCTGAAACCATGAGCCAAAATAAGCTGTTCCTCCCCTTAGTTGTACTTGTTGGGTATTTTGATGACAAGAAGGAAAAGCTAACATAACACATTAACACTGCTATTGTTATTCACTTCCTGGTTTTAATTATTTTTCAGGCATAGAGATTGCCAGATGAGTTCAAGATAAGCAAACTTTCTATATGTAGGCAAATTGTTTCAAAAGTAAAGCCAAGTCACATTAAAGTTTGAATGGTATTTTCAATGGAATTTTGAGAAAGAAAAAAAAAAAGAGAGAGACATGACATATAAGACTGTAACCCGGAATCACCTACTCACAGTCTGAAGAAGCCATGTTCATGGCCTCCTTGGTTCTGAATATGCATACATTAGTTAACACAGCACAAGGTGGTATGGGCCCTCATCCCCCTTGCTCTGGGATTCTTCAACAACCTTCAAATATAGGAAATTGCCTTTATCTTACATTTTTCCATTGCAGTAAGAGCAACCCAGATGGAGAATACATGATGGCATATTATTACTAAACTACAAATGAACCAGAAAGGTTCTTTTGTATATAACAGAATATTCAATATAATAATATAAAGGTTCTTTTGTATAATAAAATTTTGTGTCACTGATGGCTTAAAAGTGGTTTCTTACAGAGTTGTCTTCAAGTGGCTGTGGTTGGTAATACATTATGGGTTGGAAAATAATTTCAGAGGCAGATAAAAATTTTAAAGTACTTTTGCTAACAAAAAGCAATAGATGTTCATTGTAGAAAAGTTGGCAAAAACTGAGAACTGTATATGAGAAAATAAAATTATCCATAATTCACAACCAAGAGATAAGCACTATTAAAACATTTTGATCCATGTCCCTCCTTTTGTGCTTACTGTCTTTATATTTATACATTTATATATAAAATCATGCTGTTATAGGCATTTGTATCCTGGCTCTTTTTTGACTTATTATAATGTAAGCATTTTATAGGGCATTAAAATTCTTCATAAGCAACGTTTTTAATAGCTGCATAAATGTTCTATTGTAAGGGTATCCCATAATTTACCTAACTGTTTCCTCATTGTGGACATTTAGGCTGCCTTCTTTTTCTTTTTTTCTTTTTTTTTTTCTTCTAAGCTAACACACTGAAATTTTAAAGATGGTTTTTAAGAGAAAGCAAGTTTACTTCATACAAAAATGAAGTACTCCAGGAAACAGACAGTGATGATGTGTTAGTGTAATGGATTCACTGCTAGCCTCAAGTTCAATCAGAATAGGCATTTATCTTTCCTTCAAGTAATAATTCATTTTAATTCCAACTTTCCATTCCTAGCTGCTTCCTCACAAGTGTGTTTTCCATCTCACACAATTGCAAAGACTCTACCATAAAGCTCACTTTTTTGACAGGTGGCATTTAATTTGTCTATGGGTCAAAAGCCCTACTATCTCTTGTTGCCACACTGAACAGAGGCAGGAAGCCTCACTTACAGTCCTCCTCATGTGTAGCCATCCTCCTTTGAGAATATTTACTGCTTCTTCAAGCTCATAATCCCTCCTCAGTCTGTCCAAAGCAGAAGTGCCTTCCCTGGGCTTCCAGGGTCCTCCAGAGTTAACTTTTCTGCCTAGGTCCTGAGCTCTCTTGAAGTGTCTGTCTCCCTGGGGACCAGACCTCCCCATGAAAGGACTCTGACCCACTATAAGAGGAACACTACTTCATTTAGAACAGGCCTCTTTCCTCTAGACTAGAAATTCATGCTAGAAACCTAAATATCCCACCTGTGTCACCACATGAAGAGCTTATACATTGAGATAATTGAAGTAGTCACAGCAGGAAGCAAAGCCTTTGGGAGGCGATTAATAATGCAACATGTGGTCATGAAGACTTCATATACAAAAGAGAATATTTATAAGCACATTGAATATAAAATGCAAGGCGGCAGCAGAGTGAATTATGCATTTCAGTTGACTTTTCTTGAACCTAGTAGTTAACCAGAGTCTAAACATCTATAGATCTATCACGAATGCAATCTAAATTAAAAATATAACAACTTGTTAGGGTCAAATAGGGACATCACAAGACAAATAGAATAAAATTTATGAAAAGATGAAATAGGAAAGTTTGCAGAGCATAGGAGAGCAAATACTTCAGTGTCCACTCCTATTAATATTGGAGCTGGTACTAGGGAGACAGCCGCCTGATCCTGACCAGATTACCTTATCCTTCAAAAGACCAGCACACTCCCTGGAATCAGAAATTACAAAAAGTAACCAAAGATGAGATCAATCAGAGTTTATCCCCATTGCACAGAAAATGAAATTGGATTGAATAAAGTATCTGAATTATACAAAATGGTATTTTTTTATCTTATTCTTCTATCCCTAAATAATGGCTTTTTAAATATCAGAGGTGCAGTACAAGTGCACATTGCTTTTTGTTCAGATGTGATAAATGAAACAATATGGAAAGTCCTTGCAATGTTGCCTAGCATGGAGATGCTACAGATGTCAACTGACTCTGTTTCTTCCATACAGAAGCAATGAATGGCTTTAATAAAATGATAACAGAGTTCCTTTTCATGCATTACCCTGATGGATTATCTAAACTCAACTGTTTTTATCATGAATGGAAACTCCTTTAAATGGTAAAATCCAATTACTTTTATTTTTAAGCTTTTGACAGAATATGTTATAAAATTTGGGGATATTGGATGAAAACACCCATTAATATATGATAAAGCTCCTCCCTTTGGAACACATGGAGCTGAACCTTCCATGCTTCTTATCAACCAACACCCAGAATTCAGACAAACAGAAGTAGTTGCTTCTTTGCTGTAAAGCAATTCCTTATTTTATAAAACCTATTCAAATAAGCGAACTTTTGAAATTCCAAAGTACTGCTTGAAAAGCAATATATTCTTTAAACACTATAGACAAATACAGACTAGAATTATCCAGAATTCTTCAGGCCAAATTGATTGGAGCTCAGAAGTTTTCAGATCTTTGAAAACCAATGTGGTACATACATGCCCAGACGCGTCTAGAGAGCCACACCTCAACCAAATACATTAATATTTCTTAGAGAAACTTAAGGTCTCTCATACGGATATGAATGAAGTCTATAATTAGATTCATGACAGCTCAGTATAAGTTTTGCCACCTAATTGCTTTGTGACAAATAACAGCAGCCAACAACAAAAAATGGTACCTGTCAGTGTTAGGATTTCAGGATTACGGATTAGGGATTGTGAAATTACTTTTGATTTGAACATGCACTGTCAGGCATACCAGTCTACTGTGTAAATTAAAGAAGGATAAAAAATTTAAGAAATTAATAGAGGCACTTTTATGCCGATTTCATGTAGAAGAAACACCACTGGAAACAGAAAAAGCTTTAACGAAAATCTCAAGACAAAAAGAACTAGTGACAAATGACTGATAAATATGTGCAGTAAAGCAGATTTTAATTAGCTTGATTTAGCCATTCCACAATGTACACATATTTCAAAACATCACATTGTACACCATAAACATATACAATGTTGTGAACCAAAATGTTTAAAATAAGAAATGTTTATAAGGATGTGAACAATTAAAACCCAGTGCGTTGTGATGAGAATGTAAAATAGTGCAACTGCTATGGAAAACAGTACATAGGTTCCTTTTAAAAATTAAAAATAGAACTACCATATGATCCAGCAATCCCACTTCTGGGTATGTATCCAGAAGAATAAAAAAAAAATTGAAAGTGGGATCTAGAAGAGATATGTGCAGACCCACGTTCATAGCAGCACCATTCATAATAACCAAGAGGTGTAAGCAAGCAATGTCTATCAACAGATGATAAAGAAAATATGGAATTTACATTCAAAGGAACATTATCCAGCTTGAAAAGGAAGGAAATCTTACCACATACTACAACCCAAATGAACCTTCAGGACATTGTGCTACGTGAAATCAGCCAGTCAGAGAAAGGCAACTCCTGTGTATGATTCCACTTCTAAAGTGGCTTAACTCATAGAAATAGAGTCTAGCATGGAATGTCAGGGGCTGGGTCTAGTGGGCAGAGGAAAATAGGATATGGAGTTTAATGAGCTTAGGGTTTCCATTTCGTAAAATGAAAATATTCTCAATATCCACTGTACAACAAGATGAATGTAGTCAACACTTCTGAACTGCACATTTACAAATGGTTAAGATAGTATATTCTATGTTTCTACCACAATTAATAATTTTTTTTACAAAAAGAAAGACAGTGAAGCTGAAATATATCTCTTAAGCCAAAAAGAAAATGTTAAAGCTTCTAGTGATAATTTAACCTATAAAAGCACCACCTTGGGATGATACTTAAAAATCTATCCTAATCAGCCTTTGCTACTATCAACCAGAACCTTCTGGATATGAGTCCAAAGACTTATTTTAAAGACAAAGTAGAACACTTGGAAATGGAACACACTGTGGCCAAACCATAGGAGCCAATTCCAGAAACTGACAACCTCACAAACATATTTCACATTTCTTTTTTTTTTTTTTTTGGTACTGGAAATTGAACACAGGTATACTTTCACCACTAAGTCACATCTCCAGTCCTTTTTATTTTTTGCTTTGAGACAGGTTCTCATTAATTCCTTAGAGCCTTGCCAAGGTGCTAAGTCTAGCCTCCAACTTGTGATCCTCCTGCCTCAGCCTCCAGAGTTGCTGGGATTATAGGCATGTATGATGGACATACTCCCAGTTATTACTATTTTTATAAAATCTGCATCTTAATAGAATTATCACATCTTAGCATTAAAAATAGATCCTTAGTCCCCAAATAGTAATTTATAGCCTGCTGATCTTGGGTCTTACTGGCTTTAATGCATTTTGATTTTTGATCAATTTGACATTAGTCTTTACCTCTTTCTATCGCAGTCTTCCCACACACACACAAAATCAAACATTTTTTTCTACATTTAAATTATAGGTTTTTATTATTATTATTATTACTAAGAAACATTTTTTAGAGAGAGAAAAACATACTTTATGTCTTGAGGAAGGCTTAACATAAGCTGGAGTGAAATGAAAAACTACTGTTTGGTGCAGACATTCCCTTCCACTGGAATGACCAATGTTAAATAACTGTATACAGCAAATCACATTAGTGACTTTTTTTATTTTTAATGGGGATTGAATTCAGGGGCACTCAACCACTGAGCCACATCCCCAGACCTATTTGATATTTTATTTAGAGACAGGGTTTCATTCTGTTGCTTAGCACCTCCCCCTTGCTGAGGCTGGCTTTGAACTTGAGATCCTCCTGCCTCAGCCTCCTGAACCACTAGGATTACAGGCACGTTCCACTGTGCCCAGCTAACATTAGCAACACATTTTAAGACTAGTTAAAGACATACTTTAAGATCAGTTTTGCTTTGACAAGAGCATGTATATCTTAGAACCAAAAAAAAAAAAGTCCTGAAACATCAATACTTTAAGAGAAAAATGAAAAACTAAAGACCAAAAGATATATCACAATCTCACCAGTTTTAATTCAACAAAAAATTTTAAGTATGGGTTCATACTTAGCCCTCAAAGAAATGGGAACCTAACTGTAGAAATAATGTTGACAATGAAATATAAGTTGACAAAAATGCTGACAGAGACATTAAGAGACCCTAGGATTCAAATGAGGGAAAGAGCTTTCTGACCAAATTGAAATAGGGTAATAAAAAAAAAAAAAAAAATCCTCCTCCGTGCATCCTTGACTACTACAAAGAAGTTCTCAGTTGTTCAATGAACCAAAAAGAAAGAAAGAAAGAAAGAAAAAGAAAAAATTAGAGCCTTTACAACCATCACTAGGTCATTAGAGTAGACTGAACTCTCTGGTCCCTTAAATTTTAATGAACCTGAGCCCTTTAAAGGTGGCACTGAGAGCAACTTTAGCTGTGAAACAATTAAAATGTTAATGGGGTTTCTACTGTAAATAGATTTATGAAAGAAGGAGAATGCTGACTGAGCTGTTTCCTGGCCCACACTTGTTACTGTCAGTTGAATTCAAGCAAGATTTGCTTCACAGGAGATGTAAGGATACATCTGTAAGATGGAATGGCTGGTGCCTGTGGTGCTTCCCATATCAAAATTCATTTCAGCATTACATATACATGCCCAAAGCCCAACACAAATGCTATTCTGTTATCACATAATTGGCTAATGTGCAGTGCTGTGTCTTCAGTTTCTACTTGTTTTATTTTACATTTGGCATTCCAGTACATTTAAAGGAAACCCATGTTCATTTTTGTTCATCCCAATACACAGAGAGTTCAAAAGTTCAAAAGATAAGAAGTGGTTCTCAGCATGAGTAAACTGTGAAATGCATTGGAAAATAAATTTTTGATGTCAAGATACATTCCCAGTTTATTCATGCTGAGAATTGTTTTCTTATCTTTTAGACTTTGAAAGCTGGGATAGCCAAAATTTGTTTAAACTCCATAATAAATAAAGATGCAATACAATTTGACTATTATTTTATCATGATATCCTTTCTCCCAGTTCTTACTGAGGTATGACTGACAAATTAAATTATATAAATTGAAAGCATACAGTGTGATGGTTTGGTACATATGTACTATGAAATGATTACCATAATCCATTTACTTAAGAAATCTATCACCTTAGCCACTTACCTTTTCTTTGTGTGTGATAAGAGCATTTAAGATCTTTTAGCAAATTTCAAGTATGCAATACAGTATCACTAACTGTGGGCGCTCTGTTGTAAATTAGATCCTCACATACTTTTCTCTTTATGAACTAAACCCTTCACAGTATTAGTAAAAAAAAATATATCTGCAGGTTCTGCCACTGAATACTAGTACTTTGAGCTCCAAAAGGAAAAACTGTTCAAAATTAGGTTGATTCTCCCCTGGTCAGCATCTACTACACTAAACCGTGAAGATAGTTTTCTTAATAATTCAGAGAAAGTACAGCTCAAGTCTCCTGGGGAAAGTCTCTTCTTTCAAAGTAAAATCCACTAAAGCTCAGAATTACTGTCAATTCCTAATTAACCATATCAATGAGAAGGAACATTAAACACCACTGAAAACTGTCCTCTGAGGAGTGACAAAACATTTTCCAGATCACAAGTTGACAAGCCCCATAATTTATACACAAGATACCGAATTTGCAAAGAGTCTGCTAGAAGCATTTTTACTAACTCCAAACATGTCCTCATCATTGTCACATAGTTATCAAATATATTTAAGAAAATGGAAACACCCAAGTAACTATATCAAATAAAAAAAACGTCAGTTTTGGTTGCTGAGACAGACACAATTACTCCTGTGTAAGGGACCTGTGAAGGAGGCGACATTTTGCTGGACCTTAGAGATTGGCCTGGAAGAGCCAGAGGTCAAATTTATCAAGAACAAAGGCCCCAGGGCAACAAAGTGTGCATTGGGGATCCTGGGATGCCCTGGCAAAGATAGACCTGCATGTGCATAAGGACATCAGTCACCCACAGTGTCTATCCCCAGAAGTTTCTGCTCTGCCTCCAACACCTTGTCCTGCCTGTTCTGTCTTCCTGTCATGAATGCTCTTCTAATCCCAATCCCACCCCTGCTTCCAGAGCTGCCACGAAGTTTCTCATGAATTTGGCTTCACCTTCCTTCTTAACACAGGAATACTTCGGTCTAACTCCTTTATGATATCTGACTATCTTACTACAAAGAACACTGTAGTTGATCATAAGTTCCCATCTTTGTAATATTTGAAGAGGCAAGGAAAATGCCTTGATGGTTGTGAGTTGATGCTGCCTTGTGCCCCATTGCTAGTTACTTCTGCTGGAGTAGTACAGAAAGAAGTTCTTTCTCCTGGCACTTTTGGTCATCATGGCTGAGAATGATGGCAGATACAGATTAAATGTTTAGTCAGGCTAGAATATACATGAAGTTCCTCTGTCAGAGTTTCCATTCTTATGGCCATGACCAAAAGTGATGGCTGGGAGAGTTACATTCTCAGGGAGAATAATGTTCTTCCATTGGGTATGTTTATAGCACTTCATGAGTGACACTGTTCACTTTCCAAGATTCTACTTTCTGCAACTTCCCTGAGGCCTTCATTGCACTTACCTCTCCTTCTTTCATTTGCCTCAGGCAGCTCCTTCATCTCCTCCTTTGTCTCTTTTTCATCTGTCCTCCTCTTGTATGTTCAGATTTCTGGATTTCTTTTCTCAGTGATCTTTTTCACTCACTTATCTCCTATAGCTTCAACGTCAAAATACAGCTCTGGCCCAGACCACTCTCCTGAGCCTCAAAAACTTACGGGAGAGCTTCTCCAGAAAGTCTTCAACTGAAATGTCACAGATGCATAAATAAATACCCACATGGTCACTGCCAAATTCATCTTCACACTCCACCTTTCTCTGTGTTTCCTATTTTCTCCATTTTCTTGAGGCTACCCTCAAGTGAAATCTCTCACTGCCTCATCTCCACACACACATTAACTCCTATCTTGCAGATCTCTTCCTTCCTTTCATCACCAGCACTATTTCCTTTATTTATAAGACTCACACCACTTCTCCCTAGACTACTGATAGAACCTCCAAATAGGACTTTCTGTCCCTCTGGTCATCCCTCTACAACCCATTCCGTATTTAAAAAAAAAAAAGAAAGAAAGAAAAAAAAACACACACACACAAACATGATTAGACTATTCTGCTGCTTTTAGTCAGTATTTTCCTAGCTCCCCATCTATTATAATGTCCTATTCAAGACCCTTCCTGAGATGTCCCATCTGAGCTGCCCTAATCTCATCTTTTGCAGTGGCTCCACACAGATTCTTCCCTGCAGATACACTGTTATGAAAATGAATTACGGTTTTCATAAAGTGGAGATCTTGCCTTCATCTTGTTCTTTTCACCACCCAGAAACTACCACCATTACCACCTATTTAATATCCACTAAAGAGTCAACTTAAGAAAATTAAGTCCTTCAAAACCTACCCAGAAGTCCTGTATCTTCTTCCTTCCATCTGGGTTGGAATATTGTGCAGGGAGGTTTTGGTCTGTTTGTCTCCTCCTAGGTCTATGCTTAAAGAAAGAGAATTGCCTTACTCCTCTCTGAATACTCACTGCCTAGCAGAGAGCTTGACGCTGAATAAATGTTTGTTGAATGATGTAACAAGAAAAGAGATCAGCCACTTATTAAGCAACTGGGTTAGAGATTTGATTTCAATGTCAAAGAGGAAAAAACAAATACTAGGGATTTGAAAACAACCCCTTGGGTAAGCTCACTAAACCTATGTTCATCTAGTCTCAGTGTATTTCTACCTATTAAAAAGAATGGGAGGGTCAAGTGCTGAATGGAACAAAAGGCAGCAAAACTAGGTATCACCTCAGAAAAACATACTGCTAGAAATGGGAAGGAAAATGCTAGGGATGTTGGATGATGATGATTTCTTTAAGGTCTCCTGCATTTCTTGTGACAAGAATTGACAGCAGACTGGGGACATAGCTCAGTGGTAGAGCACTTGCCCAAAAGGCAAGAGGCCCTGGGTTCCATCCCCAGCACTGGGGGGGAAAACAGCATTAAGAGCTTGCTTATCTTCTGGAAGGATGTTTGTATAGCAAACAGCCTGGAAGGGCAGAGAAAAAGAATCTTGCCAGGGATAAGGACAGTGTTTTTTCCTGAGCACAATAACACAATTCACTAAGAACACATGTAATGCAGGTTTGCTAGCAGGCTTCTTGTGAGATTAGAGGTTTCCTACATTCCAGGTTTCTCAGCTATGACTGTGTACACAGGACCCATTTGGGCTACTCCTCACTGCTCCTATGAAACGGAGGTGGAATGGAGGTACAAAATAAGCCAATTTAAACATGGTATGCATGCTGCCTGCTGTGAAATAAAGGATTAATAAAGTCACTTGTCTTTGACTCAGGAATCATACCTTCTGTGAGCAGCCATGAATTGTGGTGGACTAACTAGTTCCCGTGCAATGGAGCAAAAGCTTAGACTCTTCACAGGGTGAGAGGACTAAAGACAAAACAAAAACAAAAAAGAGAGGTGATCAATGTTTATAAAATTGAAAAATGCCAGAAAATAAGACTTTGATCCTGTATAGTAGTTAGAGCCAGACTTTAAAGTCAGCAAAGGTTCATAACCTAACTCTTCCACTTTTTAATTATATGACCCCTCTCTGTACTATATACCTTCCCTAGACTTCAATGTCTTCATCATAAAATGGAGATACTAATATTTTGTTATGATTGTTGTGAGAATTAAATGAGCCAAAATATGCAAAGGGCTTAAATTGTTCCTGGCATATAATAACTGATATTTAAGAAGTACATTCTGATGCTTGAACTTTATTCCATAATCAGTTTTGAAGAAAGTAAATAACATTACTAGGAACTTACTAATTTACTTTAAAAATAACCTTGAGGGGCTGGGGATATAGCTCAGTTGGTAGAGTGCCTGCCTCGCAAGCACAAGGCCCTGGGTTCAAGCCCCAGCACTGCAAAAAAAAAAAGAAAAAAGAAAAAAAGAAAGAAAGAAAGAAAAAGAAAGAAAGAAAGAAAACTTGATAAAAATTAAATGATATATACATATATATGTACATATGCTTATGTGTGTGTATTTCAATCTCTAAAAATAATGAAATTTTGTCATTTGCAACAATATGGATGGAACTGGAAATAATTGTGTTAAAAAAAATAAGCCAGGAACAGAAGCACAAATACCACATGATCTCATTTCGATGTGGAATCTAAAAAAGTTGATTTCAAGAAGTTGAGATTAGAATGGTGGGAGGGCCGTTGGCCGGGGCCTGCGGTACGCCGCTTCAGCTAAGGGTTCGACTGTGGCCACCCCGCTTGTTGCTTTCCTGGGCGCCATTCCCCCGGCTGGCCGGACGCAACGCGCTAGTAGCTCGACACCAATTCCTGCTGAACTCTTGGGCGCTGCTCTGAGCAGCGTCACCCTTTACACCAGAAAGCTGGCGGGCACTAAGGGGAAAAAACAAAACAAGAAGAAAGTAGAGGAGGTACTAGAAGAAGAGGAGGAGGAATATGTGGTAGAAAAAGTTCTCGATGGTCGGGTCGTAAAGGGCAAAGTGGAGTACCTTCTAAAATGGAAGGGTTTCTCAGATGAGGACAACACATGGGAGCCAGAAGAGAACCTGGATTGTCCCGACCTCATTGCTGAGTTTCTACAGTCACAGAAAACAGCACACGAGACAGATAAATCAGAGGGAGGCAAGCGTAAAGCTGATTCTGATTCTGAAGATAAGGGAGATGAGAGCAAACCAAAGAAGAAAAAAGAAGAGTCTGAAAAACCACGGGGCTTTGCCCGGGGTTTGGAGCCGGAGCGGATTATTGGAGCTACAGACTCCAGTGGAGAGCTCATGTTCCTGATGAAATGGAAAAACTCTGATGAGGCTGACCTGGTACCTGCCAAGGAAGCCAATGTCAAGTGCCCACAGGTTGTCATATCCTTCTATGAGGAAAGGCTGACGTGGCATTCCTACCCCTCGGAGGATGATGACAAAAAAGATGACAAGAATTAACTCTCCTGAGTACCAGCCCCTGTCACCTCTGACTGTGGGTTTAAGTGGGGAGGGAAGGAGTTCTACTTGTCTTGACACCATAAAGGTGGCTTGAGAAGATGTCCTTTGAAGAGCCAGTCTAGTTTCTGTGCCCTGCAACAGCCCAAGTGCTTTAAAGCCGTTCCAAGCTGTCTAGTTTGCACACCCATCCCAGTGGAGGGGAAAGGGGTAAGTGTTTCAAGGCAACCCATTCTGCACTTGATTGAGAAAAGCAAGGGGCCTTCTATGAAGGACAACATTTGCAGAATCGGGTGTGGGAAGGCAAAAAATACTGTTGATCTTCAAAGAGCATCTCCACAACCCACAGCCTTCTTCCCAATAGTGTTAATTCTGCATTTTTACAGCGTAGCATGTGTGTAGTTTTTGGCTATTACTGGTGTATTATTTGGGGTGGGAGGGATAGGGTGGGGAAGAAGGGAGATGAGTAGGATCATTTTCATTAAAATTTGGGGCCTGATTGGGAAAATGGTGAAACAATGGAAAGAACAAGTAACTAATGATTTGGTTCTATGTCCAGAATATTTTACCTTTTTCAAAAAAATGTCATTGGCACCATATATGAGGACTGTGAGAGACTGTTTAAAAGCTGTGAATGCCTGAAACCTATAAGCCAAGGTGTTCCCTGCCTGAGTTAATGTTGTTCCCCACAAAGGACTAAGCCAGTTCTTAAGGTAACCAAAGCTGCCATTCTGGAGATAGAAACTGACGGAGATAGGAAGGTCTTTTAGTGAAGCGTATACACAGGCAGATCATTCTGTCTTAGAGGTGCTAATTCTTGCAATTAGACAAAAAGACCCTTTCTTTTCCATTTATGAATTTATAAATAAAATCAGCTTGTCCAGCTAAGCCACTGGCTAAAGTACTAGGGGAGGGGCCAAAGGGGATATAGGAGATGGAAGAGTATGGAAAGAGGAGGGCCCATACTCTCCAGATGGAAACTGTTGGAGCCTCTGCTTTTTAAACTTTGAACTCTGAAACCATTAGTGGCAGGGTTCAGTCACTGACAGCACAAAAGTTTCATTAAGTCAATTCAAAAGGTTGAGTGGTTTCAAAAGCCCTGGTCTCAGGAGATTAGCTTTCATATTGGGGCAGTGGTTCACTTTAAAGATATTAATTTTTTTTGTTTTTAAGGAAAAAAATCTTATGAAATAATTGATATCCAAAATGCTGTCTTGAATCATGAAATCCAAAAGTTCTTGATATCATCTAGACCTGCATCTAGAGCTACATTGTAAAATCTTTTTAGGCATGTGTTAGGTTTCTGTGAAATTTTTGTTTAAATGTAAACTTCATATACACTGTCAGTTTTTGTCTTAATAAAACTATAGATTTATAATCCTTGAAAAAAAAAAAAAAAGAAGAATGGTGGTAGTCATCAGAGGCTGTGGATACTGAAGGAAGGGATAGGGAGGAAATATGGCAAAAGGTTGATTAACGTGTACTAAGTGACAGGAGCAAGACGCTCTCTTCTATTGCACAGTAAAGTGATTATAGATAATGATAATGCTCCACATATTTTTCTCAAAAGTGAAAAAAGAAGTACTTTGAACATTTTCAACATAAAGGACTTTGAACATGTTCAACATAAAAAATGTTATAAATTTGAGGACATAGATAGAATTGCACTGATTCTATTGTTACACCATGTATACATGTATCAAAATATCACATAATATCCCATAAATATGTACAATTTTATGTTTCAGGTAAAAAATCAAAACTAAAAACATTTAAAAACTAAATGGTATATATAATAAAAAAAAAGGGAATTGAGAAGATATGAAAGAGAGGATCCAACAAGAGACAGCTATAATAGTACAGGAGTAAAAGCATCATAACTTGGCTAATGTGTCAACAATATAAATTAAATATAGCTCAAGAAATATTGCTTATATGATTTAGCAAATGACAGCAATACAAACACTAACATATTTACATAATTGCTATATGAAAGACCTTTTCACAATCGCATTACCTGAAGCCTATAATATGAGTAAACTTGGAGAAAAGTAACAGATGTAAGATGGCATCTGTTATAACAAAGGGAAAGTAGACAAAGTGACTAAAAAGATGTAGGAGACAATGATGACTAGAGATGACCTATGGATACTCTAAGTCTAAAACCCTGTAAGTTTATAGTTGTGATAGCTTTCCATTGCTGTGACAAAATGCCTGAGAAAAATAACTTAAAAGAGGAAAAGTTTATTTAACTCAAGGTTTCAGAGATTTTAGTCCATAGTTATTTGGCCCCATTGCTGTGGGCTTAGATAAGGCACAACATCATGGTAGGGAGGGTGTGGTGAAGCTAAGCTGCTCACCTCATGGCAGTCAAGAAATGGGGTGGAGGGTCAGGAGACAAAATGAACTTTTCAAAGTTATGCCCCCCAGTGAGCTACTTCCTCCAATTAGGGCCCATTTCCTAAAGTTTCCACCACCTCCCAATAGTGCCCCCAGCTGGCCTTATTCAACTCATGAATGTATGGAGGACGTTCCAGAACCAAACTGTAACATTCCTCCTCTGGCCTCCAATGATTCATTCCTATCTCAAAATGGAAAAAGCATTTAGTCCATCTCTAAGAGTCCCTATAGTCTCAACAGTTCTAACACTGCTCAAAAGTCCAAGTCCAAAGTTTCTTCTGAAACTCAAGGCAAACTCTAAGCTGTGAGCCTTTATAAAAATAAAATGCAAGTTACTTACTTCCAACTACAATGGAAAAGGGTAAAATTCCTATTCCAAAAGAGAGGGATAGGGGCAAAGAAAAGAGGGATGGGATGAAAGGAAAACCTAAACCCAGCAAGACAACCATTAAACCCTGAAGCTCCATGTCCAGAATCCAGGGTCATGGTGGCATGAGCTCCAAAAGTCTCAGTCAGGCCAACCCTGTGGCTTCACTGGCTATAGTTAGTTCACATGGCTTCTCCCATGGGAGAGGCTCTGCTTGCTGCCTGCGGGTTCTTTCAGTAGATGTTCCACATTCCTGGCACTGCTAACTTCCATGAATCTCCATTGTCCCTTCAGCTTCACTCTCACAGCTTCACGTATTACTCTCTCGCTGGCTACCCAGAGGAGTTCCAACTCTGGCACACAAGCTTGGCTTTTCAAGCCTTCTTTTGAAATCTTAGTGGAAGCCTCCATGACCCTATAACTCTTGCATTCTGCATGCTTGCATCATGTGAATGATGCCAAGGTCTGCTGCCTGCAGTCTTCTGAGTTCTCACAAGAATCATACATTAAACTCTGTTTACAACATTCTAGGGATTCTCCAATTGAATCTCCAAATCTTTTAAAACTTCTCCCACAAATCAGTTCCAAAGGCTTCTGTACCACATGGTCAGGCATAGTCCCAGCAACAATCCTACTTCTTAGTACCACTTTTCTATTAGTCAGCTTTCTGTTACTGTGCCAAAATACCTGAGAAAGGTAATTTAAAGGAGATAAGATTTATTTTGACCCACAGTTTCAGAGGTTCAATCCATAGTTACTTGGCCTTATCACTGTGGACTTGAATTAAGGCAGAACATCATAGCAGGGGGTGTGGTGAAGCAAAGCTGCTCACCTCATAACTCTCATAAAGCAGGGGGAGGGGCTAGTGATAAAATAAACTCTTCAAAGTACACACCAGTGAACTAATTCCTCCAATCAGGATCCACTTCCTAAATTTTCTACCACCTCCAAATAGCACCATCAGCTGGGACCAAGCCTACAACAGGAGAATCTTCAGGGGATGCTCCAAATCCAAACTATAACACCAGTTTAAAATGCCAAGTGTGTACTCCCAAGAGACAGAGGCTTCTGTGCAGATCTGGGTCTCATCAGACCAGAGAATATAACAATGCCATGGGGAAAAATAGAGAGAGATGAACAGGGTAGCATGTAAAGAATGGGGAAAGAAACAGAGATAGAAAGAGAGTGAAGGGGCCAGTGGAGGAGAGCTACAAATGATATTAAGTGCCCAAAGGAACAGCACAAGTAAAGATGTGGGGAAGTAGAAAATCTGAATAGCTTTGATGTCATGTGCTAGGGAAAAATGAGAATAGGGTGAGCTCTGAAAAGAGAGTAGCAGAGGAGGCCAGGCTGTAATGGGTTAAATTACAAATTATCAGAAAGCAAGTAGCATCAAGTAATGAGTTGTTCTCAAGAAATTGAAGGTGAAGGAGAGAAGAAGCAAGGTCAAGACAGATCTATACAAGATGGGCCACAGTCATACTGGAAAGAGATGTAGAATGGGAGTCTTAGATGCATTTTGGAGAAGAGGAAAAAAAAAAACAGTAGAAAGGAAAGAGTTGGAAATAAAAGAAAGAAAATAGATGACTTATAGAGAAAGTATTTAAAAGATGGCTAGAATAAAGAGGGAATGGATTACCTTGAAATAAGAGTAGGAAATGTATTCCCATGAAAAACAAAAGAAAGAAGTAAAGATATGGGGAAAATATTGACATGGAGGACGGGAGCATTGAGAAAATGCAAATAATATCCATAATTTTATCCATTCAGTACGAATTGCTAAAACTACAGGACAAAGGTTGGGGTCTAGTTGGTAGAACAGGAGAAAGAACACCCATGACTAAATATAAGTAAACAGACCCAACCAAGAAAAAGATCAGATAGGCTGGTAGTTCAAGAGTATACAATGGAGTAGTTCAAGAGGTAGTTCAAGAGGCCAAGCATAAAGGGACCTACAGAGCATGGTGATTAGTGACTGGGTCCTAAAATTAGTCAGGGTGGGTCCAAAACTCATCCTACTGCTTCTCAGAGATGAAATTTCAGGCAAATCACCTCACCTCTCTATGCCTCATCTGAAAATAACATGATGATATTATCCACTTTATATGATTGTTGTTAGGATTAAAGATTTTAATAAAATACAAATTGCTAATAATAGTTTCTCTCACAGTACACACAGCTTTGTTTTTTAAGTTCATTATATGTTCATTAATGTGGCTGACCCACAAGAACGAAACAGATTTTTGAAATAATTTATGTTAATGAATAAATGACAGAACACAAAACATGTTTTAAAGTGGACATCTCTATGTTGCTCATGTTATGGTCTGAATATTTGTTTCCTTTAAAAATTCATGTGTTGAAATCCTAACCTCAAGATGGTGGTAGTGGAAGTAGGGTCTGTGAAGGGGATTAGATCCTCACAGTAGAACTCTAATGAATGAGATTATTGCCCTTTTAAAACAGATCCAAGGGAACTCATTTGACTCTTTGATCCTATGAGGACACAGCTAGATTTATGAACCAGTAAACAGGCCCAGCCAAATACCAATCAACCAAACCTACTAATGTCTTGATCTTGGCCTTACAGCTCCAAAAATGTGAGAAATAAATACTTTTTATTTATAAGCCATCCAGTTTATGCTATTTTGTAACAGTATTCTGAACAAACTAAGCTCAATTTCAGGCTTTGTCATAAGAAAAGTAAAAACCAAAAACAAATTCCATCATGGTAGGTGGGGCAAGAGACAACTCTCAACTCTCTTTTACCATTCCAGATTATTATCACAGCTTCTTGACAGGTTTATTTCTAAATCCATGGATTCTTTATAAAATCTAAATCTCTGCCACTCCCATTCTGACCCCTGAGTTTTACAACAGCTACAAAAAGGAAATGAAATGAAACATACTTGGATACATGTGTGTTGCAGATGAGAAGTGGATAAACAGTATCACATTTAGCATGGGATATCCTCATTAGGATGGATTGGATATGAGAAGTCCTGCACAACTTAGAAGACCGCTGAGTTACAAAGTAGCCACACCTTCTTAAAATTCCCTCCAAGTATCAGAGAAATCCAAGAACCCCAGGTTCCAGAAGATTAAGCCACTGGTTCTGCCTTTATTCATTTCTGTCTGGCATTATAGCTGCAGCAACTCCATGTTTGCTACTTTCCATCATCTTACTATGCAAGTATTTACAAGAGTGCATTACAAAAGATGAATTTTAATAGAATGCATTACGGCTAGTCATTTTCTTTGATGTCTCAAAGATCTGGGTAGAGTTTATTTCCTCCTACTTAATCCTTCACAAAACATTCAGAGAGCACCATTAACAAAAGCAAACTCTTCAATATCCCTTTATCAAAATGCCATCACCAGTTACAACTCTGGATTTCATAATGCACTTGCCAAGGATACCTTTCCCCACACCAGACATCCCAGTTTAAGCCTAGTTCATGATTTTAGAACATGAGTGCCTATAGGCATGAGAAAGCACACCCACTATAGAACAATCATCTTTCCAAACTAGCATCAGAAGCCAATAGAACCCTATAGCTACTTCAACCATCAAAAGAGGCCCCAAAGATTTCTTACTAGATACTAGGCAGAAAGTACCAATCAGTTCCATTCCCATTGAGAATGCTTACTTTAAGAAGTTCTTAAAAACGGCTGGAACTGAATGTTCTGAAATGGCCATATGTTAAGAACCCCAGCTCTGGACTCAGACTGGTTGGATTCAGATCTTCTGAATTTTTGGAGTCTAAACTTAAACTTACTGTGTCTCTTTCTTTATCATAAAATGGAAATGATAATAGTGCCTGTCTCTAGGGCTATTTCCAAGATTAAATGAAATAGTATGTGTAAAGTACCTAGAAATCTGTCCAGCATCTAAGTAAGAATTCAGATGGATTAGTTAATAGCTGTGATTTCAAATGCCTACTTACATAGTAGGTATTTAAGCACTCTTTACAGAATACTGATTTTACGAATCTGCCTAACCTTAACTTATACAAGGTTTCCTAAATGCAATAAAACAAGATCATTGGACAGATCAATTATCATTAGAACTGGAAAATCCATATGCCATACATCTCTTGTTTCATAAATAAAATTTCTTTTGAAAATGAGTTTACCAAAAATAAAACAAAATGTGTTTACTTTCTGAGGACTGCACCATAAATAAAATGCATGTTTAAACTGACCACTAGTTAGCTGAACATTCATTTCCTAATTTCCCTTGTCTCTCTAGCTCCCCAAATCTGCACAAGTACAAGATCAGCTACATAAAACCCTTACCTGTGTTAATGACCTATAAATGCCAGTCAGTAAGATGACGCATTCTCATTAGTGGTCTTCACCTCATTAGAAGCCTGCTTTCACTGATAATGGACCTCGGAGGTCAATAAAAAAAATGTAGGCAAGAACTCTCTTTAATTTAACAGATGGACAGGTGTGTGAAGCCAAATGCTATACACGGTTGCATTACACATGCCTACAAAAATTGCAAAGACATCTGCAGAAACCTAGCACTAAATCCCAACATGGTTCCTGCTGAAGAAACTACCATTAACTCTAATACAAGAGAGGACTAAACATAAATTTGATTGGATTTCCCATCTAGTTTTCTGAAAGTACTCAAAAACTCCCTGGAAAACACATCTCTATTAAACACTCAAGAATTTATATTGGTTTTAATATCTGATTTCATCTCACCTGATAAATAAATGAGCTGCAGGAGCAGCCTCCTTAAAAAAAAAAAAATGCAATGTCATCCCTCCAACAAAAGAATCACTATTGAAACATAGTTAAAATAGTTAAGTAATGTTAAATAAAAGTGGTATATTTCTGTTTTTTTCCCAATGCCTCCATTCCTATCTCCAAAGGGATTATTCAGTCTCAGTGTGCATGGGTGATTCTTTGACTACCTAATAAGGCAACCAGGGATCCACTTAAATAACTGCACTTGTGAAAGTAAGAGCAGGGCTACTGGGCAAGCTTGCTAAAAAGCAATTTCTAAGATGTGAAGGCTTATGCATGCACAGGTTATCCAAAGTGAGATGTTCTCAGAGATAAACTGAAAGTCTAAAGCAACCTCTTCAAAATAAACAAGGCAAATCTTATCAATTCAAGAGACATCACATTCACAGAAACTCCTTGCATTTCTGCCAAATATGTATTTACAAACTATACAGGAAAGAAGTTGTGTGATGAGACTGATATCCTGGCCATGTCTCAAGATTTATAGTTAGTGACATTTGCAGTAACCAGGTAGCAAATTGAATCTCACAGGAGAGGGATGAAATATGGAAATGTAAAGTGAATCCAAAAATAGTATTTTTCTTACCCAAAAAAGAGAAGCCTGGGAAAGGTATGAATGGCTTTGTGTACTGATCTAAATCCTTTTTCTATCATAAAATATTCACATTTCAGAAAAGCAAAATGAAGCAAAAAAGTAGCAAAGTAGCAAAAATACTTAAGTGTTCAAAATACTGTCTGTTCATAACTGCTCAAGAGCAGAAAATGAAAAGCAGAATTTGATCTGGCTTTTCTCTCAGACCTTACGATGATCCCGCTGATGCTACAGAATTCGGCAAAAACTTCTACAGTCAAGGAGACCATGCAATTTGCAAAGACTTGCCAGGAGCATCTCGCTACACTTGACACAACGACCAAGACTTAATATTTTCTATCCTTCACTTTTTCTGACCTGGAAACAAAACCATGTCCCATCTTCAGACGAGGCTTTCCGGTCATGTTCGGAACTCTTCAGTTCTCTACTAAAGGGAGCTAGCATCTAAGCATCTTCGCAAGTAGCTCATTCAGGGGTTGACACAGTCATCTCTCACTTTGCCTTTCTCAAACCTGTGGAATAATCCATTCCTTGGACTCAGTGATACCTCTCAAAAAAAAAAATGTGCACAAGCTCATTGGTTTTTATAAAGAAGACAATGTCAAGAAACTCGCAGTTCGATATGATTTCATTTAAAATCCTTTTAGAAAGTGGCGTCTGTAATAGCTGATTACTCCCAAACAGGAAATTAACTGAAACACACACACACACACACACCCCAAGCACACGTGCACTCAATCTGGGGAGGTTGGAGAGTAGGGATCGGTCAGGCGCTTAGAAAGTATCAGGTAGAAGGCACACGGCCCTGGGTCGTGGTTTCTGCTCCAGAGCTGACGCTCCCCGAGGGGCACGCTGGTGACAGCGCTCCCGCCGCGCTCCGCCAGGGACAACCCAAAGATCCCTCCCGGTGCCTGCCAGCATCTCATCCCTCCTTCCCTTCCCGGAGGGTAGGGCTCCGCCCGCGGTGACCGCAGCTGGTCAGGGTGGGGCGGGGGCGCACCGGCGCCTGCTCTCTCCCTCGTTCGGGAGCACGCGGGCGCCACTTACATGCCCGGCTGGAGCTGTAGGGCGCTTCCTGGCGGCCAGCTGGCGACCACCCAAGCGCAGAAGCACGAGAGCCACAGTCGCGAGGTCATCTCAGCGAGGCCAAGCCGCTCCGGCCACCGCCCGAACCGCGCGCGGCGAGCCACTCAGAATCCGCCAAGTCCGAACCCCGCGCAGAAGTTGGGCTTGCTGGGCAGAAGTTGGCGTGCACGGTTTGCGGGCCGGCGAGATGCGTCTCCCTGAGCAGGGCGCGGCAGCAGCTCGGCTCCACCAGGCGTCCCAGGAGACTGGGAGCACGGGAGCAGCGGCCAGAGGAATCCCCGAGGCGCGGTGGCCGGCGAGCTTCACGGTCCTGCTCCGCCGGGAGCGACTGGAGCAGAGCGAGCCCCGCGGCCCCGCAGCCCCCGCAGCCCGGGTGCCATGGAAACGCGCTCGCCGCCCTCCCGCCCCGGCCCCTCCGGAGCGCTTAAAGAGACAGCCCCGCTGCCACCGCGGGCTCGACGCGTTGTTGGGCGTCCCCCACCCCCAGCGCCCTCCTCACCCCCTCCTCTCCACGCCAGTGCTGCGGGGACTAGAAGCGGCGGGGGCTGGGCAGTGGGGGTCTGGAGAGGCAGCTGGGACCAAAATCGGGGGTTTCGCTGAATACTCCACCTAACTCTACTCCCAACCTCTTCCAATCCACGCTCTAAACACACACCCCAAAGCCCGCTAAAGAGGCTAAGCTGCTCTGATTTCCCACCTCACACACCAACCTGCGCAGAACCAAACCAGCTGTGCATCTGCCACAAGCAGAGACCAAAAGAAGGCTGACTTTTGATTCTCTCTCCTTCAGCTCCCTCCCTACCTTGAGTCTGGGGAGTGGGTCGGAACACCAGACTGGTGGAGGTGTGTTTGAAGTGGGAACCAAAGGGTAGTTGATTGAGTCAAATCTCCTGCCAAAACGACAGTTGCAGGACACGTCTTGGGCTCATCCAGAAATCCTAGTTACTCAAAATGAGATAGTCTCCTTGCATTTTGTTTGTCCACCATCTCGCCCAATTTAGGCACCAGAGTTATAGGAAGGAGCCCGCCGTTCTATAAAACTACTCCCTCCTTTCCTTCAAACCAGCTCCCTTTCCCCAGAATATACCGAGAAGCAGTCAGTTGCGAGCCCCTATGGCCCTTCCAGAAGGGAACAGCGTCTGCTCTGAACGGGAAGCTTGGGCTTCGGTGCTGGCTAGCGCTGCCCCGGACGCACAGCCAAGAGCAGCGCGGTCGCCAGCAGCTCCGGCCTGAGGCTATGCCGGTGCTAGGCGCCAGCTGCTGTCTGGAAGGCCACAAACCTCTGGAGTCTGTTTCGTGAAAATAAAAATCTATGGTGCATCGTGCCCTCCAACAAGGACAGCCCAGGCTCTGGAGCCATCGTCTGCAGTTTAACCCTGCAGAAAATGGAACCGTCTGCAGTGAAACAACTTTTTTCTTTTATTCCTAAACTTAGCAAAAGTGACTCTCCAATGACTCATTCATAATCAGATACTTAAAGCGATACCACCTGATTTCCACAGTCCTAGGAGCCCTAAAATGATCTTTCTCAGAAGGTGTTTTGGTTTCCCTCATGCCCTTCATAGTTGAATTAACCATCTGGCTCTTAATTTCAGTCTTCTAAGCCTTTGTTCCCCTTTTTTCCCTTTCTGGTTTTTCTGTCACTAAAGAGGCAATTGGACATTTACAGGAGGAACTGAGGAGCACACTTTTCTGGGTTCTGTGAAAAGGAATAAAAAATGAGAGTGGGGAAGAGTCATACTCCTGAATTCTTTATCGTTCTGTGACTTTGCTCTCCTTGGTTTTTCGAGTTTGCAGTTCAGGCTACCTTGCAGTGTGTTCTATTACTCTTAGGCTTATCTGTATATTTTTAACTTTTTAAAATTAAGTTTAAAGTGAAAATATTGTAAATACACACCTGATGATATCTTTATCTTTTGGCAAATATCTTGACACAGAATTTTAGAGCTGTTTACACAATAGAAATCATTATCTAAATTCCTGTATTTCATAAAAGAGGAATTAATTCTTACTTTCCTTTCTAAACACCATGAACCAGGCCTTCTCCAAACCCAGAGATAGTGGACTTGGGGCTGATACTAGCTGTGGAGATGCATTTTCATGTGGCTAACTCATAATTACTTCTGATAAGGACAGGCCCAGCACAGGTTGCTAAAACACATTGGCAATTTTAAAATTTATTTTTAACTCTTAATTCTAAATTCTTCTAAACCTCCTTGCTATCTTTGTTAACAACTAACAGAGTTGATTACTTAATTTCACCTCCTCTTCTTTTTCCTCTCCCTCTTCAAGGGAGGTGCTATTGAACAGTGAAATGACCAAAGGCAGGTAGGGCACTATCAGGATGGGAATTAAGAAAAGAAATTGGATAAACCATAATGATTACAACTCCAGAACTAGTGTAATGATTGTATAGGATAGATGCATAGGTATAAAGATTTAACCCTCTCCGTTGATTCAATTTTCCAGTTTGTCCTTTGGATGAAACTTAAAGACTCAAGTTTGTTTCAATATAGTTTGATTTTAATTGTTTTGATGAAAATATATAGTGTACCTAAAGATGATGATAAAGATTAACTGTTCCCTGAAATTTCCTGTGACTTGCTAAGCCTTTTTTGCTACTGGACTATGTTTAACTCTGCAGGAGTCTATCTTTAACTAATCTCATTTCCCTTTGGGTATGTAAAAAGTTTCTATACATTTTTATATTAAAGAAAAACAAATAAATAGTAAACCATATTTATTATGAGGCTAAATGTAGTGTAAGTCATGGCTGAAATTTGGAACTATTTTAAGAGCTAAATAATACAAGAATATATGTAAAGTATTTGATTGCATGGTTGTTTAATAAAGGACAGTTTAGGTACATGGGAAGTAAATCACGAATTAGAAGAATTTCCTTCCATGATTTTGAAAGCACTTTATTGTAGATGAACATTTAAAAGAGTTTTGATGTGATAGGCTAAATATTAGCATATATTTCATTAAGTAAGGTTGAGTTCATATTATTCTAGCATGGCTTATAATATGAACACAATGCCATGTAAGTAATTATTCTTAAATGAAAGAGCAAATGCATTAGAATTTTTACCATAAAGTGGTTAAAACCCTGACGTGAATTCAACTCGCCCTTTGAAATTTATTCATACAATTTAAAAATAACTGGTTATGTGATCTGATTGGCTGGTTATGCCATATCTTTAAAACAGGAGAGCATTATGAAACCTGTTGGCTACAGTCTTACAGATTAAAATAGCAATAGTTTGGTGGTTTCCGGGTGCTATGAACATACACATTGAAGCTGGATACAGAAGAAAAAGAAAATAAAACACCAGTTAATTATACCTTTATTGCCCAGAGTGAAAAACATTAAGTTAACAAAGGAAGAGAATGAGTCAGGTACACAAAGAATCAATTTTAAAAATTAAGAGGAGAAGTACTGTACTAATAATATGCCTTGCTCAAATATAAATTTCATGGGGTAAAAGCCAGAATCATCGTGAATTGGCTTTATTTTTGTGAATGATCTTTTACACTGCCAACCTAGATAGGCCCTTAAAAATAGGTTTGATAAAGTAGGCAAATGTTCTCTCTGAGAGGAGTCCAAAAGATTTGGGGAGGGAGACAGATCTCCAGTGGGCATGCCACACGACACTCTCTCTCCCTCCATACCTGCATCTAAGGCATAATAAATCTAACAAGCTTCTTCCTTGTTAGGAGGTGGGGTAAGCCAATTTCATGCTTTATGTATGCTGGTTGTAAAAAGGAATGCTTACCTAAAAAGAAATAGATTCCGACCAGATGTTCTCAAAATCTTCTTCAGCTGCTGCTTGAAGCCTTACAGTCACCGAATACTTTATCTTCTCGTCTATCTTCTTCTAATTGAGAAATTGTTGATCCATGCAGTTCGACAGGCAGGCTGCTGCAAAACCTTCCTGCCAAAGCTTTTCAGCCCTGCTCTCCTTCTGCACACAAAAACTTCTAGTGTCTATACGGGGACAGAAAAAAAAGAGCAGGGCACTTCATCCGGCAGGTGTTGTGGGTTGAAAGAGGAGGAGGTCAGAAAGCAATTCTTCAAAGGACAGCTTCTGTCACCTGAAAGTGTAATAAATTGCCATTACAGAAATGCCTACAAGCACTAATGAGCCATGTACATTGAAATCTTGATGTCAGGCAAAATAGAATGAAACTCACCCAGGAACCAACTGGGATTGTCACACCAAGATGTGAATAATCATTCTTGCTTTGATTTCATCTGCCACTAAATTTTGTTCCTACAGACACATAGTCCTCTCTCTTTAAAGGGAAATTATAAATTCAACATAAAACTCCTAAGATATTTGTCTAGTGATTTATACATAATTTCTCAGTACTGTGATACTTATTGGTCATAATGACTTACAAATCATATGGAAGTTATAATGGAATTACCAGCTCTGAAATTACATATGCTTATTAGAACATAATTAGAAGCTTAGCCCAGATACACATTTGTACTTCTTTTGGAACTGTATTTTCCATAACTGATGCTTTGTGTATGTGTGTGTGTGTGTGTGTGTGTGTGTGTGTGTGTGTAGTAAGCACGCATAACATTAAATTTACAATCTTCACCATTCTTAACTATACAGTTCAGTAGGGTTGGGTATATTCACATTGTTGTGCAACAGATCTCTAGAGCTTCATCTTGCAAAACTGAAGCTCTACACCCATTAAACATAAATTCTCCCTCTGCCTTCCCTCCAGCCCTGAGAAGTCACCTTTCTACTTTTTCTTTCTATATTGACCACTTAAGATATTTTACAGTAAAATGCTACAGTATTTCTTTTAGTTCTTTATGAAAAGATTAGTTTGCTTAGTATCTTTCATCCTTTTGATAACAGGCTCTAACAGGTGTGAGGTGAGATCTCATTGTGGTTTTAATTTGCATTTCCCTGATGATTAGTGATGTCCAGAAACTTTTCAAGCACCTGTTAGCTTCTTTTATATCTTTGGAAAATGTGTATTCAGATCCTCCTTCCATTTTTTAGTTGGGTTATTTGTTTTCTTGCCCTTAAATTGATTGATTTTCTTACATATTTTGGATATTAACCCTTCGTCAGAGGTATGGTTGGCAAATATTTTCTCCCAGTTTTAGTTCGTCCCTTCATTCTGTTGATCATTTCCTTTGCTGTGTAGATGCTCTTTGGTTTAATTAATTCTACTTATCTGTTTATGCTTTTGTTGCCTATGCTTTAGGATTCATAAGCAAAAAATCATTGCCAAGACCAATGATATGGCACTTCCCCTCTGTGTTTTATCCTATTAGTTTTACAGTTTTAAGTTTTATTCTTTAAGTTCTTATACCATTTTGAGTTGATTTTTAAATCTGGTTTGGGATAAGGCTCTAATTTTCTTATTTGAGTATTCGGCATGTGGCTATCAGTTGTCCCGATGCCATTTATTAAAAATGGCATCTTTTCCCCATTGTGTGTCCTTGTTATATTTGTAGGAAATCAGCTGATTCTAAATGCTTCCTCTATTCCTCGATCTTCTATTCGGTTTCATTGGTCTCCTTGGTCTGTGTCTGTTTTTATGCCTACCTTACAGCTTTGATCACAATACTTGTGTAGTATATATTGAAGCCAGGTATTGGGAGGCATTCAGCTTTGTTCTTTTTGCTCAATATTGCTTTAACTATTTTGGGTCTTTTGCAGTTCCATATGAATTTTTGATTAATTTTTTTCTATTCTGCGAAAAATGTCATTGGAATTTTGATAGCAAGTACATGCAATCCATAGCTCATTTTGGCAATATGAATTTCCAGCGCATGATCGTGAGATATCCTTTCACTTACTGTTGTCTTATTCAGTTTCTTTCATCGTGTTTCATTAAGTTTATTGTAGAGATTTTTCACCTCTTTGGTTAAATTTATTTCTAGATATTTTGTTTTTGGAGCTTTTATTTCTAGATGTTTTGGTTTTGGAGTTTTTATTAATAAGGTGGTTTTCTTGGTTTCTTTTTTGGATACGTCACAGTATATAGAAACAATATTAAGTTTTGTGTGTTGATTGTGTATTTTGCAACTTTACTGATTTTTTTAGATCTAAGAGTTTTGGGGAGGAGTCATTAGGCTTTTCTACATAGCAGAGCATGTAGAAAATGTCACTTCTTTTCCAATGCGGAAACTTTTTATTTCCTTTTCTTGCCAAATTGCTCTAGACAAAACTCCCAGTGCTATGCTGGAAGTGATGAGATTGGGAATCCTTGTTTTCCTGATCTCAGAGAAAAAGCTTTAAACTTTTTACTATTGAGTATGATGTTACTTGTGGGCTTGTAACATATGACCTCTATTATATCGAGGTTCATTCTTTATATACCTAATTTATTGGGTGTTTTTATTATGAATGTATGTTAAGTATTTTCAGATGCTTCTTCTACATCTATTGAGATGATCGTAAGATATTTTATCCTTCATTCTGTTAATTGATCTTCATATATTAAGCCAACCTTGCATTCCTAGGATAAATCTCACTTGATTTTGGTGAATGATCTTAACATCGTGCTGATGAATTCTGTTTGGTAGTATTTTGTTTAGAATTTTCATATCAATATTCATTGGGGATATTGGCCTATAATTTTCTTATTGTACTTTCATCATCTGGCTTTGGTATCAGAGTAAAATGAGTTTGGAAGGAGTCCTTCCATTTTAATTTTTGGAAGAACTTGACAAGGATTAATATTAGTTTGTTTTTAATGTTTGTTAGAATTCAGAAGTGGAGCTTAGGCTTTTCTTTGGTGGGAAACTTTCTATTACTGATTTAGTCTTCTTTACTCATTATTGGCCTGTTCAAATTTTCTTGTGTGTGTGTGAGAGAGTGAGAGAGAGAGAGAGAGAGAGAGAGAGGTAGTCTTGGTAGGTTCTCCGTTTCAGATATTTACCTGATTTTTCTAGGTTATCCAGTTTGTCACCGCAGAATTGTTCATAAGTATTTTTTCATGATCCTTTATGTTTCTACGGTATCAATTGTAATGTCTCCTCTTTCATTTCTGAATTTACATATTTGAGTCTTCTCTCTCTTACTAAGCCCAGATTTGTCAATTTTGTTTACCTTTTAAGTGAACTTATTCTTAATTTCATTGATCTTTTCCTTTGTTTTTCTGGACTTTATTTCATTTATTTTTTATTATTTTCCTCCTTCCACTAACTTTGAGTTTACTTTATCATTCTTTTTCTAGCTTTTTCAGATATACCATTACATTGTTCATCTGGAACCTTTCTTCTTTTTCATGAGGGCATTTATTGCTATAAATTTAACTCTTTAAATAGATTTATTGCAAATCCCAGGTTTTGGTGCCTTGTGTGTTCATTTTCATTTGTCTCAAGATATTTTAAATCCTTTAGTTTCTTCATTGACCTATTGGTAATTCAATAGTATGTTGCCTAATTTCCACATATTTGCAAATTTTATGAAATTCTTCTTGTTATTTACTTCCAATTTCATAGCATTGTGGTTGAAAAAGATATTTGATTTGATTTCAATCTTCTTAAATTTGTCAAAACTTATTTTGTGGCCTAACATAATCTATCCTGGAGAATGTTTCAGATATGCTTGAGAAGAATGCATATTCTGCTGCTATTGGATAGAATGTTTGTATATGTCTGTTTGGTCTATTTGGTCTAAAGTGTAGTTCAAGACCAATGTCTCCTTAATTGATTTTCTGTCTGTATGATATACCCATTGATGAAACTGGAATGTTGCAGTCCCTTACTATTTTTCTATTTCAAGCTGTTAACATATTGAAGTCCATGATTTTGTGTGTGTGGTTTTTTTTAAGGTTATCAAAAGCAGGCAAATTTTATTAAGAATTCCAATTCTTTGTGTTTTACTACCTTGATAACTGAGCATATCCAAACAGCCATCACCACTGCCTCTACACATAACCTTGCTAAGTAAGTTAATAAATCTGATCATAAAGAAGCATAGAATGAATCAAAGCAGTCTAATATGTGCATGACAGTGGAGACTTTCTGACTCAGTTGTTTAAAAAAATAGCAGAAGTAAGGCACTATTACTATACTATTAACTTATTTTTGTAAAATAAGCATTCATATATGAAAATTATCAAAACCAACTATGATAATGTAGTTTTCTATTCCTTTTCCAACTTGATATGGATAATTTAGAAGAGAGTTTCACAGAAGTACACAAATGAGAGAAAAAGTAGCTAATGAACCTCAGTGTAAATAAATATGATCAAAAAATGATCAAATCTAGATGACCTATCCAAGCACAAATTATGCCTAATGCTACAATTGAAAGTACAGAAGTGAATATTGTAATTCAAATGCCATAAAGTACATAATTCAGTGTTTTTAAAGTATTTTCATAATGTTGTACTGTTCATAAAGTGGTACTGTTAGTACCACTTTGTGATGTTAGAACAATGTAATGGTATATCTGAAAAAGCTAGAAAAGGAATGATATTCCTTAGCACAAATTTAGGGTACTTGAAAATTATTAACAGAAATTCATATACAAACATAGTACACATTTGCATCTGAATATTTTTTTGAATATATGTTTTAATTTATTTAGGGTAAATTTCTCTAGGCATAGGTTTTCTGGGTCATATGATGACTCTTTTTATAACATGTGTTCTCAGATTTGTTGTTTTTTTCCACATTTTTGCATCTGAAATATTTCTATGGTTTGTATGTGTGTTTTAGGGAGCAGATGAGACCAGTATTTCATCTATATAATTATGAAAATTGATGGCCAAAATACAGTGAACATACGGTCAAGAAAGTGAAAATAAAACCAAAAGAATAGAACGAAATATTTATGAGTCATATCTGAGAAGAGTTTAGTATCCAGCATATATAAAGAATGCTAATGGGAGGTTTTCAAGATGGCAGAATACAGGGGGTCACTTTCCTGGATGCTGCATGGTGCAAAACCAAGAATGCAGACAGGCAGCTTCTCAGCAAGGTGGGTGAACCAAAAAAAGGTGGGGGGACTTTACTGAAATTTAAAACTGGACACTCAAAGCAAATCAAGGATTCAGGAGGTTGGATATAATAAAACAAGGAAGAAATTCCGAACAGCATAGCTGCCACCTTGGCTGGATCAAAACACCAGCCAGAGAAGTCCCTCAATGAGCAAAGTGGAGTGATAAAGGAATTACAGGAACCCACACCTTTAGGAAGCCTGAGGCCTGTCTGAGTGTGTAGTCTTTAGAGATTCATTGCCCAACTAAACTGAAAGGTGCTCTGAACAATATTCTTGTGTGGGAAAGAAGACACCATCCTTTCAGGTGGCATTGGAAACAATGGAAGAAACCATTTTGCAGCTGTGGAACAGGGACCAGTAGCTGAGGGAGCTGATTCCTGGCAATCCCGAGTTTGGCCTAAAATACAGGCCAAGTAAACTCATCTGCACAACATAGAGTGTGTTTAAGTGACCTGAGGAAAAATCAAACATGGAGAGAGATTTACACAGGAGTCAACTGGTAATGGAAACTCACCTACCTTTACCTCTCTCCCTCCAATCTGGCTGCTTGCAGAACTGCCTGGGATCTGGCCTGGAATTTGGAATAGCTCAGGCAGGAGAGACTGAGTTCGGAGACTAAACCCAAGACCAGGAAACATGCAGTCTGCAGGTGA
This sequence comes from Glaucomys volans, assembly GCA_020662805.1. NCBI lineage: Eukaryota > Metazoa > Chordata > Mammalia > Rodentia > Sciuridae > Glaucomys > Glaucomys volans. Next base: position 1,084,292 of record JAJEJO010049121.1, read on the forward strand.
CATAGGGGGCTAAGAATTGGCTACTCCACCATATGAGTGGAATCCAGGGGACATTCCTGGGGTACAGTCTTCTACCATGGATCAGCAATTACTGGGCACTGGAGTGTGCTGATTTAAAATTTCCAGACCAACTGGCATTCAGCAAAGAACCTGGTGCCCACCTAAGCCTAAACCCTGCCTCCAGGAATTCCACTTATGGGATTACCTCTATTACTCCAGAGAGTAGAGCATCATGCTCCAGATGAGCCCACCTAAAACTGCTGAGAAGACAAGCTAAGAATCCTTTGAAATCCAATGGAAAGAATTCTTTAACTTTTCATCAAAGTTTTTTTCTTTTTTACAATTATTTTTCTCTGTTTAAGTGTGACTATAATGGTCACATGGACATTTATATATATTCATTTATCATATTCATTTTTTCCTTTTCTAGTACTTTTGAAGCCAGTTATTTTTCACAGACTAGTTTTTTGTGAACTAGAATGTTTGATTATTATCTGTTTTTTGTTTTGTAGTTTTTTTATTTTTATTGTTGATTTTTTAAAAACATTTTGCTTTATATATGTAATTTTTTCTCCCGTTTCCCTTGATTCTCTCTTTTATTCCACTAATAGCCAATCTCTATTGTTATGTCTTTCAGTCTTCCTTTACTTTTTTACTTCTATCTTCTCCCCCCCTTCATAATCATCATATCTTTTATCACTTCTGTTCTCTCCATGTCCACCATTTGAAATTATAAACACTTTCAAACTTGCTGTTTTTATTGTCGGCAATAAATGATCATATCATTTCTGTTCATTGTGATAATTACCCTTGTAGTCATCATAGTAGGAACTCTTTGGCTAAATGCTGTATATTGTTTACTTTGGTGGTTGTTAATATTTGTCTTCCCTTAAACAATGATGTACTGGAAACCTTCAGGGACACTAAGTCCACAGGGCAAAACCTCTACTGCCCAGATCCATACACATCTAACACAAAAACACAAAACAACACAAAAAAGCAAGGTATCAAATCACCTCAAACAAACCAAAGTATTCCAATAACAGAATTCATTTACACCACAAAGAAATGTCAGAGAAGGAGTTTACATAGTTCAACTGATCTGCAAAGTAAGGGACAGTATAAGGAGTGAAATCAGAGAGAAAATAGAGGAAGTGAAAGATCACTTCAATAAAGAAATAGAAATACTGAAAAAAAGAAGCAGAAATCCTTGCAATGAAGAAATCAATAAAAAAGTTAAAAATTCAATTGACAGCATCACCAACAGTCTAGACCACTTAGAAGACAGAGTTTCAGGCAATGAATACAAAATATATAATCTTGAAAACAAAGTTGACCATGGAGAAAAGATGTTAAGAACCCATGAATAGAACTTCCAAGAAATATGGGATAAACTGAAAAGACCTAATTTAAGATATAGTGGGGAAGATGAAAGCTTGGAGATATAAGCAAAGGAATGTGCAATCTTTTCAAAGAAATAATACCAGAAAATTTCCCAAACCTAAAAAATGAAATGGAAAATCAAATACAGAAGGATTACAGGACCACAAATAAAATTATAACATACAATACCAATACACATTATTATGAAAATGCCAAACATACAGAATAAGGATAGAATTTTAAAGGTGGTCAGAGAAAAATGACAGGTGTCATTTAGAGGAAAACCAATCCAGATCTCAGTTGATCTCTCAACCCAGACCAGCAAAGCTAGGAGGTCTTGGAAAAATATATACCAAGCTGTGAAAGAAAATGAATGCTAGCCAAGAATACTAAAACCAGATAAATTAAGCTTCAGAACTGGAGATGAAATAAAAACCTTCCATGACAAACAAAAGTTATAAGAATTCACAACTAGAAAGCTTGTACTAGAAAACATACTCAATAAGATATTTCGAGAAAAAGAATGAAAAATAAAAATGAAAGCCAGCAAAGGGAAAAACTACACTAAAAGAATAGTGAATCAAAGGAGTGCATAATTCAAATTAAAAACCAGAAGTAAATCAATATGACAGGCAATAAAAATCATATCTCAATAATAACCTTGAAAGTAAACAGCCTAAAGTCATCAATCAAAAGACATAGACTGAAAGATTGGATTAAAAACAGGACCTAACAATATGCTGTCTCCAAGAGACTCACCTCATAGACAAAGACATACACAAACTGAAGGTAAACGAATGGGGAAAAAAATGTCATTCACGTGGATCTCATAAACACGCAGTATTCTCATATCAGATAAAATGGACTTCAAGCAAATTTAATCAGAAGGGACAAAGAAGGACATTTCATACTGCTTAAGGGAATTATACAGCAACAAGACATAACAATCATAAATATTTATGCCCCAAACAATGGATCATCTACATACATCAAATAAACCCTTCTCAATTTCAAGAAGCAAATAGACCACAACACAATAATATTGGGTGACTTTAACACATATCTCGCACCACTGGAAAGATTCTTCAAACAAAAACAAAATAAAGAAGCTATAGAATGAAAAAATACAATTAATAATTTAGACTTAACACAAATATATAGAATATTTCATCCATCAATGACTGACTACACTTTCTTCTCAACAGCACATTGATTTTTCTCTGAAATAGACCATATCTTAGGCCACAAAGCAACTCTTAGCAAATACAAAAAAATAGAGATAATACCTTGTATCAAATCAGATAATATTGAATGCAATTAGAAATCAATGATCAAATAAAAAATAGAAGTTACTCTAATATCTGGGGACTAAATAATACACTACTGAATGGCAAATGGTAGCAGAAGAAATCAGAGGTGAATTTAAAAAATACTTAGAGATAAATGAGAATAGCAATACAACATAAATCTCTGGGACACTATGAAGGCAGTTCTAAGAGGAAAGTCCATTGCATTGAGCTAATTCATTAAAAGAATAGAAAGTCAACAAAAAAAAAAACCCTGACATTATATCTCAAAGCCTTAGAAAAAAAGGAAAAAAACAATACCAAAAGTAGTAGAAGACAGGAAATAATTAAAATCAATGAAACTGAAACAAAAGAAACAATCAAAATCAACAAAAAGTTGATTAATAAAATGATGGATAAAAAACATTGCATTAAAAAATTGCATAAAAAATATTAAAAAGATAGTGTGCCATGATCAAGTGGGGTTCATCCCAGAGATACAAGTTTGGTTCAACATATAGAAATCAATAAATGTAATTCATCACATCAATAGATTTAAAGATAAGAACCACATGATTTTCCCAATGGATGAAGAAAAAGCATTTGACAAAATACAGCATTCATTCATGTTCAAAACAATAGAAAAACTAGGGGTATGAGGAACATACCTCAACATGATAAAAGCTGTATATGCTAAACCCAAGGCCAACATCATTCTAAATGGAGAAAAATTGCAAGCATTCCCTCTAAAACCAGGAACAAGACAGGCAGGCCCTCTTTTGCCACTTCTATTCAACATATTCCTGGAAACTCTAGACAGAGCCTAGACAGAAGAAACAAATGTAAGGAATACAAATAGGAAAAGAAGAACTCAAAAAAATCCTATTTGCTGACAACATGATTCTATATTTAGAAGAGTCAAAAACTCCATCAGAAAATTTCTAGAACTCATAAATGAATTCAGCAAAGGAGCAGAATATAAATTAACACCCATAAATCAATTTCATTCCTGTACATCAGTGATGATTCAATTGAAAGAGAAATTAGGAAAACTATCCCATTCACAATAGCCTCAAAGAAAATAAAATGTTTGGGAATAAATCTAACAAAAGATGTGAGAGACCTCTACCATAAAAACTATAGAACACTAAAGAAAGAAATTGAAAAAGACCTTAGAAGATGGAAAGATCTCCCACGCTCTTGGATTGGAAGAATTAATGTTGTCAAAATGGCCGTACTACCAAAAGCACTACACAGATTTAATGCAATTCCTATGTAGTTTCCAATAACATTCTTCATAGAAATAGAAAAAGCAGTCGTGAAGTTCGTTTGGAAAAATAAGAGGCCCAGAATAGCCAAAGCAGCCCTTATCAAGAAAAGTAAAGCAGGAGGCATCACAATACCAGATGCTAAATTATACCATAGAGCTACAGTAACAAAAACAGCATGGTGTTGAAGACCAATGGTACAGAAGACACAGAGACAAACCCTTTTAAGTACAGTTATATCATACTAGACAAAGGCACCATAAACATACATTGGAGAAAAGATAGCTTCTTCAACAAATGGTGCTGGGAAAACTGGAAATGCATGTGTAATAAAATGAAATTAGACTGCTCTCTCACCCTGCACAAAACTCAACTCAAAGTGGATCAAGAACCTAGACATTAGACCAGAGACCCTATGCCTACCTGAAAAAAAAGTAGGTCCACATCTCCATCACGTCGGCTTAGGAACTGACTTCCTTAACAAAATTCCTAAAGTGCAAGAAGTAAACTTAAGAATCAAGAAATGCAATGGTATCAAACTAAAGAGCTTCTTCACATCAAAGGAAATAATCAAGAACATGAAGGAAGAGCCTACAGAATGGAAGAAAATCTTTTCCACCTGAACCTCAGATAGAGCATTAATCTCCAGCACATATAAAGAATACAAAACACTTAACACACACACCCCCCCCACAAAACCAAATAACCCAATCAACAAATGGGCAAAGGAACTGAACAGATCTTTCACAGAAGAAATACAAATGTTCAACAAATATAGGAAAAAATGTTCCACCTCTCTAGCAATTAGAGAAATGCAAATCAAGACTACTCTAATATTTCATCTCACTCTAGTCAGAATGGCAGGTATCAAGAATACAAGTAAAAATAAATGTTGTTGAGGATGTGGGGGAAAAGGTACACTCATACTTTGCTGGTGGAACTGCAAATTGATGCAAGCCCTCTGGAAAGCAGTAGGGAGATTCCTCAGGAAATTTGGAATGAAACCACTATTTGATCCAGTTACCTCACTCCTTGGCCTATACCCAAAGTACTTAAAGTCAGTACACTATAGTGATGCAACCACATCAATGTTCATAGCAGCTCAATTCATAATACCTAATCTATGGAACCAACCTAGGTGCCCTTCAGCAGCTGATTGAATAAAGAAAATGTGTTACATATACACAATGGAATATTAGCCATAAAGAAAAATGAAATTATGGCATTTGCCAGTAAATGGACAGAACTGGAGACTATCATGCTAAGTGAAATAATTCAATCTCAAAAAAACCAAAGGCTGAATGTTCTCTCTGATATGCCAATGCTGATATCAGGCTCATATCAGGTGGGGGAAGAAATGGAGTTTACCAGATTGGACAGGGAGAATGGGGGAAGGGAGGGAGCATGGGAATGGGAAAGACAGTAGAAAACAATCTGACATAACTTTCCTATTTTCATATGTGAATACACAACCAGTGTAACTCCACATCATGTACAACCAAAAGAATGGGAAGTTACACACCATGCATGTATGACATGCCAAAATACATTCTACTGTAATGCATATCTAAAAAGAACAATTATTTCAAAATAATGCTAACAAGAATAAAAAGAAAAATGAGGAAATAATTTGAATAGACATTTCTACAAAAGGAAAATGTCTCATCTTTAGTCATTAGGTAAATGCAATTCAAAACCCTGATGAGATGCTACATCACACCAACTATAATGCTATGTTCAAAGAGCGGTGGACATATATGGAGATAATGGAGATTTCACACATAGCTGGTTGGAGCATAAAATAGCACAGCCACTTTGAAAAATAGTTTGGCAGTTCTTCCCAACTTTTGACTTGGAGTTAGCGTATGACCCACTTATTAGATTGTTAGATCAGGAGAATTTATAGTATATGTCCACACAAAAACTCATACAAGAATACTCATAGCAACATGACTTTGTAATAGCACAAAGTATAAACAATCTAAATGTCCATCATTTGATGGGTACATAAACAAAATGTGGCACACCATGCAAGAGAATATTATTTAACCTTAAATAAAAAGGAATGAAGTATTCATACCTGATAGAATATGGATAAACCTGGAAAATAATATGCTATATGAAACAAATTAGACACAAGAGGCCACATATTGACTATAACTACATTTATATGCAAGTTTTTCAACAGATAAGTCCATATAGACAACAAGTATATTAGTAGTTTCCAGGAGCTGGAGACAGGAAGGAATCAGTAGTGACTGTTAGTGCCTTTTGGGAGTGTTGAAGTCATTTTGGAAGCAGTGGTGATAGTTGCAGAACCTTTTGAAAATACTAAAAAACTGACTTGTATACTTTTAAAAGGTTGGATTTTACAGTATGTGAATCACATTCTATTATTTAAAAAAGTAAGACTTCATACTATTGTCAAAGTGCAAAGTGTTTTCATACTAGTCTCTGAGGATGTGGGGGATGAAAAGCACATTATGCCAGAATAAAAATAAATGATATCACTATACACCCTTTTTAGTTCAGCTGACAAGGCATTCTCAATTTAAAGTAAGAGATCTATTGACTTTCATTCTGGGGGAAGATCTTTATCATACTTGGGATCAGTTAGTGAGAAAGAGTTCACAGACTGGCTACTTTGAGTAAAGCTGCTGTAATCAACATGACCGACTGTAAGGCACACCTGCCGCTGAGTATGTGCTCCACTGATGAATGGATTAAGGCATTCAGCATTTTTTTAAAATTTTTTTTTATTTACTTATTGATTCATTGAACAGAAATGGAGTACAGCTATTGTTTCACTGGTTGTACACGAAGTAGAGTCACACCATCTGTGCGTTCATACATGTACACAGGGCAATGGTATCTGTCACACATTGTTATTATTTTTACCCCCCAAACTGCCCCCACCCCTCCCTTCCCTCTATGCTATCTATCCTTCCTCCATTCTTGCCATCCTTCCCCCCCCCATTATGCATCATCATTCATTCATCAGTGAGACCATCCGGCCTTTGGATTTTTGGGATTGGCTGATCTCACTTAGCATAACAGTCTCCAACATCATCCATTTACCTACAAATGCCATAATTTTATTCTTCTTTATGGCTGAGTAATATTCCATTGTGTATATGTACCACAGTTTCTTTATCCATTCATCTATGGAATCTAGGTTGATTCCATAATCTAGCTATTGTGAATTGAGCAGCTATGAACAATGTTGTGGCTGCATCACTGTAGTAATCTGATTTTAAGTCCTTTGGGTATAGGCCAAGGAGTGGGATAGCAGAGTCAAATGGTGGATCCATTCCAAGTTTTCTAAGGAATCTCCACACTGCTCTCCAGAGTGGCTGCACCAACTTGCACTCCCACCAGCAATGTATGAGTGTACCCTTTTCCTCACATCCTCGCCAACACCTGTTGTTGCCTGTGTTCTTAATAAAAGACATTCTAATAGGGGTAAGATGAAATCTTAAGGTGGTTTTGATTTGCATTTCTCTTATAACGAGTGATGTTGAACATTTTTTCATAAATCTGTTGATTGCTTGTAGATCTTCCTCTGTAAAGTGTCTGTTCATTTCCTTGGCCCATTTATTGATTGGGTTATTAGTGTTCTTGGTGTAAAGATTTTTGAGTACTTGGTAGATTCTGGAGAATAGTGCTCTATCTGAAGTGTGTGTGGCAAAGATTTTCTCCCACTCTGAAGGCTCTCTCTTCACATTGCTGATTGTTTCCTTTGCTGAGAAGAGGCTTTTTAGTTTGACTCTATCCCAATCATTGATTCGTGCTTTTATTTCTTGTGCTTTGGGAGTCATGTTAAGGAAATCTGGTCCTAGGCCAACATGATGAAGATTTGGACCTATTTTCTCTTCTATTAGGTGCAGAGTGTCTGGTCTGATTTCTAGGTCCTTGATCCACTTTGAATTGAGTTTTGTACAGGGTGAGAGATATGGGTTTAATTTCATTTTGCTGCAAATGGATTTCCAATTTTCCCAGCACCATATGTTGAAGAGGCTGTCTTTTCCCCATTGCATATTTTTGCCTCCTTTGTCAAGTTTGAGATACCTGTATTTATGTGGGTTTATCTCTGTGTCCTCTATTCTGTACCATTGATCTACCTGTCTATTTTGGTGCCAATACCAGGCTGTTTTTGTTACTATTGCTCTGTAGTATAGTTGAAGGTCTGGTATTGTGAAACCCCCTGCTTCACTCTTCTTGCTAAGGATTGCTTTAGCAATTCTGAGTCTCTTATTCCTCCAAATGAATTTCATGATTGCTTGCTCTATTTCTATGAGGTCCGTCATTGGGATTTTAATTGGAATTGCATTGAATTTGTATAGCACTTTTGGAAGTATGGCCATTTTGACAATATTAATTCTGCCTATCCAAGAACATGGGAGATCTTTCCATCTTCTCAGATGTTCTTTAACTTCTTTCTTTAGTGTTCTGTAGTTCTCAGTGTAGAGGTCTTTCACATCTTTTGTTAGATTGATTCCGAAGTATTTTTTTTTTAGGTTAATGTGAATGGGGTAGTTTTCCTAATTTCTGTCTCAGAGGATGCATCACTTACAAAGAAAAATGCATTAGATTTTTGAGCATTAATTTTATGTCCTGCTACTTTACTGAATTCATTAATGAGTTCCAGAAGTTTTCTGGTGGAATTCTTAGGATCTTCTAAGTAGAGAATCATGTCATCAGCAAATAGGGATAGTTTGATCTCTTGTTTTCCTATTCGTATTCCTCTAATTTCTTTGGTCTGTCTAATTGCTCTGGCTAGAGTTTCAAGAACAATGTTGAATAGTAGTGGCGAAAGAGGGCATCCCTGCCTTGCTCCAGTCTCAGGGGGAATGCTTTCAATTTTTCTCCATTTAGAATGATGTTAGCTGTGGGCTTAGCATAAATAGCCTTTACAATGTTAACGAATGTCCCCACTATCCCTATTTTTTCTAGTGTTTTGAGCATGAAGGGGTGCTGTATTTTATCAAATGCTTTCTCTGCATCTATTGAAATAATCATGTGGTTCTTGACCTTAAGTCTGTTGATGTGGTGAATTACATTTATTAATTTCCGGATGTTGAACCAACCTTGCATCCCTGGGATGAAGCCCACTTGATCATGGTGCACTATCTTTTTAATATGTTTTTGTATGCGATTCGCTAAAATTTTGTTAAGAATTTTTGCATCAATGTTCATTAGAGATATGGGTCTGAAATTTTCTTTCCTTGATGTGTCCTTCTCTGGTTTTGGTATCAGGGTGATATTAGCTTCATAGAATGAGTTTGGAAGGGTTCCCTCCTCCTCTATTTCATGAAATACTTT